>CM045767.1:24533527-24923202 GCA_025200525.1 Camellia lanceoleosa
ATAACTATAAATCCTTAAGCCAACTCTTACATATTTTATTATTAAAGAATACTAACATATATTTATTCATCAATTCAATAAATAAATAAGTTAAGTGATTCATATTTAAGTATAGACTAAGACAATTCTATAATAATTAGATCATAGCCAAGTTGAAATAAATGTTGAGTCAATTAAATTATGTCACTTTCAGTGTCTACTACAACTATAAATCCTCAATAATTTTAAATATAAATATAAAATTTTATCAAAATTCTAATTTGTTTTAGTAACTATGCATAAACATGTACATATTTATTATTTTATTATAAAAAATAGTAATATATATTTATTCCTCAATTTAATAAATAAATGAGTTAAGTGATTCATATTTGGAATAGATTAAGACAATTCTCTAATTATTAGGTCATGGCCAAGTTGAGATAAATGTTGAATCAATTAGATTATGTAAGTTTTAGTGTATAGCACAATTATAAGTCCTCAAGCCAACTCTTATTCTTTTGTATTTGTGAATTATGGCGTAGGAGAAACTATAATTTTATGCATAAGTAGACATATTTTAAAATTTTTACAAAATAGACAATGGTTAGTTAATAAATTGACAAATATAATTTATTATATGATTGTACTATCTCTGACATAAAATAAACTAAGGGTTGGTTTTGGATGTTCTAAAAAAGTGTATTTTTTAACTTATTGGCTTATATGGATTGGGTTTGGGTTAGGTTTAATGTGATGTGTTAGAGAGGTGATGTGATTTAAATAAGATGATGTGACTAGGATAGTGACTTTTTGACTTTTTGTATTATTTAGTAGATGTCAAACCAACCCTAAATTGCAAAACTTATAAGACAAAATGCATTTATTTTTCATTGTAAAAATAATTTTTGTAATTTTTTTTTTTTTTTTTTGAACGGCCATCAAAGAAAATTTTATTAATAAAGGGGAAGAAAAACACCAAGATGCTTAGGAGAGTTGCAACATTGTCAATACAACACATCCCAACTAAGTTGGCACCTAAGGTATAACCAATCATGTGCAGCCCCAAAGCCACCGGAAGAGTTGGAGAGATTCAAACTCGAAAAAACAAATACAAGCGAAGAGCTCAAAATTAGCTTGCACCTCCTAAGCATACTCTAATTTGTTTGATATTAAAACAAAAAAATCATGGATCAAGAACTCGAGTTCCTTGGAAGAAGCTTTCAACAATATAGCTATCCTGATTGTAATGTTGTCTCTCAATACACCCAAATCAGGTTGTTTACCTTTGAAGATATACTCATTTATGTGCTTGCAAATCGACCACAGGGTAGTTAATAGAATGGCATTCCATATCTTCATTTTAGTTTTCTTCAATTGGCACCCAGTACGCCAAATCAACACTTCTTCAATTGTTCCAGGCATTGCCCATTGTGTTCTCCACCAGTTCAATAAATCAGATCAAACCTTTCAAATTTTGGAACAAAAGAGCAACACATGGTTGATTGACTTGGTCTTTGCTTTATAGAAAATGAATAAGGTAAAAGCATTACCATCAAGAATGCCAATCCTCTGAAGAAAGACTGATGTTTTGGCTTTATGTTGCCAAGCAAGCCAACCAAAAAATTGGACTTTGGGTGAGAGAAAGCTATTCCACACCTACCTGCAGGAAAAGATATGAAGACTAAGAGCTAAGTCACATTGTTGGTACAAAGTTAAGACCATAGATTGACCAGCCTGAGTTGCTACCCACTTAGGCATGTCCTTAACACATTGTCCAGGTGCAATAGACGAATTGAGGATGTGTATGAGTCTCTCCACTTTAGCTTTTCCTACTCAAAAAGCTTTATTTGGAAATTGAAGTCCCACTCCCCTTGAATCATTTTCCTATCATAGAACATTTTCAAATAGCCTACCTTATCATTGGTTACTCTAAAGAGTCTGGGGAATTATTCTCTAAGGCATACATTACCACACCATTTGTCAAACCAAAACCACACCCTTTTTCCATCACCCACCACAATTTGGAAGTTGTTCACATAAAATTGAAACATATTGGGTCTAAGCTCAAACAAATGACAATGTCCACCCAGATTTTTGAGAATCTACATCTAGAGTTGATAAATGGATGCCAATCACCTCCCTCAAAGCAATACTTGCTGCATAATACTTTTATCCAAAGTGAATAATCTTCATTGGGAAATCTCCATCACCACTTAATCAAGAGGAAAAAATTGACATCCCTTAATCTCCTCACTCCCAGTCCACCATGATTAGTGCTCATAGTTATCTCAAATCAGATCCCTTTCTCTTTAACCAAGTGAACCTTTCTCTTTAAATCAGATCACTTAACCAAGTGAACCTTTCTCTTTAAATCAGATCCCTTTCCCCCCTTCCCAAAGAAATGCAGCTTGGATTCTATCAATTTGTTTGGCCACTCCTTCAAGAATCTTGAACAGAGATAGATAATAAACTAGCAAACTAGACATGACTAATTTTATGAGGGTTATTCTTCCAGCTAAATATAAAAATCTCCTCTTCCACCCAGCAAGTTTGGATTTCATTTTGTCTATGACTGGTTTCCAAATCTTCTTTCTGTTTGCACTAGCACCCAAAGGCAACCCCAGATATTTTAGTGGCAATTTCGAAGTCTTGCAATTTAACTTGGTTGCAAACTCGATAAGCAAAGACTCAGAAATTCCAACCTCACAAACCACACTCTTGTGAAAGTTAATTTTAAGCCCTAATGGAATTTCAAAACATGTTAGAATCCTTTTAATATTTGCTACTTCTTCTTAATTGGATTCACAAAAGCATGAGTCATCTGCAAATTGAAAGTGTGACACAACCACTCCTTTTGAACCAATTTCAACTCCTTTTAATAGTCCCAACTCTCTTTCCTTTAGCATTAAAATGTTTAACCCTTCGGCAACCAAATTGAATAGAAGAGGTGATACAGATCACCTTGTTTGAGTCCTTTCTGAGGGCTAAATTCTTGTGTTGGTGATCCATTTACTAGCACTAAAATTCTAGAGGTGGAGACACACTCTTTCATCCAAGAAATCCATTTTGATCCGAACCCAAAATTTGAAAGTATTGAAAAAAGAAATTCCCAGTTCACAGAGTTAAATGCTTTTGCAAAATAAAGTTTGAGAAGCAGCCCCTTATTCTTCATTTTTTCCCACCCATCCACTATTTCATTTGCAATCAAAACCCCATCAATTATGTTCCTACCACTCAAGAAGGTTGTTTGAGTTTCACTTATCACCTCATGTAGCACTGTCTTCAATTTGTTTAAGAGGACCTTGGCGAGAATTTTGTACATAGAGCCAATCAAGCTTATTGGTCTAAAATCATTCAAGCAGCTTACATTATCCAACTTTGGAATAAGGGCGATAAATGAGTTGTTGATTCCTTTAGGCGATCTACTAAAGTTATGGAATTTCTTTATGAAATGAATTACCTCATGTTTGATTACATTCCAGAATTTTTCGAAGCAAAGAAGATTAAAACCATTAGGCCCAAGAGCTTTGTTCCTATTGAAGTCTATGATTGCTACCTATATCTCATTCTCACTGAATTCTACCTCCAACTGCTCAATAGAAGCACTATTCCCCACATTCTTGAATGAACCTGATAGCACAGGTCTGTATTTCCACTCCTCAGCAAATTGATTCATAAAATGTGAACACACTTCCTACTTTACTTGGTTTGGTTCTTCATATAGAGTGCCTCCAACAGAAATAGAATTAATTGCATTTTTGTTTTGTCTAGTATTGGCTGTGATATGGAAAAATCAGGTACTCCTGTCACCTTTCAAATTCCAATCCAATTTGGATTTTTGTAGCCATTACCATTCCACCATTCTATTGAGCTACCCAACCTCATTTATTGTATCCCTTTTTTGACTCATTTCTGCCTCTTCCAGTGTTTTGACTTCAGCAAGCAAATCAAGTTCATGTAGTCTCTCCTCAACTTTTTAAAGCTTGAGTGTAATATCCCCAAACATATCTCTACTTCATTCCTTGAGTGCCATATTTAATGCACATAGTTTTGTTTGAAGGATATATCCAGACCTCCCACACACTTGAGTTTCTATCCAAACTTTTTTAAACAAAGCTAAGAAGTTGGGGTGCAAAATCCAAGCATTCAAAAATCTGAAGGGTTTAGGACCCCAATCCCTCACATCTTCCTTTACAATTAATGGACAATGGTCAAAGACAATTCTAGGCAAGCCCCAAAACTTAAAATTTGAATCTATCAAGCTACTTTGGATTAACAAGGAATCTGTCAATTCTACTCTATTTTACTTCACTTTGTGCATTGCTCCATGTAAATTTCCCGTCCAGCATGTGTATATCCACTAGTTCACAATTATTAATAAAATCATTAAAATCTTTCATGTCTCTGTCTCTTCTAGAGCATCCAACTCTTTCACCCACACTTCTAATCTCATTGAAATCCCCTCCCAAACACCATGGATAAGGAAATCCAGCTTTCAAATTATATAAAACTTCCCAGAGTCTACCCTTTTTGACTGCATCATTAGGTGCAGATAAATTTGTAATAGCACACTGGAAAGTGTTAAGAACTGTGCCTGAAAGTAAGATAAAATTCTTGCTGTAACGACAATCCGAGCTAAAAAATCTCAAGATCCCAGATATATAGTAAACCACTAGCAGAACCTCTAGCATCCACACTCATGAGCTCCATCTTGTCCCTGGACCAGATTTGTTTAACATCCATCATAGACAAATTTGTTTTTTTTCTTTTTTTGTTTCCTGAAGTAACACCATATCAATCTTTCTTTGCTTAATTAGATTTTTAATTTTTCTCATCTTCTCAGGCTTCCCCATACCTTTAATATTCCAAGATATAAGCTTCATTAAAACAAATTTTATATCTTAAACCACCTAGATTTTGCTGATTATACATCACATATTTTCCTTTCCTTGATCTTATCATTATCCTTCTTTTCAAGTTGCACAATTTTTCTTAGAGCTTCAGAGTCATTTTCTTTGCAGTTCATGCCTAAACATCTTCGATTGCCAGTGTTGCTTTAGCTTTATTTAGGTTGACTTTAATCTTGCTAGTTTTGGAATCAGATGAGTTTGATTTTGAGAGTGTCTTGCTCTTGCTCTAATCACAACTCCTTTGTGGGTTGCCTTGCTTGAACTTATCCTTTTGCCCCATTCTTACGGCTAGACCTATGAATCCTCCCAAGACTATAGTGCTGCTAGTTTGATCTCTTATTTTCCCTTTTTTCCAATTCATCTTCAATAATCTGTTGGTTAATGAGTTAGCCCCAGATTTAGAACACACTGTGATGGGCTTGTCAATCTCCCATTCATTGGTCCACTTAATTGTTAGATTAGGAGGGCCTAAGCTAGACTTACATAGCCTTTAAGATTGAAGTCTTTTGGGCCTATTATTAACGCCCCAAAGCCTACTAGTTTGTGCATTGGATTGGGCTTGACCCAAAGCCACTTCTAGATTAATGCCTTGTTTTACCTTCCCATATCTATTAAGACTTTAAATATAACCAGGTGTGAGTATCTTGCCAACCACATTTAGAGCTTCATGAGCACTCTTATTACGTCTGTTATCCTCCATTATTCTTGTCTCTTGTATGCGTGTCTCAGCCCTAGTTGTTTTCTCCATGCTATCTTTTGTCTCCTCAACCATTAATGTCTCTGCCAAAGTGCTTTTACCTAGGCCTGCACTTCTTTCCTCCTTGCCATCTCTTACATCTTTATTTGCCAGCAAATCTCTAGCTGCCATTTTAGCATCCACATCATCTGCCATGTCATCACCTTTTTCGACCACCATGTTTTCTTCCATAGAGTTTTGCACACCATTTGAATTAGAACTAAAGATCTCCTCATCCCCTTGATGTGAAGTGCACCTGCAGTTGATCCTTACCTATTGTACGATCTGTTCTTCACATATTTGCACTGGATAGACCCTCCATTTGCACTCCAAATTTACGACTTTATTGATCAGTTCCATATTGCTTGTAGTAATTCTTACCCTACCGTCAAGGAAGGATGATTGTTGACAAATATCACCATCAAAGTTGGTAACCTCTCCCCAAATTCTTTCAATTTTCCTGAAAGTATCTGAATTCCATAAGTTGAGAGGAATGCTAAAGAAACTCAGCCACACATGCCTTTCCTGTTCTAGTTGAAGGTTTGATGATCATTCCGTAATGCATTCACTCCACCCCTGAGTCCATTCCTCAAGCATTCGTTTCTTGTTCTTCATGTCCTCCACTGACTTAAATGTTATCACAACATCTTGACCGCCTTCTTCCCTTACTAATACGTCCTGCATTCCTCTTCTTTGAGTTCATCATTTAGATTATTAGCAGAGTAATGTGGTTTTAATCTTATGAATACACTTTCATATAACCACCCATTACTAATCTCATTCACTTTGATAGTAGTTACTAATGTCCCTAGTGGTTCCACTCCCCTTGTAGCCTCTGCAAAAGTCCTCCTATTAATACCCTGCTTCCATTCCTTTTGGGGTTGATATGCAGAAAATCTGCCGACCTCATTTTTCATCCCTTTCATTGCAATAGGTTGTCTATTTCTATCGTTCACCTAGCCATGCTCTGCATTCTTAACTACGGAAACTTTATCCCCCCACCAACAAGCCATCAACTTTTTGGGTAACTATGTTTGCTGCTACAGGACAATCAAATCTCACAAAGCCAAATCTTGCGTTCATTGCTTTCCTTCTCTTTTGTGGGATGAATGTATCCTTGACAATTCCAAAGTTTGAGAATAATCTGTGAAGACTTTTTGGCTCTATTGATTTAGTTAAATTGTCCACAAATAGTGTGAACAATCCTGACCATATCTCTCTAATCCTTACTCCTTGATATCCTTGTTTTCTTCTCTGCTGAACTACTGGTATCTGTAGACACCCCATTTTTGACCGTCTTCAAGACTTGGTTGTGCTTGCAGGTACACCCAATAACTAGTTCGATTGCTCGCCGAGTACTTGACTGCCGCGGCGGAACATCACAGGTTTGAGCTTTCCAAACCCTGTATCCTTCCTACCCCTTTTTTTTGGACCTTTTATTGGCCCTTTCTTCATGCTTTGTGGAAGGCACTGCTGGCCCCTTTTCGGCCCTACCGGCCATGTCTTTGCCACTGTCGGCCATTGATGATGCCTGCCGGCTATCAATGAGCCACTACCGACCACCACTGATGGTTGGCAGACTCCCTGTCTCAGTAGGTTTCACACCAGATCTTTTGAGCCAACTGGTTTTCACTCATCTCCCCTCTATATATGTGTATGAAGGGATGAAGATCTTGCCAGGCTTGTTTAAGAAGCTTCTTCTTGCTTTCTTCTATATAAGGAAGGAGCCTTCTTCTATATCAGAGGTTGAAAAAAGTTTTGAAGGAGTTGTATCTCTCTCTCTCTCTCTCTCTCTCTCTCTCTCTATTGCATAGAATAGTGCTCTAAAGTCCATTTTTCTTGCACTTTTGCACTACAACACATAGAGATACACCACCATCTTTGAGCTGAGGTTATTGAGGGGGTTACCTAAGCTCTGAAACTTGTTTTTTGGCCCCTGAGATTGCAGGTTTTGAAGTTGGTCTTCAGGGGTGAGTTTCTTCCCCTTTTTAGCATTTATTTGTACCTCATTTTGGCCATCCTTGCATATTGTTTTAGGCCTTGCTTTCAACTAAAAAAAGTTCTGTATTTAAGTTCTTTTGAAGTTTGTTTAAGGTCTTTTTGGTGTTAGAGGTGTGCAACCCTCTTGTTTTCCTTGTTTGGCCTTGTTTTGGGCCATGCCTTAAGGCCTTTGAGCTAGGATTTGTTTGGCCTTTTGGCCACTAAAATCTAGTGGATTTTTAGTGGTAGACATGTGGTTTTGAGGTCTCAAATCAGAGGGGGTGGCCCCCTCTCTTCTTGTTTTTGTTTGCTTGAGTTATTGGCCTATCAAAGGAGCATGTATCCCTTTACTTTTGAGGCTTTGTTCGGGCCCTTTTTTGTGACTTTTAGGACCTACCTTGACCCTTTCCATGGCTGGTTTGGTCATATTTTTCATGCTTCTTATATGTGTAGTGTAATCCCATTTGTGGCTCATCAAAGTAGCATATTTGCCTAGCATATGTTGAGTCCATTTTAGCATGTTTTTGGTGATGTTTTGCCATGACATAACTCTATCTGAAGTGGGTTTGGTCATATTTTGCATGCTCCATATACTTGAAGAACAAATCTTGCTTACTAGCTTTATGTGCATGATGTTTTGACTTATCATTCTAGCATGTTTTGGCTTTGCTCTAGCATGATTTTATTCTTATTTTGAGCTGTTCTAGGACTGTTTTAGGCTGCCATGGTCATATCACTCATGTTTTGTATAGCTATAGTGTAAATGCTTTGGCTAGCCTTGGGTTTTGAGGCCCCTACCATGCCATGCATGTGATATTTCCGTGCTTTGCCATCATTTTGAATGCTATTTCAGTCCATGAAATGTGGTCATACACCTACATTTGACATGCTTTCAATGTCTTAGAGAGTTTGTGTTTTATGCCTCATGAATGGATCATTGTGCATGTCTCTATGCTTAGGTCTTTGGGATGCCATCTCAGTGGGTTTTTGGAGTTATTATGCCATGATATAACTCTGATTTTTGTTAGTTGAGTCATCCCATGCTTGGTCTTAAAACGTGTAGTGTAATCCACCTTATTTGCCTTGTATGCATCATGCCTTATGCTCACCATGCTAACTTGTTTTGGCTTCCTTCCATGCATGATGTTTTAGTCTCATATTAACATGTACTAGGACTATTTTGGGTTGCCCTTGCCATATCCTTCATGTTTTGTATAGCTGTAGTGTAATTCGCCTTACAAGCTTTGTGTTTTGTTGACTCATGCATGCTATCTTTAAGCTATTTAGATGATTTGGCATCACTTAATACTTCATTTTAGAGCCTATAGTATCACCATATTCCCACTTCAATCATGCTTTAAGTACCTTTGAGTGTTGTGCATTATTGCCTAGTTTATGGCTTAACTTGTATGCTTGCATACCTAGGTCTTTGGGCCCTCATCTCATTTGTGCCATGTATTGCATGCCTCCTTTGTAATCCTCTTTGATAGCTCCATGCTTTAAGAACCTTCACATGCCTTACTTGTGTTGTTTGAATGATTTGGTATCATTTCACATTTGATTTCAGAGCCTTTAGTGTTGTCACACTTCCATGGTCATCGCTTCTTTATCATGATTGAGGTTTGTGTTTTGAGGTCTAGTTGTTAAGCCATTGCATTGTGCATGCTTATATATGCTTTCATGACTTAGTTTTGATGCATTTTGGCCACTGATTTAGGCATAGTTGAGGTCTACCCATTTTGGTTTAAGTCCACCATTGCATGTTGTTGCATGCTTGTCTTGCATATTATTGTATGCTTGCGCCATCTTTGCATGTTGTCGCATACTAGTTCTATTACATGTTGTTGCATGTTTATTACACTGCATCTTGTATGCTTAAGTCATATTGCATGATTGCATGTTCGAGTTAGCATTATGTATGCCATCCTTGCATTGCATCGTTGTTTGGATTATGTATTAATCCAAGCACGAGAAATGAGGGACGTCTCATACTTCAAGTGATGAAACGTGTCTCAATTCTCGATCGTCGACGCTCTTGATTATCCATGATAGAGTTCTAGGCACTTATGTGTTTTATTTGTGCATTCATTTTGCATTGATTTGCACAAGTTAGATCTTTGGCCATCATGCATCGGGATGCGTGATTGATGGCCTTGGATCCAACTATGCCTCCCCCTTGATGTTTCGAGGCGATATGGGGTGGCATAGTGCGTACATACCCTTGGGAGACCCTCCATTTTCTCTATTTTGTGCTCTATTGTAGCTTGGTGTTCCAGCACATCAATGGCCGACAATGCCCTATAGATGGCTGGCACCTCCTCATCCTTGGCCGGCAAACATTCATTCTTGGCCGGCAGGTGGTCGACAACATCTCTCCATGGCCGACAGGCCACTGATGCATTCCCCAGACTGGTTTTTGGTAAGGTTCAGCAGGAATTCCTTGAGGGCACCCTGCAGACAGAGCCTCTAAAGAGCAACCAAAGAGCTTACCGGGACGGGAACCGAGCATGCATGTTCACCTTCTTCAACTTGCCGAGGCAGCATTGTTTAATTGCTTACTTGTTAGTTAGCATTTTGATTTTGTAAATTAATTAGTTAATTTGTTAATTAATTAAGTTTTGTACTAATTAGTTGTAGCTAGTTATTCATTCGGTTATGTAATAATTAATTAGCTTGTTAGTTTGTTAGTTAGTTGATTTGTATTATTTATTCGGACCCTCCGTCGAGAGGACGAATTGTTGTAATAAGTGTGCGTGAGTGTGTGAATGTCTTCCAACCCCACGTCTTTCTCGCTTTTACTTAACCGCTTACAATGTTTAGTTTTAGGTCATGTTTCAATTAGCATACTTATGCTTGCATGCGTGCATCCATTCATCTATATTGCATGCACCGGGCTCGGCGCATCATGCTAACTGCATTTTATTTCAATTCCAATTTGAATACATGTATCAAGTGTAGCATTCACATGCCATCTTAGGACAGTCGAGCCTATTTCTAGTTGCATTTTGCATGTGTTGCATTAGCCATCTTAACATGAACTAGGATCATGCATTGATTACTAACTAGTTTTTGTTTTGGCTCGGAGTACACTGTGAGTGTTTACGCATTAGCATAGTGCATGTGTGTGAGTGTTGCCATGATAGCATGCTTTCCATGAGGCTATTTGCTTAATTGATATAACTGCCTGAATGCCTGTGGGTAAAGGTTGGATTACTTGAATTGGAACAATTCATCAAATCCGCATTTTAGCCTACTTACGAGTATCAAACTTTAAACCATTTCTAAAAAAACAGATATGCGATGCTTTGTTCCAAATTAGGCGATCTAGTCTATACTTGTATGTTGTGCGCATCACGTAGTAAGATTAGCTAATTAACCAGAATAAAAACACATGTGTTTTCAAAAACAAGATATCATGTTTAGTAGTGGCCGATCTTTGATCAGGCGAGCAGGGGTGCTCATAGATAACCTTCCCCAATCGTACCTAAGTTCCCAAGCCGAGACAACTTTGGTGATGATGGACACGTGGCCTTAGGCAACGAGTCAGGGTTTCCTAAATTTCCCCAAAAATAAAATATTTAGGTGGCAACTCTATCTGGCAAAGCAATCCATGTTTGGCACTTCTTTCTTAAAAATTAGTTTTCCAAAATGATTTGCCAGATTTGGACTCTTTGGTGATTTATCGGTCTTGCATTGCACTTTGGAAGATTATATTCAGAACCGTGACATTTGAGTCCGAATTGTAACATGAGACCCAAGGGCGTGTCTACAGTTTCCATCTTCCTTGTTCTACCAGCGAACCTCTTCTCACTATTTCTAAATGATATGTTGTTGCCCCACTGTGGATCCACATTGGTTTCATTTGATGATTCTTTTTATTATATACTTGATGTAGTAACAAACACGAAATATGAATTTAAAATCTATTGTTTCAAAAGAGAATACTGAAAGTAGATATTTTTTTAGACTCGTGGAATGTTTTGATTTTGTTTCAATATACGTCATGAATTATTTTTAGATTCAAATTACCTTTATCTTTTTCAACAAATCTTAACCCTAATTAGTGCTCCTGGTGGTCGCCACCTCCAATCCACTTCCCCTTTAGTCATCATACTTGAGGTTGCAAGCCAACAATGAAGTCTCATCTCCAAATCCCGTGTAGCCCGACTTTTCGCGTTCCTTTCGGATGGCGAATAGCCCTACAGTTTGGACTCCACTTGTGGTTCTGAATCTGATTTCACAAGTGTAATGTGAAATAATGAAAATACAAAAAGAGTCCAAATCCGACAATTCTTTTTGGAAAATCAACGTTTGAATCAAATGTCAAAAATGAACTGCTTTGCCACATTACAAAGTCGCCACCTACATATTTTTGGAAAACTTAGGAAACCCGAGACTCATGCCAAAGGCCATTAGTCACCAAAGTGTCTCGGCTCGGGAACTTAGGTACGGGAACGGAAGGTCATGAATTGTGCACCCTACTCGCCCGATCAAAGATCGGCCTTTACTAATCATAATGTGTTTCTTATTTACAGCATATGTTCTTGTTCTGATTATAGCTATTCTTTACTATGTGACGCGCACAAAAATATAGATTAACTTGCAAGAATTGGAACATTTGATTTCATGTCTTGTTTGAAAATGGTTTTGAGTGGGCTAAAATGAACATTTAATCAAACCATCCCAGTTCAAGCAACTAGCCTTCATCTACAGACATTCAAACAATTATATCATTTAAGCAATTAGCCTCATGGTATTTATGCTTTGGATATGGTAATACAAACATTCGATGCAAGATGCTAAGACATAAAAACTCACCTAGTACTTCGAGCCAAAATAGGGGCAAGAGCTATAAAAATATGCATATTCCTAATTAAATACAAAATAACTAATTCGACACACGCATTATAGGCTCGGCTATGAACATAACATATGATTCCATTCAAGACATGTGAGAGTAGGTATTCAAGTAAATGAATTTGTCAATTTGATACTGGGTTAGCATGATGAGCCGAACCTTGGATGCATGCAAGACAAATGGATGCAAAGCATAAGAATGCTAATGAAACGTGATGCCTTATACTAACCATCGTAAGCAAGTAAATAAAGGGAAAAATACGTGGAGTTGGAAGACATATAACTTATTACAACATTGCCCTCGTGCAAGGGGGTGCGAATCAAAGTCCAAAAAGTCTGAATTAAATTAATTATTACAAAACCGAATGAATAAATAAGCGAGGCTAATTAACTAGCTAACTAGGCTATTACAACAAGGATGACCAAGATAAATAAACTAGCTCTCTAAGCTAAGTAACTACAACAATTACAAATAAAAAATAATAGTAACAACACTTAATAATTAACAAGACTAATTACAACAAACAATATTAAATTAAATTAATTACAATGATCATAATATAAGCGAGGATGCGTAAGAATTGCATGCATGCACATGTACGGTGTTCAAGAACAGCTCTGTCTGCCCCAAGCTTGCTCTGTTTCACCTCGGCCACCGCTCTTTGTTTTCTGCAAAAAAATACATTGCTAACCAAACATTGAGGGCCGGTTGACCCTCAACCGGCCCTAAAGAAGGCCGACCGTGCCTCAATTTTGTGCAAAACTCTATTTTGTGTTCTGAAGTGAAAACAATGCAGACAGAGTTGTTTAAGCTCTGTTTGTCCATTCTTTCCTTCTCTGTCATGGAAAAGCATTGAGAGAAGGTTAGAATTGTCTTCAAAACCATCAATGAAAAAATTGATTGCTTGATGATTTCAGATACAATTTTTGGACAAAAATCAATGAAATGCAATGAATATGACCACTCTTCCCTCTTTATCATGGAATGAACTCAAAAAAAAAAAGAAGTAAAGACGCTTCGAGGATCATCAAAATGCCATGAATTAGCGCATGATCAACAGGCACACCTGATGGTTTTAACCGGGGGTACAATCCTAACGCGTCACACATGAAAGGAGGAAAAGTGATGTAAACAAATAGGTGCACCTGCTGTTTTTAACAGGGGATACAATCCAAATGCATCACATGCGAGAGGAGGAAAGGTGGTGTGAACATCGGGCGCACTTAATGTTTTTAATCCAATGTACAATCCTAACGTGTCACACGCAAAAGGAGGAAAGGTGGTGTGAACAAACAGGTGCACTCGCTGTTTTTAACCAAAGGGTACAATTCTAACTCGTCACACGCGAGAGAAGGAAAGGTAGTGTGAACACCGGGCGCACCTGATGTTTTTAATCGAAGGGTACAATCCTAATGCGTCACACGCGAGAAAAGGAAATATGGTGTGAACAAATAAGCGCGCCTGCTGTTTTTAACGAAAGGATACAATCCTAACATGTCACACGCGAGAGGAAGAAAGGTGAAACAAATCACACAAGCAGGAATTAAAACAAACAAAGCAGTGGGAAAGAGAATTCACCAACATGTTGAAATAATAAACGCAACACACCGCGCTTACATGTGGTTGTGAAACGAATGATGATTTTACTATGGCACGAATGATTTTAACTAGAACTCCTCTGAATGAACTATACATACAATATCGTCTTGTTATAGAACCTAATAATAGAAGGAACTACGAAAGAAAATTATAAACTATATGGAATAGTTTACACAAATTAAGAGCTTTGAAAAAATGAGTTTAAACAAGTAAACTTTAAATAAATCAAATTAAATTAATCAAACACAAAGGCACTCATATAATTAACCAAAGAAATCCTTTCCTTTATTTTTACATTTCTTTTCTCTCTTATTATTCATTATTTTCTTCCTTCTCTCTCTTATCTTTGTTTTTTTTTTTTTCATTCACTTTTTTGTTTTTTGAACCCTCTTATTTATTTTTATTTTTTTGCCCTTCTTTCTTTTCTTTCTATTCACTGTTTTTTCTTTTCTTTTCTTTTCTTTCCATTTTTTTTTTTGGAACCCTCTTATTTTCAACTCCATAAAACAAGAAATAAATAACAAAAAGGAAGAGAAAGAGGGAAAGAACAAAACTGTGCTATGTTGTCATTGAAGGCTGGCCAAGCCTCAATGAAGCACGGCTGGGCATTAACACAGCCAGCCAGGCCTCGATAGCAGTAGGGGTAGTTTCGGCCTTTCCTCGCAACTTATGTGTTTAAAACAAATCCAAACCCTATTTTCTCATACCTTCTTGCTCGAAATCACTTCCTCTCTCTCTCTAGCTTTTCTCTCTCTCTAGATTTCCTCTTTTCCTTGCGTTTCCCAACAAACCTCGCCATTTTTTCTTCGAGACCTTTCCTCTCCTCTACATTTTAAACCGATTGGATTTTGATTCAGCCAAGTTTTCGGGTTTCTCATTGTTTTTGCTTTGCTTCTCATGAGTTTTCTTGGTTTTTTTGGGGACTCACTCTCGTATTTTCACTTTCGCATCTCATTTTCTCTCTCTTAGGGTTTAGCCCCTCACATTTTCTCATTTTCTTTTCATTTCCCTCATTCTTCTCCATGGCTAGTGATGAAGTTCCCATTCCAGACCCCGCCATTGGTATTGGGGCTGCTCTAGGCATAGATATGGAGGTCGAGGACGCTCTTGCATTGCCTCTCTCCCCTTATTGATCGGCCATTTAATGGGGCCACATACTGACTATGCATATATGCTCTGCCCCCGAGCGAGATTTTGAGATTCAAGGGCCTCATCCCCGAGATAGACGAGGATGTCTTGCTGCGATAGCCCACAGAGCACTTGTTTGTCGATGCCTCGATGGTAAGCAACTTCCCTTTGTTTTGATGTATTGTTGAAGCTCACAAGTAGCCCACTAGTTAAATGTCATATGTTTCCCATTTACAGGTGATAGCTAGGAGGATTGGCAAATACGGATCCATATTCGGGCCCCGGCGTTGTTATAAAAGACTGCCCGCGGAGGTCTGCGCACTAGTTGACGCAGTTGGCTTTGGACCCGTCTGCTCAGGACTCATACAGATGAGAGCCAAGTCACTGTTGTATGGGGCCCTGGTCGAGAGATAGTGGGACACCACAAACTTATTCCACTTCTCATCGATCGGGGAGATAACTTTGACCCTGTACGACTTCACGATGCTCACCGGCTTACTGGTTGGAGTTAGCGGTCCGATCCCATATGATCCAGACATGGCACAGTAGAGAGTTGCACAACGTCAGCTTCTTGGAGCAATCCTAGACACTTCCAGCCATGGGATGGTAAGGTACAGCTGGTTCTTCAAGTACTTCTTCGACTTTCAGCCCACTACGCCAGATGAGGTCGCACAGTACACCTGCGGCTTCTTTATGTATCTCCTCGGTACTACCTTATTTGTGAACAGGAAAATACAGGGGGGTTTATATCTTCTAGGGGCACTGGTGCACCTCCCTCAGGTGGTAGAGTACGATTGGGGTGGCGCTGGTTTGGCCACCCCATACTGTTATATGAGCTCCGTCTCCTGCTACAAGATGGATTCACTCAGCGACTATTGGACAGTCTGGGAGGTATGCCTCACACTTATCTTTTCTGTTCATTCCGTTTATTTTGCATTTTCTGCTCATTTACATTTCATTTCTGCTTATTGACTTCAGCCATGTCTTTCTGTTTGTATTCTGGGTTTATACCTACTTCACCTCTTTGGCTCTTGTTCCGATGAGGCCGATAGAGTTGTCAGTACCCCACTCACGGTATTAAAACTCCCGATTTGAGCGCCGCTGTGGTGTAGACTGAGATTTCCCCTATTTCTGCTGCTTCTTTGATACGATCATGGCAGACCAAGTAGCAAAATACCAACCTTTAACTCTTACCTACTATAAGCATACTGCACTGTTTCCCACACTACATGGTTATTCTCATACTGTTGTACTATATTGCCATTCTCACACTATACTAACTTCTGATATTGTATTGATTTCTGACTTGATCTAACACTACACTGATATTGACACTGCATTGCCATCTGACATTGCACTGTCATTCTCATATTGCACTAATTTCTGACACTGATTTCATAGGTTGACTAGCATCCTTGGACGGGCATTCCCCAAGTGTCGAGGATGACCTACGCCACTGCATGGCATGCCTTCACCATGCGGATTATATTCAAGGGTCCTTTTGGCTAGGCGTACTACCTGGGAGAAAGGTTCACCCGCCAAACGCGAGACGTTATTGACCCCGACATCCCACATCTCCATCCTCCGATTATGAGGGTAGTTGATGAGCTATACGACGGTCCTCAGATCGACTTCCTGATGTTAGGCGAGGATGACGATCATCATTATGAGCCTGGCGACTTTACTACCTTCTTACACACCCAGGTGATGGCGTCTCTTACCCTAGGCATGGCTCGAGCTGTGCCGGAGGTTGTTGTTGCTGTTGCTGTGACTGGTGATGCACCTGCTAGAGGTGCCCCTGTCGTTGCTTCCATTCATGGATTTCCTGTGATCTCCACTAAGATCATGTACATGCGTCTGGATGGAGTGATCGAGTAGATCCTGCTTGAGTGCATCAGGGAGAGGGACTACAGACTAGTGTTTGCTCTTGGCTTCGAGCAGGTATACATTCTTTTATGCTTCTACTTGTTGCACTTTATCTCATTTTCTACCATTTTCTGTTTATTGTTCTCTATTACCTTTATTTGCCTTTCTCAAATTCTGTTCCTTTTGTAGGTACCCCGGCTGATGACCTCCTTCGTACAATCGACCGACTGCTCCTTATGGTATGGAGGAGGCATGCTGCCTTAGTCTTCTATGGGATCAAGGTACATTCTATTTGCAGTTTACTGTTGTTGTCATATTGTACACTCTTCTTAATTCATATTGATACCTGTCTTGTTTTCAGCTTGAGTTGGCGCCAATAGGGCCTGCAGGACCTTCTGCAGCCAGTAGATAGAGACGAGGCCCAGTGAGGGGCCGAGGGGGAGCTGATCAAGGAAGAGGCTGAGCAAGGCAACGCTCACCTTTCGAGGAGTCTTTTGACAGGTCTACAACCCCCAAGGACGAGAGAGAGGAGGTTGACTTACAGTCCAACAGGCCTAGCAATGATAGTGATGGACTTTCTCCACAGTCGAGGAGGAAGAGAGCAAGGATGGGCTATTGATGAGGATGATGATTTCGTTTTAGTGATTTTTTTTTTTTTTTTTTTTGGCTTTGTAGTTAAAGACTAGATTCAAATGGACCCTTTTATTTTTGTTTGAAAAATTTTCTTCTGTTTTATTGCTCTGTAAAACAATGATCAGGGTTGGACCTGCCAGTTATAAAAGACAAATTTTTGTTGAAAGATTTCCTTGCACAATGTGATGAATGGTATTTGTATATGATGAATGGCATAGTCCTTGCATGATAACTTTACATAATACATGCTCTTACATTTATTTGAATCGGATAACTACCCATAACCGAACAAAATTGTGAAATATAACTCGATAACAGGAACACAAAATAAAAATAACTCGAAAATATCGAAAAACACTTGGTACAAACAAAACAAGACTCAAAATACACTTGTGGTACGTCAAGACAAAGATTGGTCTTTCTTGCAACTGCACTGATTTTGAAACACCATTTAGACCTGACCGGGCCTTAATATGCACGGTCGGGCTTCACTGAGGCATGGTCGAGCCTCAATGTGAGGTTGGTCAATGCTGCTGTAGACACCCCATTTTTGACCGTCCTCAAGACTTGGACGTCATTGTTTGAACACTCGGTGATCATCCTTCTTTGTGTTCGTCTTGAGTTCCCAGAGGTCTCGGCCACGCGCCTTGCCTTAAGACCTCTTAACTCGATTGTTTTATGTTTGGTTTTGTACCAAACACTTGTGTTTTTCTTTTGAGGGGCAAGGAATGGCTCACCGGCCATGGCTCGAGGCCACCGGCCATTGTTTTGTTGCCATCGGCCAAATGTTTGGCCGGCCGGCACTCTTTTTGGTTGGCCGACCATTGTTTTGGTCAAATTGTCATTTTTGGCTGGCCGACCACTGTGCATCTGCTTTTGACAGATATTTTGTACCAGCTGTGATAGCTGGCACCCACTTTGCACCCCCTCCATACACGTGTATGGAGGGATTTGCTTTCTTGACGTAGCTTCCCTTGGAAGCTTGGATTGGCCTTGCCTATAAGAGGAAGGCCTCCCCTTCATTTCCAGAGGTTGAACAACTCTGAGATTAGGGCATATATATATATATATATCTACATAGTTGTGTGTGTTTGGTGTTCCAAATGGGTGTTTTGTTCTTAGTTTTGCACTAAGGCACCTAGTGTTACACCATACTCCGGTTGTAGAAGTGTTGAGGGGCTGGTTTCAAGGTTTCAAGGTTTTTGAGTTGATTTTGATCCAAGGGGAGGTCTGAGGTTGGTGTTCTTGAAGTGTTCTTCAAGGATAAGAACCTATCTCCTTTATTCCCCATTCTTGTACTAGCTTTTAACCTATCTTGCATCTATTTTTAAGCTTAACTTATAAAATATAAAAGTTCTTATTTTAAGTGCTTAAAATAGTTGTTTAAGGTTGCTTTGTTGTTTGGGGTTGTTTGACCCCTCTTAGGTCTTGTTTGGTCCCCATTTTGTGCATTTTTTGTGAGCTCCGGGACCACCTTGTTTGGGCCTCCTCACCACTGAAATCCCTCGGGATGGTGTTTTAAGTTTCTAAGAAGGAGAGGGCCATCCCCTCTCCTTGTTGCCTTCGATGTTGGCCATTTTAGCCTTATGTGTGAGCATCTTATTTAAGTGCATGTTGGCCATGTCTTAAGTGTTATTTGTGCTTATTTTGCCATGATACAGCACTGCTTTAAGTTGGTTTAGACACACCATGCTTGCTTTGCATACTTGTCTTGTAATGCCATGAATTGTCTTAACATGTGTCTAGCATTTAGACTACCATGCTCACTTGTTTTGGCCTAGCTTTGTGAAGCTTTTATGCATGTTTTAATATGCCTAAGGTTTGTTTGTGGCTGTTTTGGCCATCCATGACATGCTTTGTATAGCCACCTTCCATTTTGGCTTGTTAGCCTTGGGCGTGTGAGTGTAGAGCATGCATTACTTGGCTTGTTTCAGTGGTTTGGCACCACTTATAGCATCATTTCAGTCCTTATGGTATGCTTGTATGCTTGCATTTGATGCCCCTTTAATGCTTTAAAAGGCTTGTGTCTTATGCTCCATGTTTGGACCTTTATGTATGCTTCCATGTTTAGACCATTTAGATGCCATCTAGGTGTGTCTTTGGTCTTGTTTAGACCTACATCGGACCTGTTTTAGGTCCTCATGGCCTTTTGGGGCTTGCTTCATATCGCTTTGGTTTAAGCCCCCTTGAGTCTTGGACATTGTTGCATGCTTGGCTTGTCTTGTTTACTTGGTTCGACACCTTTATAACATGATTTTCAGAGCTTAGTATGCATGCTATATGTCCATGTTTGTCCCTTTTAAGTGTGCTTAAAAGTCCCCTCTTTATGCCTAAGTGTTGGTCCATTCGTATGCATGTTTGCATGTACATTTGTACCTCATTTCCATAGCATTTGGCCACTGTTTTGGGCTTGTTTGAGAGTTGCCTAAACAAGTTTAAGACCATCCTTTGCATATTGTTGCATGCTCGCCTTATGTGGTGTTGCATACTTGGCCTATCGTGTGTGTTGCATGCTTGAATCACATCGCATTTGGCATGCATTCTTCCTTTTTGTCTTGGTTGCTTAACATGTTATGTGTCTTGCATGTTTGCATGTTGGCATTGCATCTTACATGCATATTAACTTGCATATATTGTTACATGCCTTGTATGCTTGTTTGCTTAGGTTGCGTGCATAGTGCACATTACTTGCTTGCATTGTCATGTTGCATACTTAGCTTGCAAGCCTATGTTGTATTGCATTGAGTATGCATGCCTTGCCTCTTGAAATCACCATGATAGAGCTTGAGCCTTATGTGTTTATTTGGTTAACATTTCATTTGATATTGAAATGGCACACTTGGTTTCTTGGGCCATCACGCATTAAAATGCGCGATTGGTGGTCCGAGAATCAAGGACCATCCTCCTTTGAGTCATGAACATGATAAGGAGGGTGTTGGTGCACACATTTGCTTGAAATGCATTGCCATGCCATGTTTGCCCTCTGCTGCTGTCAAAACAGGATTTTGCAGGCATAGATGGCCGACCGACTACACTAAGTGCCGGCCGGCCATTAATTGGTGGCCAAGAGCTCAATAGATGGTCGATGACCACTTCTCCATGGCCGGTGATCATTCCTCATGGCTGGTGGCACCCCACAGTGTTCAGAGAGTGTTCCTTGGGACTTGTGCAGTCTTCAGAGGAGGAAAACAGTGAAAGCAGAAGCAGCTTGTGCATGGCGTTGGATTTCCGAGCGGAATCGAGCGTGCGTGCATTGGTCCCTCTTCCCAAGGCTGTTTTACCACTTTATTAGCTTAGTTAATTTGCTTAACTAGTTAATTGGTCTATAATTATTTAATTAGCTTGTTAGTTAATTAAATTGTATTATTCTTTTGGTCCCTCCGAGCGAGAGCGAATTTGTAATAAGTGTGGGTGCGTGTGTGCATGTCTTCCAACCCCCACTTCTTTCTCCCTTTTACTTACCTGCTTTTGATGGTTAGTATTAGGGCATATTTCATTTAGCATCCTTATGCTATGCATGCGTGCATCCATTCATTTGTATTGCATGCACCGGGCTCGGCGCATCATGCTAATTATATAATATTTCACTTGAATACGTGCTATCTGTTGCATTCCACATGCCATCCTAGGATTAGCCGAGCCTATTCTAGTTGCATTTTGTTTGCGATGCATTACCACTTAACATGGACTTGGATCATACATTGATTGCTAACGAGTTCTTTGTTTTGGCTCGGAGTACTCGGTAAGCTTTTTATGCTTTAGCATCTCGCATGTGTGTGAATGTTAACATGATAGCACGCTTACCATGTGGCTATACGCTTATGTGATATAAACTGCCTGAATGCCTGTGGGTGAAGGTTGCATTGTTTGAGTTGGAACGACTCATTAGAATCTGTGTTTTAGCCTGCTTGCGAGTAGCAAATTTCAAACCATTTTCCAAATAAACGGATATGCGATGCTTTGTTCCAAATTAGGCGATCTAGTCTATACTTTTGTGTTGTGCACATCACATAGTAAGATTAGCTAATTAATCGGAATAAGAACACATAATGTTTTCAAAACTAGATATCATGGTTAGTAGAAGCCAATCTTCGATCGGGCGAGAGGGGGTGCTCATAGCTGACCTTCCTCAATCGTACCCAAGTTCCCGAGCCGAGGCAACTTTGGTGATGACGGACACGTGGCCTTAGGCAAACGAGTCAGGGTTTCCTAAATTCCCCCTTAAAAAATATTTAGGTGGTGACTCTATATCTGGCAAAGCAGTCCATATTTGGCATTTCTTTCAAAAAAATCTGTTTTCCAAAATGATTTGCCGGATTTGGACTCTTTGGTGATTTATCAATCTCGCATTGCACTTTGCAAGATCAGATTAAGAACCGTGACTAATTTGAGTCTGAATTGTAACATGAGGCCCACGAAGGGCGCGTCTACAGCTGCCCAGCTGTCATGCACTACACCTTCCCATCTTCTATAAATAATGCTCCCATGCTGTTTTTCTGGCAGAATAACAAGTCTTTGATATTTTGCTCTCAAAATGGAGACATTGTGCAACAATAGGCTCCGAGACTAGATAACCACTTTGAATGGCTCGAAAAAGGTGAATTTTCACGCTATTGGCCTAAATGCCCTTTTTCCTTTGAGTTGCACTTCTCTTTGTTTTCCATTCCTTCATGCTGCTGTTCAATATTGGAACCCAGTCACGTATGTGTTTCAATTTAGATCTCAAGAGGTGTGTTCGACACTCGAGGAATTTCATTGCCTTGATGGAGTCTTGGCACGACGAAAAAATCACACCGCAGCCTTGTTTTGGCCATACCTAAGCTTTGGGACGGATGTGTAGATTAACATTACATGAGGCTCGATCTTTGGTACATAATGGGGAGCCAGATATCCCTGGTTTAGTTTATGGATTTTTCGTTGTTGGAGACAGGAATGACCTTCTTTCGTGAGGCCACTGGCAACAAGCTCTCTATTTATGCCTTATTGCACAATTCCTCCATGCCCTTAGTTTCGGCAGATTTAGCATCCGGTTGATTGAAGTAGCTCAGCGTTTGAAAGAAGGTAAGAGTTGCATGGGTTTGGAACTGGCCGAAACCTTGATGGGTTTAGATGCCTTCTGCCAAGGAGAGACCACCCGGCTGGTAGAGAGTTCGCTACTTCTCCAAGTATTATTTTCCACCCTTCTAATTTATGATTTTTACATCACTCAACACTCATTCTCTGTTTTTCTCTTAAACCCCTTTCCATACTTTTTCTCTCATCGTATACCTCTTTATTCTTTAATCTCTCTTATTTTTCATCCCTCCCTAGGTATGGCTTATGGATAAACTGCAAGTAGCTGCTCCTTGTCCCAAGTATTTGCCCTGAGCTTACTTCTTTCATCAACGGCTAGTGGATTTCCCTTCAGAGGGTTTATGGTGTAATTGGATGTGCAGCCGGTCCGTAGCCGACATAACTTGGCGTTGCCTTTAGCTTAATTTGGCCGGGATGAGCTATAGCATGTCCCGATAGTCGAGTGTAGAGTTGATTGGCCTCACACATTGTGTATTATATTTTCCATTCCGGTTCCAACATCAATTGGGGCATGATCAGATACAACCAAATGAGGGAATGGAATACACTGCTTCATTTCTAGTTCATGCCTTGCACCTACCTCGGTATCTCGCGGCCTAGAGGACAAGAGAGATTCTGGCCCATGCTATTAGTTTTAGTTACACCCTATCTGAGGAATGTTTGGCTTGGCTTGGCTTGGCTTGGCTTGAAGATGAGGCAGAGGTTGGGCCGGCTTTGGCATAGAGCCACCAGACTCAACTGTGCCCCTAGTTTTATTGCTTTGATCTTCTTTTTTTTTTCAAGTTTAAAGATGTAAAAGAAACTTTGATCTGAACCAAAGAGTTTGGAGAATGTACTTGTGTTGAAATCAATAAAATTAAAGTTGCGAGCACTGAAAATTTTACTTTCAGTCCTAAAAATGGTCCAAGTTGTAAAAGGATAAAATTTTAAACAAAATCAACTTTTATTAAAACTTTCCAAAACAATCTTCGGAAATAATCACCACCTGACATGCATAGAGTCGATCCTCAATATGTACAATTCTGAATCAAAAGAAATCATAACTGCCCCTAGCTGCATATCATTACTGTTATTCTGTATTCAACTTTTTTGCCCAAAATACAAAACACAACCGAACTAATAGATGATGAACAAGGATGACCTGATCAAGAAAATAGATAGGACAGTTGAATTGGAGATAGTTACAGCCAAACTTCAGGATGAAGTTGCCTACATATCCCAAAAATGGGAATCAGGCCTTATGTAGTTCGGTTCAGGTTCATTCGAGTATTAACTCTCTCATTTTACGCTCTAACTTTTGCCAAAGTCACCCTTTAGGGTTTTCAACCTTGCGAGCTCAGTTTTTCTTTATTTCTAATTTTTCGTGCTCTAACTTTTGCCTAGGTCGCCCTTTCAGGTTTTCGGCCTAACGAGCCTCTTAGGGGTAATATTTCGTCAACTTGTCCATGTTGATTGGTTGCGAGAACTCCAGGCCATCCAAGTTCATAAGAATAACCGCCTCTCCTGATCAAATTGACTTGATAATATAAGGACCAGTCCAGTTAGGTTTAAACTTGCCCCTAGGGTCATGAATGGGAGTTCGGTTGTCTTTCAATACCATGTCCCCTTCTTGAAGATTTCTGGACTTCACTTTCTTGTTACAAGCCCTAGCAATCCGGCTTTAATAGCCTTGGACATGATAGAATGCTCTTAGTCTTCTTTCATCAAACAACATAAACTCCTCAAACCTACTTTGTTGTCAATCTGTCTTTACTATCTAACACTCAGCCATAATTCGTAGCAAGGGCACTTCAATTTCGATCGGCAAAACAGCCTCAATCCCGTAGACAAGAGAATAGGGGATTGCCCCTATGGATGTTCAAATTGAGATTCTGTAGCCCCAGAGCACTAATGGAAATTTATTTGGCCAGTCTCTGTAGGTTTCCACCATCTTCTGCAGAATTCTCTTGATATTCTTGTTTGCAGCAGCAACAGTCCCATTAGTCTGCGGCCTACAGGTTGATGACTTATGGAAAGCCACGTTATATTTTTCGAGCAAATCTATCACCTCTTTCTTGAAGTGCGTCCCATTATCGGAAATAATTTCATTGAGCACCCCATACCAACATATGATATTGTTTTTGATGATTAGCTACATACGATACTTTCAGTACAGAGTAAGACTGGGTCTCCACCTATTTTGTGAAGTAATCGATTGCTACCGAATGATTTTACGCCCATTTAGTCCTTTTAGCGAATCGCTACGATAACGTCTATTCCCCAAATAGAGAATGGCTATGATGAAGTCATGTTATAGAGCTACGACGGCAGTATGTTCATGCAATTGGCATGGACCTAGCACTTGTGGCATCGCTGAACAAAACCAATACAATCATCTTTCATGGTTGACCAGTAGTAGCCTTGTCTAAGGATTTTTCAGGCGAGCATCACACCGTTCATGTGGGCTCCACACTCTCTCCTGTGGATGGCCTCCATAAGGCGCTTTGATTCCTCTTCTTCAACACATAACTTGTGCATTCTCAGATGGCCTCTTTTGTACAGTTTGCCTCCACAGATGATAAATTGAACGGCCAAACGCTGTATTCCCCTTTTGTCCTTGGCATTCACTCCCGGCGGATACGCTTCCTTTTCCAGGAAATTCCAGATATCATAATACCAGGGGTTTTTGTCTAAAGCCTCATCTATTGCAACGATAGTTTCATAGGCCGATGTGTACTTCTGTTCAATAATAATTGGACGTATCCTAATTCCCAATGGAATGTCTACCATAGATGATAGAGTTGCTAGTGCGTCAGTGAACCGGTTGTTATGGGTAAACGTTAACTTCTCAAACCTCAGAATCAGCACATCTAAGACCTGATGATAAACCTTATTTTTCTCCTCTTTAACCCGCCAATCATCATTGGCTTGAGACACAACCAAGTTCAAATCCCCAATGACGTCCAACCTTTTTGCCCCTAGTTCCAGGGCGGCTTCTAAACCAACGATACACGTCTCATATTCTACTTTGTTGTTGGATACTTTGAACTGGAGTTTGAAGGCTAAGGGTATATGGGAGTCATCGGGTGCTATCAGCAATACACTGATCCCATAACCGTACTGATTGGCTGCTCCATCAAAGTACATCGTCCACATTTTCTTCTCTATTTGTAGAATATTTTCATCTGGGAAAAGGTACTCCACTTCTTCTTCCCCCCTTATTGGGTGATCTGCTAGGAATTTTGCTACAGCTCTCCCTTTAACAAACTTGCATGTAATATATATAAGATCAAATTCAGAGAGAAGAAGCAACTAACAGGCTAGCCTACCCGTAAGCGCTGGTTTCTCAAAGATATATTTGATGGGATCTAATCTCCAAACTAGGATTGCAGAGTAAGCTAACAGGTAGTGTCTCAACTTCCGGGTAGCCCATACCAAGGCTAGACAAGATTTCTCAAGGGGAGTGTAACGGGTCTTGTAATCTAGCATTTTCTTGCTCAAGTAGTAAACGGATTTCTCCACTTTGGCCTTCGACCCTTGAGCTAACATACACCCCATAGTTGAGTTTGTCACTAACAGGTACAAGATCAACGGTTTTCCCGATTCTGGCGGTGATAACAAAGGTGGATTCTACAAGTATTACTTGACCTGTTCAAAAACGAACTGACAGTGATCATCCCACAAGAACTTCTTTTCTTTTTTCAGAAGACCAAATAGTGATTCACAAGTAGGGGTTAATTTTGAAATAAACCGTCTTATCAATTGCACTTTACCCAGAAAATCGCGCACCTCCTTTTCAATCCTTGGTGGTGGCATTTCTAAGATGGCCTTGATTTTGGAAGGATCTACCTCAATTCCTCTCTGTGTAATTAAGAATCCCAACATTTTTCCTGTTGTTACACCGAAAGTGCATTTTTGCGGATTCAACCTTAATCTATACTACCTGATCCGCTGAAAGAATTTCTCCAAGGTGGTGTAGTGGCCCTCTCGATCTTTGGGATTGACAATTATATCGTCTACATACACCTCAACCTCTTTGTGGATCATGTCTTACAAAATGGAGGTTGCAGCCCTCTGATAAGTGGCCCCAGCATTCTTTAGCCCAAACGGCATGACTCGGTAACAATAGGTCCCCTATGGAGTAGTGAAAGCGGTCTTCTCCCTATCCTTGGGTGCCATCAAAAGTCGGTTATACCCGAAAAATCCGTCCATACACAAGGGCAATGCATGGCCCGCGGTGAAGTCTACCAATTCATCAATATGTCGTAATGGAAAATCATCCTTCGGACTAGCCTTATTCAGATCCCTGAAGTCGATATAAACTCTGATTCTGCCATCCTTTTTTGGGACTGGAACAATGTTGGCCAATCACGTTGGATACTCAGACACAAGCAAGAACGCTGCCTCAATTCATTTCTTCCTTGATCTTCAAAGCCCAATCTGGGCGAACTCTACGTAAATTTTGCTTAATTGGCTAGGCCTAAGAGTCAAGAGGGATCTGGTGCTGTACAATTTTAGGGTCAATTCCAGGCTTGTCTTCGTAGGACCACGCGAAAACATCTTTGAAATTTTTTAATAAAGCGATTAAACGCTCACATTCCTCTGAAGACAGCATAGACCTAATCTGGACCAAGCGAGTATCTTCCTCAGTACCCATATTAATTGATACGATTTCATCTATATAGGACTTAACACGCCTCTCCTCCTTATGATCAACCAAATTTTTCAAAACCTGAGGAATTTCTTCTTCATCATTTATGTAAAATTTTTGAAAAGTAAGATCAGTACAACAAACCAAAGGCACAAAGAAGTAGGCAACATTCACAGCATTCCCATTCAAAAAGTCTGGATCTTTAGTTACAGTGGACTCTAAAATAAAAGCTAAAAGACGACCTAGACAAGATTTTGGTATCCGGGTTACCACTCCCAAAAGTACCAGAGTCAGAGGAACTCGAATCTGACTCTAACTCCACAGACTCAGTGGAATCATATCCGGACTCGCTATCCGATTCAGAACTGTTGATGATGCATTGCTCGAACTTCCAAACTAAGCGTAGAGCCTCAGATGTATCCACGATAAGATTAGAGAAATCCACTACTGGGTTATCCCTGATCATTGAGATAGTAAAACTATCCCCCAAGTTGGTAGTCTCAGCTCTAACAGTGGAACTCATCAATAAGTCAGCCAGTGTTTTTCCCAACAGCTCCTCCTCTTCAATGTCCAGGTTTACAGTCCTTCCTTGATCCGTATCAGTGCTTAGGTTTGCTTGCTCATCCTCCTCTTCTGGTAACTGGTGCCTGAAAAAGATCTCGAACCCCAGATACCTAGTCTTTATTTTCCAGTCATACTAAGGCTCTGGGAATACACAATAAGAAATCTTCCCCTTCGCGGACAAAGCGTCCATTCAGGGTTCCCCGTATGGGTTTGTGGACTAACTCATACAGCCTCCCAGTCCTCTTTGCCTTTAGCCTTTCTCTCAACTCCTGCCCTTTCCTTTGTCAATTTGCAACGATAGGTTTGTATCCCAGCCCGAAGGCATAGGGGTTATGACTTAGCTTCTTAGCAACAGTACCTCCCTGTCTGCCACTTCGGCCTAGTCCTGACCCGGGCGTATGCCCTTGTTTGTTCATCATGTATATGGATTGCGCACTTACATAATCTCCATCGTCTCTGCCATGATGGTTTGGACCAACCGGGCTTCTGCCAGAGAGAAGCCGGAAAGGAACACGTCATTTTCCCCATGTATGATTTCCAATAATGGTGCATTGGTTCTTTGAGGATGATGGATCGTAGAGTTACTGTACACAGTGGTGATCCTGCCTTAAAGAGGTACTTTCCTAACTAATGTACCGTTGACGATACCACCTTCATCTGGTGTAGCCAGGGCCTTCCCAGTAGTAGGTTGAATGTGGTTGGAACATCTATGACATGGAATTCCACCTCATGTTCGGACAGGCCGATTAGGATATTGCTCTTGAACGTTCCCATAACATCCCGGCTTGTATTGTCATAAGCCTAAACAGCTTGGGTCGTGGGTGTAAAGTCAATCGGCCTCAAACCGATGGCATAGGCAGTTCTTACTAGGCACACATTGATTGCCGATCTAGTATCTATTAACACCACCGGAATCCACTTTTTTCGGCTTTCCCAGGTTACATACAAAGGCTTGTTGTGGTTGGCGTCCTTGGGAGGCAATTCTTTATCCAGAAAAGATATTACTGGCATAATATCCCCAAAGGTGACCAATGACACCAATTGGTCAGCGGTGGTGTCAATGGGCAATTTCGTTCAGTTCATTGCTTCGAGCAGGGCTTGTCTATGCTCCTGAGATGCCGTATTAGTCCCTAGAAAGATATGATGGCACGAATCTTTTTGAGTTGTTTTAAGACCATGTTTTCTTCAACATCCTTCTCTTTTGCTCTCTCAACCTCCTTCCCAGAGGTTTTTGGCTAGTCTATCGCTGCAGGTTTAAAGTACCGACCATTTCGAGTCATATGATTGATCTCATCGGTATACCAAGTGTCATTCGAGATATCATCTTTCCAACCTTTGTCAGTGTATGCATGACTTAGGTCGCTGTCTTCCCACCACTCTCATGAAGTCATGACCAGATTGGCATCGGGTTCTATCTAGAGCATATTAACATTACGTGCCCCATTGTTATACCATTCTTCTTCTACCACAGCTTAGTTTTCAACATCCCGGTACTTTCTAAGTTTCCTTAACATCCTTTTTCGGTCACTGGGATCCCATTCGACTTTTTTGGTTATCTGGGCATCATTCACCGCTGTTTTAGATTCTTCTTTCCCTTTTCCTCTGCCTTGTTCCAGAGCTACCTTTGCTTGGATCTCCTTTATCCTTTCCTTTCAAAACTATTCCAGTGCATGCTCCTTCTTAATAAGAGGTACAACCTCATCCTTACCCTTAACAGCAACTTCCTTTTCTTCCCCGGTCTCTCTTGTCTGTTCCTCCACATCGGACCCTTCCTCACTCAACCACCTATTGCTAGTTTCTGGCTGGCTCGGGTCCCACCATCCCATCTATACACAGTTTGTATATTCTTCCTCGAAGATGTAAAGATCCTTCAGATGCTCTTCTAATTCTGCCAGATCCTCCTCTAAGTTTCCCAAGTCATTCAGGCCTTGCTCGGGCCACTCATTCTAATTCTGTGCCATTTGGTCTTCCCCTATAGCATTGACGCTGAGAAAATCTGGCAGTATGACCACTGGCTTTGGTTGATTGATGGCCACAATGTATAAGCTAGGATCGTACTCCTTTACAAGCAAGACCCCCTTCTCTATGACACGAGTATTAGATGACCCTGCCTTTAGTGCATTCTTCTCTTCCTCCATTTCTACTGCCATGGGCATGGGTTGGGTTTATGGTGTTAGATCCATCATGCACATGTTTGTGCCTTCTAGAATGTCTACCTCTGGTTTTGGTAGGTGGGATGAGGTAATGCATATGCTAAGGTTGAATGTGGGCAGTAATGTATGGATGTGGTTAATATTTCTGGGTAAGGGGACTTGGTTATGTGCAGGAAGTGAGTTAGTTATTACGTTGGGCTTGGAAGGTGGGGCGATGACTTTGTTGTCAATGAGATCCTAGATCTCATGACGTAGACGGTAGCACATATTTGTGGAATGGCCATGTTGTTGGTGGAAGATACAATACTGGGTAGGGTCGTGTTTGGATGACAATGGGTCTGGAAGAGGACGAGTATCAAGGGGCTTGAGATGCCCCTTTTGCATTAAGAGGGCATGGGTTGGGCTCATATAGAGAGAGGTAATGACTCTACGGTTTTGGGGTGGACTAGTACTTTGTGAAGGTTGTGTGGTTGTGGCAGTAACAAAGGGATCAACCATCTTAGCCGTTATGACAACATTACTGACATCTACAGGCTGCGGAATAGTGCTACTGCTAGCATTAGTATTCCGAGAGAATGGCCTTCTTGCTGGTTCACTTGCTCTATGGATAATACCCTTTTTGAATGCACTCTCGATCTGGACCCCTAGCTCACGTAAGAAAGCAAATATGGACAACGGTGCCACTATCAGTCTCTACAGCATGTCCAACTCTAGGTTCTGGACCACTAGTCGAACTTGTTCTCTCTCAGCTAGCCTATTTGTCATTCGGGCTACCTTGGCTCTCCACCAGGTGACAAAATCGATGAATAATTCTTTGGGGTTCTGGGTAGTAGCCTCTAGCTCACTAATGGTTACTTCTATCTAGGTGTTATATGAGTATTGATTGACAAATGCCTCAGATAGCTCCTCTCAATTTCGCTTTGTAGAGTCCTCCAACTTGGCGTACCAGACCACATCAAACAAGGTTCTCCCAAACAACGAAAGCTTCTATGCTCGAGACAAACCTATAGGCCTTAATACATCTGAAAACAATCAGACATGTACAATTGGATCCCTACTCCCATCGAATCTGTCGATGTGGGGCATCTTAAATTTCTCCGGTAATCTGATCGAAGCCTCAGTGTACCCATCTTCGATATCTGGAATAGAGTTGAAGCCTTGGGATTTCTTTAACGCTTTCTCCAATCTAGCAATCTTGACCAAGGCTGGATCAATTTCATTGATATCAAAAGGAAAAATCCCTAGAGGAGGTTGAACCGGAGGATGATAAGCTGGAGCTAGGGAAAACATGTCCTGAGGATCTGGGATTGGTAGATTTTCTGCTGGCGGAGGTAGATCCGGGTTTGGCTGAGTAGTAGGGATCGGATGCACGATTGATGCTGATGCCCCAAATGTACACCGTAGATCGGCAATGACTTCATCTTGTGCAACCATCCTTTGGTTTATAGTATCCATAATAATTTGGACAGCAATCATCATGGCAGCGAATTCCTCTACGTTTGGTGCTGTGTTCTGTGCCATTGCTAATCTGGGTGAACTAGATACTGGTGAATTGATTGATTAAGAACGGGCAGGTGTTTGTGGGGTGCTTTGTATTGATGCTATTAACCGTCTATTTTTTCTCTGTCGAGCAACTAGAGAAAATGAGACTAGCACGGGCTAACCACTAACAAGGTCTCAAGCTTTGCACAGCTTGTCGAAACTAGTCCACACAACTTGGGGAATATTGGGTATTTCTGAAGCTATGATGGTAAACTACCTAGCAAAAAGAAAGAAAGAAAATCAAAATCAAAATCAGACAGCACTTTATCCTCAATTCACAACAGTCAAAACACATAGTTGAACTGTAATCCACACTGAACTCTTTTCTCAAACTCATACTGATATGAACCATCCTATACAGTCTCACTGTAAAAGCACATATCAAGTAAAAGAACCAAAACACCCCTATGAAAGGATATGGTTGCCCTGTCCTAGATTTTTGGCATGATCTAGGCTGCACTAATTCAAACAATGAGTTTCATGACATCCTACAAATAGGTAGCATCATGTCCTAACTTGGAATAGTCACTATAGTTTCACTATATGCAACTAGGTCGAAATGGTCAAAAGGGTACCTCAGCAAGAATACCTAATATACCTCTCACACCTAACACTGAAAAGTGAAATGTGGATTAAGTAGTACGGCGGTAATCCAAATCCAAGGGTTATGTTCCCAATATGGCAGAGCCCATGACCGGTCAGCTTTTTGGCAAGCTTTTTAGGCAAGCCTCCGACAAACAGTTCAGGAATAGCAGTTGGCAAATATGGTGACTTATGCGCACCAATGCAAATGCAATGCAAAGAACATATAAGTGTAAATAAAAATTCACATCATGAGTTTCAAATCAAGTTCTCTAAGTCCTCAGCGAAGTCGCTCAAAACTGTAGCCCAACTTTCCATGCTCCTTTCGGAGGGCGAATAACCCTACAGTTCGGACTCCACTTATGGTTCTGAATCTGATTTCACAAGTGCAATATGATAGAATGAAAACACAAAAAGAGCCCAAATCCGGCAATTCTTTTTGAAAAATCAACGTTTGAATCAAATGCCAAAAATGAACTGTTTTGCTAGATTACAGAGTCGCCATCTAAATATTTTTGGAAAACTTAGGAAACCCGAGACTCGTGCCAAAGGCCATTAGTCCGTCATCACCAAAGTGTCTCGGCTCGGAAACTTAGGTACGAGAGGAGAAGGTTATAAATTGAGTACCCCACTCGCCTAATCAAAGATCAGCCTCTACTAATCATAATGTGTTTTTTATTTACATTATATGCTCTTGTTTCGATTATAGCTATTCTTTACTATGTGACGCACACAAAAATATAGACTAACTTGCGAGAATTGGAACATTTGATTTCATGTCTTGTTTGAAAATGGTTTTGAATTTGCCACTTGAAAAAAGTAGGCTAAAATGAACATTTAATCGAACCATCCCGGTTCAAGGAACTAGCCTTCATCTACATGTATTCAAACAATTATATCATTTAAGCAATTAGCCTCATAGTATTTATGCTTTGGATATGGTAACATAAACATTCGATGCAAGATGCTAAGACATAAAAAACTCACCTAGTACTCTGAGCTAAAATAGGCTAAGAGTTAGAAAAATATGCGTGTTCCTAATTAAATGCAACATGACTAATGCGACGCACGCATTATGTATTTTTATAGACTTGGTGTAGACGTCCCCGAACGCCCCGGGAGGGTTAAGTCCCGTTCCGTTCATATTGGGGTCACTACAGTTCAAGGACTCAAATGTCACGGTTCTTAATCTTGAACCAAAGAGTCCAAATCCGACAAATCGTTTTGAGAAAACTGATTTTTGAAAGAAGTGCCAAACATGGACTGCTTTGCCAGATACAGAGTCGCCACCTAAATATTTTATTTTTGGGAAATTTAGGAAACCCTGACTCGGTGCCAAAGGCCACGTGTCTGTCATCACCAAAGTTACCTCGGCTTGGGAGCTTGGGTACGATCGGGGAAGGTCAGCTATGAGCACCCCCTTTCGCCCGGTCCGAAGACCGGCCTCTACTAACCGTGATATCCGTTTTTGAAAACATTATGTGTTCTTATTCCAATTAGTAGCCTAGAATTACTATGTTATGCGCGCAGCAAACAAGTATAGACTAGATTGCCTAATTTGGAAATAAACATTACATATCCGTTCGTTTTGAAAGCGTTTCGGAATTTGCTACTCACGAGTAGGCTAAAACATGGATTTCAACGAGTTTTCCAACTCAAGCAATCCAACCTCCACCCACAGGCATTCAAACAGTTTATCTCATATAAGCATTTAGCCGCATGGTAGTCATACTATTATGGCAACACTCACACACATGTGATATGCTAAAGCATAAAAGCTCACCTAGTACTCCAAACCAAAACAGAAGCTCATTAGAAATCCATGCATGGACCTAAGCATACTAAAATGTCTAATGCAACACATGCAAAGATGTAATCTAGACAGGCTCGGCTATCCTAAACATGGCATGTGAAATGCTACAAATATCACGTATTCAATTTGGAATTGAAATACAATGCAGTTTGTATGATGTACCGAGCCCAATGCATGTCAACAAATGCATGGATGCACGCATGCATTGCATAAGGTATGCTAAAATAAACGTGCCCTAATCTACCATCATAAGCAGGTAAATAAAAGGGAGAAAGAAATGGGGGTTGGAAGACATACACACCACTCACCCACACTTATTACAGATATGCCCTCACACGAAGGGGCCAAAAGAATAATACGAATTAACTAACTACGCAAGCTAATTAAATATTACAGATTAATTAAATTAACAAATTAATTAATTTAAGAAAAACAGTAAACCGCCTCGGGGCGAGGGCTCAATGCACGCGCGCTCGGGTTACGCTCGGAATTGCACTGCCATGCCTAGACTGCCTCTGTTTTCCCTGCCCTGCCCTTCTGAGAACTGCCAAAGTCTCAGAACTACTTCCTTGGATACTGGGGATCACCACCGGCTAAACAGAATAGCCACCGGCTGCTATGTGTGGCCATCGGCACAGAATTCATCCATCGGCTAATAATTGATTGCCGGTCGGCACTAAACATTGCCGGTCGGCAATGAATTCCTGCAGAACCTGCAACTCACAGCAGCAGAGGGCAAAATCTTGCATGGCAATGTTATTCAAGCAATGTATGCACCAAACACATTCCTTATCATGTTTGTGACTCAAAGGAGGATGTGCCTCGATTCTCGGGCCACCAATCACGCATTTCCATGCATGATGGCCCAAAGAATCAAGTGTGCAATTTTCATGTCAAATGAAATGCAAACTAGACAATCAAAGAGCCCAATCCCCATCACCAAATCAAGGGACAAGGCATGCATGCAAGATGCATTGCAACCTAATCATGTTAGCTAGGGATGCAATATGAGCATGTGAACAAACAATGCAAGCATACAAGCAAGCAAATGATGGTCTTAAACATGACTTAGGCAACTCTAATTAAGCCTAAAATCAGTGGCCAAAATGCCCAAAAATGAGGGCTAAACACACATGCACACATGCAAGTAAGTTGGACCAACACTTTAAGCCTTAAACTAGCAACTTTCAAACACATTTAAGAGGGCACAAATGTAACTATTAGCATGCAATATGAGCTTTAAAATCATGTCAAAATGTGGTGCCAAACCAACTCAAACAAGACAAACAAAAGCATGCAAACATAGTCCAAGTATGCAAGGCAATCTTGAAGGCTTGAACCACACTTAGTACAACCACACATGGCAATACTTAAGCAACTAAAAAAATAGAGTTTTAACACATAAAACTAAGCCCAAAAGGTCACCTAGATGGCATCTAAATGACATGAATCCAAAGGCATGCACAATGGTCAAAACATAGGGCATACAACACATACTTTTAAAGCAACAAAGAGACAACTAAAAGGCATACAAGCACACCAAAGGGACTGAAATGACATGTTGGGTGGTTCCAAACCACCAAAATGATGCAATCAACACATGCCATACATTCACACACTTGAGGCATACAAGTCCGGCAAGCCACAAATGCAAAGGAGCTATACTAAACATGCCAAAATCGATCCAAACGACTACAGACAGACCTAAAGCAAGGCAAAATAAGCACAAAACATTCATAAGTCCAAGCCTAAATCATGCTCAAACAAAGGCTAACAACCTAAGACATGTTAAGGGAATTACAAGGCATTACATGGCAACTATGCTAAACATGCATGGAGTACCAAAACCAACACACAACATGATTATATTATGGCATAATAAGCATGAAATGCAGCCTAGACATGATCAACACACACTTGAACAAAGGCTTCCTTAAGAGACCCAAAATGGTCCCTTTCAAGGACAATAAGGAGAGGGGGTGGCCCTCCCCTTTTTAAGACTTCAAGGCACCATCTCCACCACCAAAATCCCTCAAGATTTCAGTGGTGAAGAGGCCCAAACACCAAAGTCTTGAAACTTGCACAAAATGGCACAAAATGAGGCCTTTCAAGGCCTAAGGGTAGTCAAACACAACCAAACCGCAAAACACTCTTAACAAACAATCAAGAGGGCCTAAAAACAGAACTTTTTTATGTTATACACTAAACACAAAAATAGCTCTAAGATAGGTAGAAATAGGATGCAAAAATGGGATAAAAAGGACTAGTTTCTTACCCTTGTTGACCTTCTTCACAAATGTTGATCTTGTTGCTTCCTTGGGCTCAAATCCAGTCAAAAACCTCAAGAACAAGCTCTGGTCCTTGAAGAAACCAAGAAAAAGTGAAAGACTAGGTGTTTGTGTGCAATAGTAAGACACAAAGCACCTAGAACACACACAAAGGAGATATAGAGATAGGATATGAATGGAACTCAAACCCTAAAACCAGAGCTTGCTCTGAGTTGTTTTCTCACTAAAAAAGCAACCCTAAAGCCAAGGGGGAAGGGTTCCTCTTATAGAGGAGCCAAACTTGTAATGCTTACAAGTTAAGCAACCAAGAGGGGCATCCCTCCATACACGTGTATGGAGGGGGAGTCAATGCCAGACAGCTGTAATAAAATATCTGAAAAAGCAGCTGAACAGTAGCCGGCTAGCCAAAAATGTCATTTTGACAAAAATGACTGCCGACCGGCAACAAAGAGTGCCGGCCGGCAATATAAATTGCCGGTGGCAACAAAAACCAGCCGGTGGCCTCTAGCTAGTGCCGGTGGTGTGTGGGGATGCCTCACAAGGCATTCCCTGCCCCTCCAAGGCAAAACACAAGTGTTTGGTGCAAAACCAGACACAAAACAGTCGAGTTCGGAGATCCTGAGGCAAGGCGCGTAGCCGAGAACTCCGGGAACTCCAAACAAACACAAACATGGATAATCACCGAGTGTTCAAGCGGTGACGTCCAAATCTTGAGGACGGTCAAAAATGGGGTGTCTACAGTTGCCCCTCTTTGACAGAACTCGAAAGTCATAACAATGACGGGAGTGAATGTCAAAGCCTAGAGACGACCCATTTTTGACAAGGCCGGAGACTTGGACAAACATGCAAGACGAACAAGGTATGCGCCCGAAGGCAGGGGCAAAATGCAAGACAATGCAAGGAGTCGAGCATAACTTATGATCATGCAAAGAAAGCTGTAATGAAGCACGCATGCAACAGTTATAAGCTAGCATACACCAGACTACACTACAATGCAGAAAGGATATAAGAGAATTATGCAATTCTCAATACGTCTTACTCGGAGGATACAATACCTGTGTGACTCGTCCGGTTGCACCGGCTTCAAAAGAACCGTACATACAATATCGTGCCTACAAAGAAAGCAAACGTAACAGGTATGATATTGTTAACAATATGCATGACAATGCAATGACAAATGCAAAATGATATGCAATATATACAAAACTAAGTATAAACAATGCAAATGATAATGCAATGCAATTGACACAAGGCAAACTAAATGCAGAGCAATTGAATCATGAGCGGTTCGAAACTACACATATGTCAAATAGATTGATGGAAGTAACGAGTCTGTCTACCATAGAACGATGTCTGAACTATGAGTGATGTAGACGGACACAAGAACAAGTATTGGGTGGAGTGACATAAGTGGGGTGACAACCCGCTAGGGAAAGAATAATGATCCTAATGCTAGATGCAATAATTACACTACAATGTAATAGAAATGGATATGGCGTGTAGCCAAAACCGTATTTTGCCTAGGAAAGGCATGTACACGTACAAGTCATGTCTAACACAGAAAAGGTGCCGCCACCCTCAAACCAAGTTCATCAAGGAATAGGCACGTACACATGCAAAACTGTGCTTCAACATGAAAAGTAAGGGCACATACCAGACCAAGCTCAACAAGGAAAGGTGCAAGCCATAGATGGAAGATGATGCGGTAGATGCATACAACTAAAATGCAATATATACAATATGCAATGGAATGGATATTTACAAAGGATGCATGACATATGCACTATATTACAACGAAATGCATGGCATATGCATGGTTTTTTTTTGGATTTTTTGAAATGCATGACATATGCAATATTTACAATGATGCATGACATATGCATGTGTTTGTTTGTTTTTGTTTTTGTTTTTTTGTTGAATTTTTTGAAATGCATGACATATGCAATATTTACAATGATGCATGACATATGCATGTGTTTGTTTGTTTTTGTTTTTTTGTTGATTTTTTTGAAATGCATGACATATGCAATATTTACAATGATGCATGACATATGCACATGTTTGAGCGAATGCTGTGCAAGCAAGCAAATATGAACCAAACTACATCTCATGCAGAAAGGATTAAGAGAATTAAGCAATTCTCACGGCGCCTTACACGGAGAAGGCTAAAAGCGACTACTGAGAACACCCGGAGTCTCAAACACAACATCCCTCAGCGTATCGTACGCAGGAGAGGAAAAAGCAAAGCAAAAAAGAAACCTCTTAGCGTAGTACACGCGAGAGGGGGAAAGACAAAAGCCTCTCAGTGTAGTACACGCGAGAGAGGAAAGACAAAAGCCTCTCAGCGTAGTACACGCGAGAGAGGAAAGACAAAAGCACGTGACGAGCGAGACCACGCAAGTCACAAAAGGAATGCAAGATACTGCAAATGAGACACGCATGCTAACGCAAATGAGACACGCATGCCAATGCAAATGGGGTACACGTGCCAATGGAAATGAGGTATACGTGCCTGTGCAAATGAGGCCAATGTGACACGCATGCCACATGGAGTGTAAGATGTAACAAATGAGACACGCATGCCTCATAAGATGCAAGACAATGCAAATGGACTTAAATGCATAACAACGTACGTGTTTCGGAATACACGGCGATGCATGGTAAGGGAATGTATAGCAACGCGAACGATGCACGAGGTGACGTATGTATTTGAAACGCATGACAATGCTTATAATAAAAAATGCAATGACAATGCATACGAGATGTGCATGACAATGCAAGGGGTGCGTGTTACAACGCGTGTAGTACATGCATAACAATGCAACTGCGAGGTGCATGATGGCGCGATGTAATGCACCGAAATAGTGCGATGAACGCGTGCAACGCACACGGGGCAACTTTTGAATCTTATGAAAGACAAAATGATATGAAAAGATACAACATTGCATGAATTTGAGTGCCACGCACAAAAGACATGGTCCGAGGTCAAAACGGAGGTTGGTTGAGCTTCGGAGATAAACTTTTTTGCACTTTCTTGAGCTATGAAGACCATAAACCACTCACATGGCCTAAACAAGGCTGTGGGAACATCACCGGCCGGGTTAGGAGGCCACCAGCTGTCCATCGGCTGAAAATAAATTCCATCGGCACAATATTCTACCGGCCGGCACAAAATGTTGCCGACCGGCAAAAAGTTGCTGAGTCAGGGCAGATTCGACTTTTCACCTCGGGTCTTTTAAAATAGGGTTTCTAAACCCTATTTTCTTATTTCCCTTCCGCCGAAAACCATCTCTCTCTCTCTAGAGCCTTTTTCTCTCCTCATTTGCTCACTTCTTTGTGTTTTCGCGCCTTTTTCGTCGTTCGATTCGCGAAGTTCATCGCGTTTCGGACATTTTCGACCGATTGAAATTTCATTTCGGCACTTCTTTTGCTATTCCCGCCTTTTTGGGACTTGTTCCCCTCGATTTCCTCTTCATTTCCATACCTTTTTCCCATCCCGACCTTTCCGGCCATTTTCCACCCTCCCGGGGGTTGACTTTCGAGTTGACTCTTCGTATTCCGAGCCTATTTTCATTCCTCGACCATTTTCCCATCATTCTCGATATGGCCAACGACGTTCCACACGGCGGGACTCCCTCAGATCACGAGATGGATCCCGAGGTCGAGCTCCTCCCGTTGAGCGAGCGTCCATTCGACCCGGCGACCTACCGGCCGGCGATTCACATTCTACCACCCGACGGACTACGCCAGTTCAGGAGCTTTGACATGGCCTTGGACCCCGAGCTGCTGCTATGCGAGCCTGTCTCCCACCTATCCTCTGGCGCTTCCGAGGTAACTTTCTTTCTCTGCTTTACTTTCCGCAACGTAGAATGTTTAACTGCCAATTGTCATAGCTAGTTGCATTCTTTAATTGCTTAGTTCCGATACACTGATATACTGTATATTTTAGTTGATTACAAACGCGTTTGCAACTGATTATCTGTTTAAGACTCACACGCGCACACACTGCACTAGCCTTGAACCACTCAAACCACGGCACACACCGTATTTCACTGCAAACACTGACACCCGATATCTGTTTGAATCTGAAAAACTTGCACGTACGCCACATTTGCACCGAGCCACTCAAACACACTAACGCATCATATGTTGTAGTTCACTAAAAGCACACCGGCACCCGGTATCTGTTTGAATCTGAAAATATGCACGCATGCCAAATTTGCACTGAACCACTCAAACACGTTGACGCATCACACGTTGTAGTTCACTATAAGCACACCGGCACCCGGTATCTGTTTGAATCTGATAAACTTGCAAGCATGCCACATTTGCACTGATTTTGACTATTTCTTCAAAACTGTACATTTCATATTGCTTCACAATTACTTGTTTGAAAATAGGGAGACTCCCATACCATCCGCGGGTATAGGAATACCGTCGCGAAAGTGGTGTTGAGCTTCTGACCTTGATCCGCGATCGTAGACGAGGCGGGCTTTGGCGATTTCGCGAGGACTCTCCCAACTCACGACATGCAGACCTCTTCTTGCCGCCCTGGTGGAGAGGTGGTGGGACACCACCGATTCGTTTCATTTGTCGGCGACCGGGGACATGACGATGACCCCTTATGATTTCTCGATGCTCACCGGCATCGACGTAGGGAGTGATCCGATCTCCTTCGACACTGACATGGATGAGTGGACCGCAGCTCAGGTCTACTTACTTGGCGCGGCACCGCCTCTCGCGTGTCCCGGCTTCATCCGGTACTCCTGGTTCGAGGTGCAGTTCCGGGTCCAGCCTCGATGACCCTAGAGGCCGTGGACAGGTATGCACGCAGTTTCCTCATGTTCCTATTCGGGACGACTATCTTTGCCGACCGGGCGAACACAGTGCCTCTCTGTCTTCTCAGCGCACTGGTGGATGTCAGAGACATTCTGCATTATGACTAGGGTGGCGCCGCTTTGGCCACCCTTTATGGATATATGAGCTCAGCCTCCCGCGGCAGTGGACAGTTGCTCGGGGGTTACTGGCGTACTTGGGAGGTGCGTTTCTTTTTCTGCCTTTCATTTCCGTTCTTTTATTTTCTGTACTCTGCACACTGCACACATTGTAGTCTGCTTTACACTTGCTGTATACTGTACACACGGCACACACATACCATGCTTTACACTGACTGTACACTGCTCACACTGTACACTCTACACAATACACTGCACAACACACGGCTCTGCTATTTCTGCCTTCTATTCTGTATTCTGCTTTATCTGATAAATGCACTGGTATTTATCTTGCAGATGTGGGTTTACGCCTACTTTCCTAGACTCGCTCCCGTACCCGATGCAGAGACCCCTCTGGTCGTCCCCTTTTCACGCCGCTTTGACGGGAGATGCGCCCGGAGGCCGCGGGAGACATTCAGCTTCTTCCGTCGCTACTTCGACACCATCACCCCTGCCGAGGTATGTTTTACTTACAGTTCACTTAAGCTTCGTCTTTCCATCAGATATTTCAATATGAGATAACAAACTGTATTTCAATTTCAGATCACCTGGCGGCCGTGGGCTCCATTGCGGCGATGATGAGGATCGGTTCTTGTGGCCGATGAGACCTCACGTTCACGGATTACGCCGAGTGCAGTGCTGCCGAGCTTGGTACTGGTGGCGTTTCTTGCGCCAGACCCTAGGCTTACCTGAGCAGATAGTCCCGGTGCATCCTCCTGAGCACATGCGGGATACGGAGAGGTTCATCGGTGATGGCGAACTACACCATTGGCTGAGAGGCAGACGATTTCCGAGGCGAGGGCGATTACTCAGAGTACGTCCGGACCTTCATCATGCGACCTCTGAGCGGTGGCCACCGAGCAGAGAGAGAGACCTGCGGTGCCAGTGGCGGGAGCGAGGAGGGGCTGTAGGGGGAGCGCCGAGGAGGGCTCGAGTCCGTGGCAGAGGCGGGGTTCAGCGGGGGACGAGGGTCCGGTTGGCCTATTCTACCCGTTTCATTGACTTTCCGAGGGCAGGATGGGGCGACCTACCAGATCCCCTTTGCTTCTCCACCGGCTGATCACGAGCTTGTCGGTGTCCCTGACTTGCCTTCGGTATGTATTACTGCATTTTTTTGTATAGTCATTTCATTTCAGTTTATTTGATATTTCACAGAATATTGATGCATATGATACTTTTGCAGGCGTCTTACATTTTACCGGTCGGAGATGAATGCCTCCATGATGGGGATGCTACAGCGAACATTCGACCTCCTAGCCCTCTACAGCATTCCGGTATGTTCTTTCTGACCACAGCCTCAAACCATATACAAACTGCTTTACATAATCTGATGCATAACACAACATCTGATAAACTGCTCACGGCATCCGATACACTATACTCACACATTGCATTCTGCACTAATAAACTGCTCACGGCATATACACTGTATTCATACACTGCATTCTGCACTGATTCACTGCTCACGGCATTCACAGATCAGACTCATACATCGATTCATGATGCGATTCTGATGCATTTTCCTTTCTTGCTTTTTAGCCTCCCTTCCCGATTCCTCCGGTGGGTGGCGCTCTGGTGGGTGGCGCTCCGACTGGACCTCCCATTTCTACCCGGGATGGCAGAGTATATCCCCGCACTAGAGGAGGGCACACTCATGTCGGGAGCAGCTCGCGGGCTCTAGTTCCGGATGATGAGTCTGAGGCAGAGACAGAGGCGGAGGAGACCGGTGATGGTTCGGACTCGAGCTCGGGCAGCGATGCCCCTGGTGGTGCCCCTGTTGATGACGCTCCTGGACCTTCGTCCAGGAAGAGGACCAGGACAGATTGATGGCCCCGGAGCCATTTTTGACATTTGATACAGATTTTGCTGTTTTCTTTTTCTTTTCCCTTTTTTCCCTTTTGGTTAGCAGTTAGGGTACTTTTGTACTGCCGCAGGCAGATTTTGTTTCTCAAAACTTATGTACTTGAAAAGTTGATATTGAAATAAAACGAACTTTTTATCTGAAAAAGTGTTTACGTTTGTGTATATTTCATGCCTTGCACTGTATTGCATCATATTACACCTCAAATGTAAATGATATTGATCTGTTGTCTGAAAATTGAGCACTTGCACTATGATAATCGGATAACCAACCAACTAGCAGCAAACAACTCATACAAACCACTATTCAAACTGAATAATACAGCCCATACTCTTAAGGATTGATGCGCATCTGACCCATAACACAGCACCCGGTTCATTCTGCACACAGCAAACCCTGAACAAATAACCCAATCTGACAAGACGGATCGCAAAACTGACACGGTTGCAGTTGAAACACACTTGGATGTTCCAAATTTTTCCTTTTCTTCTCCTGTCTCGCATAGATGTAGAGAATGGCACAGCATTCTGAGCACAAACGATTAATTTTTGGAAAAGGGTTTCAGGACCGGGGTATCGAGCCTACCACAGAACACGACAAGACAGACTCAAACACAGAAATAAAAGGCACACGACCTAACATAATGAGACATGTTCGGAAAAGACTCAAAGCCAAAATCAAGACCAACAAATCAAAAGACACGACACACGGACGTGTTTACAAAAAGACCTCAGATCTGGAGGAGCCAATTCCTCCGGGTATTATTCCCCACCCTTTCTGATTTGTGATACTCACATCGCTCGGCCCTCAGGCTCGGTTTTTCTCTCAAAACTCTTTTCTCACTTTTCGCTCAACTTGCTCCTCTCTATTCTTCATTCTCTCATTTTTCATCCCTCCCCAGAATGATGAATAGGTAAACGAGAGGTTGTGGGTTCACGCCCAACACTTTTAGCTCACGGTTATTTCTTCTGGTCAATAGAGTGCCCTCTTGGCAAGCATGTTAGCGGGGGAAAGACAGAAGACCTGACTCAATAGTACCCCTAGTTCGTCATTTTAACCATTTTTTGTTTTCTAAAACAATTTTGATCAAAAATGAGAGTTGGATTAACGCACTTATTCGATTTTTGATTTGAAAATCATGCAAGTCAGGTTGTGAGCACTGAAGATTCTCCTTTTTGAGTCCAAACATGGTCCAATTTTGAAAATGAAACAGTTTTCGAGAAAATAAGTCAACCTCAGTGAAAATTTTCAAAAACTATTTTTTTTGCAACCAATCAACGCTCAACAAGCGTAGAACTTACCCTCGAGATATGCAACCTCGGATCGGAGGCAATGGAAAATTGCCCCAGGCTTAAAGGGGGATAAAGGCAATGGAAAGTTGCCCCTAGTTTGGACGGTAACTTAGGGCAACTTGTGGCAATGCATGGCAATGGAAAGTTGCCCCTTGTTTGGATGATGCCTCGGCACGTCGTAAGCCAGCCCTTGTTGACGACGATCGGACCCTCGCGCGCGGAGGAGTCGAAGACGATTTGAATCAATATATGGACACAGTCACCTGGAAGGTGTTGGTGGTTTGGACTTCAAGAGGAAGTTAATCACGTAGTTCCAGGTTGCTGCAATCGAGACATCAAATTTGGAGGAGGCACAGGTGATCAAAACCATGACATAGACTAGGACGCTGTGGAAGCGTTGGGGGCTGGACTTCAGGATGAAGTTGCCTACGTATCCCAAACATGGGAATCAAGCCTTACGTAGTTTCGGTTAAGGTACACTCGGGTATTTTAACCTTCACTGTTTTAGGCTCTAACTTTTGCCAAGGCGCCTGTTGCAGGTTTTCGACCTTGCGAGCTTCTTTTTCTTTTTTTTTTTTTTCTTTATTCTGTTTTTTTTTCTCTTTTTTTTTTGCATTTTTTTGCTGTTCTTTTTTGCATTTTTTGTATTTTTTGTATTTTGTATTTTGTATTTTGTATTTTGTATTTTTCATTCTTTTCTTTGCTCTAACTTTTGCCTGGGTCGCCCTTCCGGGTTTTCGGCCTAGCGAGCCTCTCAAAGGGTAAAAGTGTAGCTTTGTTCATGCCAAATGGTTTTGAGATTGAAGCCCTCTGTATCCAGGAGAGTGGCTGTTGTGTTGATTTGCAGAAGAACCCATCACAGTTACTTCATGAGCTTCCTCTGGTGAGATCTAATCTTTTGATTTGATTTTGGTGCCTTTTGTTCGAGGGCTGCTTCAAATCTGGCCACACGGGCCTCCTCTAGCAGTTGACCGTTGGATGTTCCGAATGAGTTCGAGGTTCAAACAAACAAGTCGAATCTTGAGGCTGAGAGCGATCCTCGGCTGCACCATCTCAAGAGCGGTTCCACATAGGTCTTCACAAGACTGCGCAAGACATTTTGTTTTTGAAAGTTTTTAAGAAAACGACAAACCGCTCGTACCGAAGATAGTGCGGAACAAGTCTGGATCGAACCAGGATCCTTCTCAGTACTCATGCCGACAAGCATGATTTCATTCATTAAAAGCTTAGCATGCCTCTCTTTCTCTCAAAATGATCAAAATTTTACAAAACCCGAGGAATTACTTCCTCTTCGTTTTTCATCACCGCAGTGTTCGAAATGGAGTTTTATGAAAAGCTTAGGTCATTACGACAATATTTAAGGCACAAGAGAGTAGGCGAAATGCACTGTCGTTCCGTTCACATCTTCTGGCATGGCTAACTCAAATAGCAACAGATACGGAACGTGATAGCCACGGCTGTTTCATTCAGATTCTTTGATTGCGACTGGCTTCTCCACAGAGACAGACTTAAAAGGAAAAGCAAAAGGATACAATTATAAAGCAAAACGGTGTTCGAGGCAACAACCCCGGAATCACCTGGTATTCTATACAAGAGGGACTGACTCATTACAAAAAGACAGATCCATAAGCAAAAGGACTGACTCAAGACAATGAGACAAACTCAAAACAAAACAAAAGATTGACTCGACACCAAAGTCAGATTTTACAAAACTAACGTTAACAGATGCCCAAAAATGCGTGCCAAATGCCACATCCAAAAACGTGCGAGTAATCGCCTACGGTGGTTCACCTTCGCTACATACTCGCGATTATCAGATCCTCAAAATTCAACAACTGGGTGGTGACGGACTTTGCTGAGGTGGAGGGAAGGATAACCTCGTTGTCAATCAAATCTTACACCTCGTGCCGGAGGCGGAAACAATTGTTGGCATGGCGGTCTGGCTTGGTGGTACGACAAGATCTTGGCAGGTCATGAGTATCAGGGAGATTCTTCGGGAGAGGCCGAGGCTCCAGGGGTTTAAGGTGTCCCCTCTCGGCAAGGATTTGAAGTGCCTTGGACAATGGCATATAGAGAGCATGAAAGACCCTGCGCCCTCGGGGCAGGTACTTTGGAGCCTGAGCACTCTTGCTAGATGCACTAGCGAACGGATCGGCGGGTGCGGCCTTGGATTTCTGGTCATTTCCGGATGCAAGGTTGGGAGAGGGAAGAACTATTTTGGCATGACGGGGCCTATCCCGATTCTCTGATTGACTGGAATTGCCCTCAGGTGGAGTGGGGAAAGCATCCTCCACAGCTTTTGACATAACTGCGGATATCTGTTGCTTATTCATTCCCCCGGCTTTCAAAGCCTCTACTGCCCACAGCAGTTGTTCGATAGGGTCGGCATCTGCCTTCATCTTGCCATTGTCTCTGGCCTCAGCCTGATCTAGAGTTTGCTTTGATGCGTCGTTGCCATAGCTGGAGGCCATCTCCGGTTGGCTGAGTTCAATTACAATCCGTCCCAGTAGCGGGGGCTCTTGGGGTATAAAGCCTCCGGTATATGGTGCGGCTGGTGGCGAAACAGACATCCCATAGGCGAGATCCGCTACAGATCTTTGAAGATCACCTATCATTCCCATTAGTTCAAATGTAGTAGGCTCGCGAGCCTGATATAGTTGAAGGGTCCAAATTGGATGTGCGGCAAGCGACCTGGGTGGATGCGGCATGTCAACAGTAGTTTCATCCTGTTGGGTGATTCCTTGACTCAACGCGGCCGTCATGACCACGATCTCTTCTGAGTTATGCGTCATGTTCAGTTCTGCCTCAGCAAGGAGAAGACACTAGCTGTTCTGGATTGACGCTCTAAATCTCTGGCGAAGCGGAAAACAAGCGATTTCAAATTTCAAACAGATCAAACACGGGTGTAGTCGAACAACTGCACTCTACTACTAAACACTGTTCCCCAGAATCACTATTCAAAGCTGAACTGACACCCACAGACATATCTGATTCTCAACAACACTGATACTGGTGCCCTTAGGCCGGATATCCAAACTTGCAAACTGATATATGCGTTCCTTGCAGAGATACACTCTAAAAGCACATAACATATAAAAGAGAGCCAATACACCCCTATGTTGGGGTAGGGTTTCCCTGTCCTATTTTGTCAGGAGCTAGGGTTTCACTAGGCACACAGCAGTTTCAAACAACCTATATCGGGTAAGCAACCTGTCCTAGTTTGGAATGGTCACTATGGATCCGAATATGCACTAGGTCGAATGGTCAAAGAGGGTGCCCCGGTAAAACCAGGGTTTGTGTTCCCATCTTGGCGAGCATAAGCCGTCGACCTTATGGTCATGCCTTGACAAGACAAGCCTCCAAAGAAACCGCCAGGGAATAGCAGATGGCCAACACGGTGTCCTACGCGCGCCAATGCACATGCAATGCAAAGAAACACATAAGTGTAGTCAAAACAGGATATCACGAGTTCGAGTCAAGCTCTCTAAAACTCCCCAGCAGAGTCGCCAGAAACTGTAGACGTCCCCGAACGCCCCGGGAGGGTTAAGTCCCGTTCCGTTCATATTGGGGTCACTACAGTTCAAGGACTCAAATGTCACGGTTCTTAATCTTGAACCAAAGAGTCCAAATCTGGCAAATCATTTTGAGAAAACTGATTTTTGAAAAAAGTGCCAAACATGGACTGCTTTGCCAGATACAGAGTCGCCACCTAAATATTTTATTTTTGGGAAATTTAGGAAACCCTGACTCGGTGCCAAAGGCCACGTGTCCGTCATCACCAAAGTTACCTCGGCTCGAGAACTTGGGTACGATCGGGGAAAGTCAGCTATGAGCACCCCCTTTCGCCCGGTCTGAAGACCGGCCTCTACTAACCGTGATTTCCATTTTTGAAAACATTATGTGTTCTTATTCCAATTAGTAGCCTAGAATTACTATGTTATGCGTGCAGCAAACAAGTATAGACTAGATTGCCTAATTTGGAAATAAACATTGCATATCCGTTCGTTTTGAAAGCGTTTCGGAATTTGCTACTCACGAGTAGGCTAAAACACGGATTTCAACGAGTTTTCCAACTCAAGCAATCCAACCTCCACCCACAGGCATTCAAACAGTTTATCTCATATAAGCATTTAGCCGCATGGTAGTCATACTATTATGGCAACACTCACACACATGTGATATGCTAAAGCATAAAAGCTCACCTAGTACTCCAAACCAAAACAGAAGCTCATTAGAAATCCATGCATGGACCTAAGCATACTAAAATGTCTAATGCAACACATGCAAAGATGTAATCTAGACAGGCTCGGCTATCCTAAACATGGCATGTGAAATGCTACAAATATCACGTATTCAATTTGGAATTGAAATACAATGCAGTTTGTATGATGTACCGAGCCCAATGCATGTCAACAAATGCATGGATGCACGCATACATTGCATAAGGTATGCTAATTTCAAATATGCCCTACTCTACCATCATAAGCAGGTAAATGAAAGGGAAGAAAGACGTGGGGTTGGAAGACATACACACCACTCACCCACACTTATTACAAATATGCCCTCACACGGAGGGACCAAAAGAATAATACAAATTAATTAACTACGCAAGCTAATTAAATATTACAAATTAATTAAATTAACAAATTAATTAATTTAAGAAAAAGCGATAAGAACCGCCTCGGCGAGGCTCAATGCATCGCGCTCGGGTTACGCTTCGGAATTGCCTTTGCCATGCCTAGGCGCCTCTGTTTTCGCTGCCTTTCGAGAAGCGCCAAAGTCTCGAGAACTACTTCCTGATATCGGGATCACCACCGGCTAATGTAATAGCCACCGTTGCTATGTGTGGCCATCGGCACGTAATTCATCCATCGGCTAATAATTGATTACGGTCGGCACTAAGCATTGCTTGGTCGGCAATGAATTCTGCAGAACTTGCAGAACTCAGCAAGAGAGGGCAAAATCTTGCATGGCAATGTTATTCAAGCAATGTATGCACCAAACACATTCCTTATCATGTTTGTGACTCAAAGGAGGATGTGCCTCGATTCTCGGGCCACCAATCACGCATTTCCATGCATGATGGCCCAAAGAATCAAGTGTGCAATTTTCATGTCAAATGAAATGCAAACTAGACAATCAAAGAGCCCAATCCCCATCACCAAATCAAGGGACAAGGCATGCATGCAAGATGCATTGCAACCTAATCATGTTAGCTAGGGATGCAATATGAGCATGTGAACAAACAATGCAAGCATACAAGCAAACATGAGGTAAGCATACAAGCAAGCAAATGATGGTCTTAAACATGACTTAGGCAACTCTAATTAAGCCTAAAATTAGTGGCCAAAATGCCCAAAATGAGGGCTAAACACACATGCACACATGCAAGTAAGTTGGACCAACACTTTAAGCCTTAAACTAGCAACTTTCAAACACATTTAAGAGGGCACAAATGTGAACTATTAGCATGCAATATGAGCTTTAAAATCATGTCAAAATGTGGTGCCAAACCAACTCAAACAAGACAAACAAAAGCATGCAAACATAGTCCAAGTATGCAAGGCAAGTCATGAAGGCTTGAACCACACTTAGTACAACCACACATGGCAATACTTAAGCAACTAAAAAAATAGAGTTTTAACACATAAAACTAAGCCCAAAAGGTCACCTAGATGGCATCTAAATGACATGAATCCAAAGGCATGCACAATGGTCAAAACATAGGGCATACAACGCATACTTTTAAAGCAACAAAGAGACAACTAAGGCGAGCATACAAGCACACCAAAGGGACTGAAATGACATGTTGGGTGGTTCCAAACCACCAAAATGATGCAATCAACACATGCCATACATTCACACACTTGAGGCATACAAGTCCGGCAAGCCACAAATGCAAAGGAGCTATACTAAACATGCCAAAATCGATCCAAACGACTACGGACAGACCTAAAGCATGGCAAAATAAGCACAAAATATTCATAAGTCCAAGCCTAAATCATGCTCAAACAAAGGCTAACAACCTAAGACATGTTAAGGGAATTACAAGGCATTACATGGCAACTATGCTAAACATGCATGGAATACCAAAACCAACACACAACATGATTATATTATGGCATAATAAGCATGAAATGTAGCCTAGACATGATCAACACACACTTGAACAAAGGCGCTTCCTTAAGAGACCAAAAATGATCCCTTTCAAGGACAACAAGGAGAGGGGGTGGCCCTCCCCTTTTTAAGACTTCAAGGCACCATCTCCACCACTGAAATCCCTCAAGATTTCAGTGGTGAAGAGGCCCAAACACCAAAGTCTCGAAACTTGCACAAAATGGCACAAAATGAGGCCTTTCAAGGCCTACGGGTAGTCAAACACACCCAAACCGCAAAACACTCTTAACAAACAATCAAGAGGGCCTAAAAATAGAACTTTTTTATGTTATACACTAAACACAAAAACAGCTCTAAGATAGGTAGAAATAGGATGCAAAAATGGAGTAAAAAGGACTAGTTTCTTACCCATGTTGACCTTCTTCACAAATGTTGATCTTGTTGCTTCCTTGGGCTCAAATCTAGTCAAAAACCTCAAGAACAAGCTCTGGTCCTTGAAGAAACCAAGAAAAAGTGAAAGACTAGGTGTTTGTGTGCAATAGTAAGACACAAAGCACCTAGAACACACACAAAGGAGATATAGAGATAGGATATGAATGGAACTCAAACCCCAAAACCAGAGCTTGCTCTGAGTTGTTTTCTCACTAAAAAGCCAACCCTAAAGCCAAGGGGGAAGGGCTCCTCTTATAGAGGAGCCAAACTTGAAATGCTTACAAGTTAAGCAACCAAGAGGGGCATCCCTCCATACACGTGTATGGAGGGGGAGTCAATGCCAGACAGCTGTAATAAAATATCTGAAAAAGCAGCTGAAGAGTAGCCGGCTAGCCAAAAATGTCATTTTGACAAAAATGACTGCCGACCGGCAACGAAGAGTGCCGGCCGGCAATATAAATTGCTGGTGGCAACAAAAACCAGCCGATGGCCTCTGGCTAGTGCCGGTGGTGTGTGGGGATGCCTCACAAAGCATCATCTGCCCCTCCAAGGCAAAACACAAGTGTTTGGTGCAAAACCAGACACAAAACAGTCGAGTTCAGAGATCCTGAGGCAAGGCGCGTAGCCGAGAACTCTGGGAACTCCAAACAAACACAAACATGGATAATCACCGAGTGTTCAAGCGGTGACGTCCAAGTCTTGACGACGGTCAAAAATGGGGTGTCTACACTTGGCTATGAGCATGGCATATGATTCCATTCAAGACATGCGATAGCACGTATTCAAGTAAATGAATTTGTCAATTTGATATTGGGTTTGCATGATGAGCCGAATTTTGGATGCATGCAAGACAAATGGATGCAAAGCATAAGAATGCTAATGAAACGTGATGCCCTATACTAACCATCGTAAACAAGTAAATAAAAGAGAGAAAGATGTTGGGTTGGAAGACATACAACTTATTACAGCATTGCCCTCGTGCAAGAGGGTGCGAATCAAAGTCTGAAAAGTCCGAATTAAACTAATTATTACAAAACCGAATGAATAAATAAGCGAGGCTAATTAAGTAGCTAACTAAGCTATTACAATAAGGATGGCCAAGATAAATAAACTAGCTCTCTAAGTTAAGTAACTACAACAATTACAAATAAACAATAATAATAACAACACTTAATAATTAACAAGACTAATTAGAACAAACAACATTAAATTAAATTAATTACAATGATCATAATATAAGCGAGAATGCGCAAGAATTGCATGCATGCGCATGCACGGTGTTCAAGAACAGCTCTGTTTGCCCCAAGCTTGCTTTATTTCACCTCAGCCACTGCCCTTTGTTTTCTGCAAAAAATACACTGCTGACCAAACATTGAAGGCTGGTCGGCCCTTAATGAAGCCCGGCCAGACCTGGAGAAGGCCGGTCGTGCCTCAATTTTGTGCAAAACTTTGTTTTGTGTTCTGAAGTGAAAACAGTGCAAACAGAGTTGTTCAAGCTCTGTTTGTCCCTTCCTTCCTTCTCTGTCATGGAAAAGCCTCAAGAGAAGGTTAGAATTGTCTTCAAAACCATCAATGAGTAAATTGATTGCTTGATGATTCCAGATACAATTTTTGGACAAAAATCAATGAAATGCAATGAATATGACCACTCATCACTCTTTATCATGGAATGAACTCAAAAAAAGGAAGTAGAGACGCTTCAAGAATCATCAAAACACCATGAATTAGCGCATGATCACTGTTGACTCGACAAACTTGGCATAACGTCCTGCCAAGTCTAAGCAAGATGACTCATTTTCTTTATGTGTGTTGGTTGCTTTTAAACCTATTCTTTTAGTCATTTCCATTCTTTAGTCCATTTGTCCGAAATGATGATTAAGTCCTCTAAAAGGAGAGAAGCATCAAACGGGAAGTAATTCTCAACATGAAAGAAAGATTACGACGTTGACAATGAATCTCCGTAGAGATTAAGCCATTAAGCGTGAATCTTTAGTTCATGTGTTGAATAACCATCAACCGATTGAAACAACTCTCAAATGAAAGAAATGAGTGACAAGTTAATTCTTAAAATGAGGTTATTACCATGGAAATTAAACAAAGAAAGGCTAAGAACAACATGATATGAGCTATGTACAAAGACTAATGCCACAACAAATGAATGAATCAAAGCTTGAACCAATTAAATAGAGTAGGACAACCCTAAAACAGTCTATAACAAGCCCAAAACAATGGCTGAAAATGTAATAAAAGAGCTCAAAAGCTAAACAAAAGATAAAGGTAATGAAGCTATGTAAGCAAGAACAATGAGGGATGGCCAACCCCTCCAATTTCAAGACTTCAAATCATGTTTTTAGCCTTAGTTCAACTCTGAAAATCAATTCAAAAATCAAAGACAAAGAGTGTAAAGGAAGCAAAGGTTGAGCCATAAAAATAGGTGCAAGTAAGGGTGTTAATCTTACCACCTTTGGTATCTTGTCCAAACCCAAGTTCCAACACTTAAAATAGATGTAAAAAAGCCCAAGAATAGAAGAAATAGATAGAAATGAAGTAAGCAAGAGCAAGAACAAAAGTTACAAGCTTATACCTCTCAAAATGGAGTAAGTTTTGGTTGATGATCAAACTCACTCTTAATACACTCTCAAGCTTGAATTATGCTTCTCAAGGGTCAACCAAGGCTCTAAGATGATGAGACAAGGTTATGTATGGTGTATATAAATGATACAAGGTTGGTAGGTTAACTCAAAGGTAGCTTGCAATGGAAGAAGGAGGAAGGAGAAGCTCTCTCTATGTGTATAGGCTTTCTTTTAATTGTTCAACTCCCAAAACTGAGGTATATGGTCATATTTATAGAATTTGAGCACAAAAGGTGATAAATATTTTAAAAAATGGACAGCTGGCGACCTCCCGTCCAGAACAGTGTTTCTCGCTACTGAAGCTCGGCCGGTCCTCAATAGCCATGGCCGACCCTCAATGAGGCATGGCCGGGCCTCAATGAATTCCCCTGTTTTTCTGTTTCAACCTCAACACAGGGTGGTACAAGGTATACAAAGGGATTTCTCAAGTATGATCAATAGGAATATGAAAGGTTTGAAGTTGTTTCGAAGCTTGAATAAGACTCTTTCATTGAGACCTCGAACCACACACAATACCACTTTTATCATCGAGTGTTTCAAGTAAAGCGTTCGAACCTTGCGGGCGGTCAAAAATGGGGTATCCACACCTCCTCATTTACGTTCTTTTTCTGTTTTTCTTTATTCTTATTTTCCTGTTTCCTTTCTTATTCTCCATCTCTAGCCACCTGCACTAGCCATATACACTACGACCTCTTTTCTAGTCGCCATCGCAACCCTCACTCTTGCGACCTACCAATTTGGTTGCCTCTAACCACTACAACCATTGTAGCCCTTACTTTAATGAGTTTTACCCTAGAGAGAGAGAGAGAGAGAGAGAGAGAGAGAGAGAGATTTAAGGTTTCAGGCAACGAGGAAAATAGAAAAAGAAAAAGAGAGAGTGCAAAAGAGGATCACGATGAGTCATGAAGGAGATGAGAATGTAGTGTTGTGGAAGGATGTAAAAGGGCAATAGAGGTTAGAAAAAGGGTAATGCTTGAGCTGGAGGTACGACGATGAATGTGAGGTTATAGTGTTGGATGGTAGTAGTGTATAAGGGTATATATTGAGAAAGTAATGTTTAGAATTTTGCTTAGAAAAGTAATTTATTTTAGGAACAAAATTATATTTGAAAAACATTAAGGGCACTTGGGCCATAAATTGAATTTTGAAACTTTTGGGGCCACAGGGATAATAATAATTTACAAATACCATATTATCTTTACCTATCTATTTATTTGTCCACTATTCTACCTATTTGTTCACCTATATGTCTATTGTTACTTATCTGTCCATACCACTACCACCACCAATCGTCATTGGTCATCTTTGGCTACTTTTTCGGTGAATTTTTTGGAGGCTTCTTTGATGATCGAAGGTGGTTTGGCGTAGTGATAAAAATGGAAAATTTATTTTTCAAAATAATAAGGTTGTGTTTGGTGGAGATTTCAAAACTTAATTCCACCCTCTGGTTTGAGTGTGGTGTTTGGTTAGAGTTTTCAAAAATTGATTCCACACTTACTTTTGCAAATACGTCTACCCGGTCATCTCCCGACATCTGGCAGGGTTGACCAAAACAATGTTCGTGTTTTTTTTTTTTTTTTTATTTGGCAATTGGTACCTGTTATTTTTTATATTTTAAATAAAAAATAATTTCAAATTTTTTTTTAATTTTTTAATAGAATTTTGGATTGTGTGTTTGGTTATGAATTGTAAGTTTTTTAATCAAATAACTTTTCTAATTTCAAAAACTCAAATCTTCTTCCAAAACTGAATTCAAAACTCATAACTAAATAAATTTTCTTTTTTCAAATAATAATTCCAAAACTCACAAACTCAAATACCACTCTATTATCAAATCATAATTCTAAAATTTTCTTTGATCTAATGATTGTTGATTTTGTAGTTATTGTTAAACTAGTGATCAATTTGATAAAATATTTCTTATATTTGAAATTAGTCTCTTATCTATTGAAAAAATAAATTCATTAATCATGCATTTACAATCAAAATAAAATAATCATTAAATCTAATACCATGCATCTTAAAAATGGATTTCTCAACAATTATTATTTTTAAATTAAATGATGGTGGGTACTAAAAAATAGAGTAGTGTCTACGTCCGTTTGGGAAGATGATTTGTGGCTAAAATAGTCACAAAAAATAAAATAAGCTATTTTAGCCACAACAAACAAAATATCACATCTAACCCATAATCATTACACTCTTATTTATTGAAGATGATTTGTTTTTTGTATTTTTGTTTTTAGTGGATATTTTTAAAATTTTAAGCAATTTTTTTTTTTACTTTTTTAGATATACCTTATTTAATGTATCTAAATAATAAAATATTTTTGAAAAAATATTTTAAAAAATTAGTAATACATAAAAATATGAAAAATGTCCTGAATTTTTATATTTTTGATATTTAGTAAATTAAAAAAAATCACAAAGACTATATTTTTTAAGTATATTTATATTAGGTGTCTAAAAATTAAAAAAAAATTACTTAAAATATTAAAAAATTCAATAAAAACAAAAAATATATATATGAAAAGCAAAAAAGTAAAACTTTTTAAAAAGTAAATTTTAAAAACTGAAACCAAACAAAATAATTATATTTTTTTGGGATAAAATTTTTAATAATTTTTTTTCCTCATTTCCCACTTAATAGCAATTTTTCCCATGTGTACACCGACGGTACTTACCGCTGCACGAAACGACGTTGGTTGGCGTTTGTCATGCGTTGTTTTGTTTCCATGTGGCGCAAGGACCACCGTGTGGTTACGGTACAACGTTTTCCATGATTTACTTCAATTATTTGCTCCTAGGATTTCATGGCCATGAATGAGATCCGATCACACATTTTGTTTTCTTTTCTTTTTTTTTAATTTAATTTTATTTTTATTTCATTGTATTTAACCAAATTTAACAAATTGGCTCAATTTGACAAAAATAATACCTGCCAACCCACAATTTAAAACCTCACAACTCTCAATTAATTTGTGACCACTCATTTATTTTATTTTTTTCTTCTTTTTTTTTCTTTTTCCCTCTCTCTCCTTCCTGGCCCTCGCAAAAAGTGTGGGGGCTGCTGGGCTCTCCAGCACCACTATTTGACAAGTCACTAAAATCGTTAAAAGAAATTTAAAATTTGCATAAAATTTTAAAAAGGGAGAGGCTTCTTTTCTATTCATATCTGATGATAGGGTGTTGTTGCATACATTCATAATTCAAACCTTTTAATATGTAGGATTTGTTAAATATTTTATTTCAATAACAAATCACTTTAATCGGACTTTAATAATCATGTAATTATATCACATTTATGTCAATACTAAGAATTATTTTTAAAATAAATTATTGACACAAATGTGATCTAAATGTAGTTTTTTGTAAGAATAAAATATTCGATGAATTCTACACATTGAACAATTTAAATTATTAATGTGGCCTTTATGGTGGGTCCGCGGAGGCTCAATTGGAGAGAAACCTCACCCAATGTGAAATATTTTTTTTAATTCCTTTTACCTTTTTTTTTTTTTTTGTAAAAAGTTGAACAATATTTTTTTCATTTATATTTTAATTAAAAAAAATTAAAAATTACTACAAATATTACTTTTCAAACCAAATCTGAAAAAAGGAAAAAAATCACAACAAAGTTTGTTGTTGGGATTTAAACCATATGTTCAATTCTTAAATCCTATGAATCGTAGAAAATAAAATTGGTAGAACATACAGATATATGAAATTCGACAGCGTGTCTACATCTTTGGAAGTCACACCAATTCACTATATTGACAGACGCTCTTTCTTATTTTTCACTCACTAAAAATTGCAGCAGCCTCTCTTTTCTAACCCTAACATATCTATATATTAAGGAAAAGGGTCTTTTAAAACCCAAGGCTTGTGGAACCTCCAACATGCCAATTCTAATTTCTTGATTTTTAATATTTTTTTAAAAAAAAATTGACTTGGTGATTGGTGATTGGTTCAAAGATTGTAATAATTACACTATTGATTACAATATAAATTCAAATATTGTAATAATTACACTATTAATTACAATAAACACTTAATTTATAATAATTACACTTATTAAATGAATAACGCAATAAATGAAATCCTAATTTCCTTACTTTTTGCATCCCCAAGAGACCCATGTAATTATTGTGTAAATGTCTCTTAAATAAATAATAAATAAACACTTATTAAATTCTTTCAAACTCCTCGGTCAAACCCCATGTATTTAATTTATATATTATGTAATTATTGTGTAAATGCCTCTTAAATAAATAAATAAACATTTATTAAATTCTTTCAAACTCCTCGGTCAAATCCCATGTATTTAATTTATATATTTAATTTATATATTAAAAAAAATGAAAATAAATATAAATATCTATAATTATCCCGTGCATAGCACGGGTGATAGGCTAGTATATATTAAACAAAATGGGATTTTTAACCCCTAAGGTATGTGGGAGCTTTAATATCCCAATATGAATTTTCTATATTTTTTATTTTTTATTTTTTATTTAAAAAAAAACTCAGCATTTATTGATTTGATCAAAATCCCCTTATCAACATTTATTAACTTTTTTCAATCCACATGAATGCATTTATTGATTTAGTCAAAATCCCCTCATACAAATAATTATAGATACAATCCGTGTATAGTTACTGCAGTACTCTTTTCAACTTCTCCCATACACTATGGTTAGTGATAAGATTGTTAAATTATTTTTATAAAAAATCTTAAAAAAACATAATTTATATATTAAAAAAACTAAAACAAATATAAATATCTATAACTATCCCGTGCGTAGCACGGGTCATAGGCTAGTCTATATATTAAGCAAAAGAGTCTTTTAAAACCCAAGGCTTGTGGAAGCTCCAACATGCCCATCCTAATTTCCTGATTTTTTAATATTTTTTTAAAAAAAAATTGACTTGGTGATTGGTGATTGGTTTATAATAATTACACTATTGACATATGGAGGAGATAGAGGGTGGGGAAGAGAATAACGCAATAAATGAAATCCTAATTTCCTTACTTTTTGCATCCCCAAGAGACCCATGTAATTATAGTGTAAATGCCTCTTAATTTTTTTCCTTCTTAATTTTTTTGTTTTGTTTTTTGAAAAAAAAATAAATAAACACTTATTAAATTCTTTTAAACTCCTCGGTCAAACCCCATGTATTTAATTTATGTATTTAATTTATATATTAAAAAAAATTAAAACAAATATAATGCAATAAATGAAATTTTTGCATCCCCAAGAGACCCATGTAATTATGGTGTAAATGCCTCTTAATTTTTTTCCCTCTTAATTTTTTTGTTTTATTTTTTGAAAAAAATAAATAAATACTTATTAAATTCTTTCAAACTCCTCGGTCAAATCCCATGTATTTAATTTATATATTAAAAAAATTAAAATAAATATAAATATCTATAATTATCCTGTGCATAGCACGGGTGATAAGCTAGTATACTTTATTACATTATATAGAGTGAAAACTGTAGGGCCAAAACTAACATTATAAGCCCTTGTGATGCGTCGTGGGGGGCCTAACCCTCGCCCCTCCGGTTATTTGCTAAAAATTATCTACATACCTAATATTTCTTGCATCCAAAATAGAAAGACCGTTTCCTTGCACAATAACCCGAGTCAAAATGTAGTGAGAATACTCCTATTTACTAAAAATCTTCCAAACCTAAAAACCCATTCCACCATCCTTCTTTGCTAACACATAATTGTCCCAACACTAGTGTAATTTTTTTTTTTATCTTCAAAATCTCATCTCCATTGGATTTATTAAGAACCCATTAATGATTTGTTTGACTTAGAGGGTGTGTTTAGAATTATCTAAATAAATATATTTTTTAACTTTATAAAAAGATGTATAAAAAAATAGAGAGATGATATGACTCAAAAAAAATAAAAAAGATAAAATTTAAAAAAAAAATACCCTGTAATAGAGGATGCCAAATAGTGCCTAAGTTAAGTAGCAATTTTGATTTTCACTCTAAAAACATCTCCAATGGATTTGCAAAATTCATTGCTAGTGTAAGACAATAACAGTTACCAAACTTTTAGGCTTTTTTGGTTGTAATAATTTTCATAAACTACTTTTAAACGGATTTTCAGTTGTCTTTATAATTTTATTTTATATTTTAATTATTATTTTTTATTCTGTAGATACATTAAGATTAGATATATCTAAAAAAATATAAATATTTAATTAAAATATGAAATTTTTTTACTAAAACTAATAAAAATCTGAACAAAAATGCACATAGTTTTTTGTTTGAATTTTTATTTATTTTTAGTATTTTTAAAAAAAAATAATTTAGTCAATTTATTTTACTTTTTAGATGTATCTTGATTAAGCGCATCTAAAAAGTATAAAGAATTAATTAAACTATAAAAAAATTCATTAAAAATAAATAAAAACTTATCTAAAAATATTTTTAAAAAAATCAATTAATTGTGAGCATCTGTAACAAACTCGTCAATTACACTGTTTTAACTATTTTATTGAGCCAAAGTGCCAAAAACATTACACAAGTAGCCTCGGGCAAAGATCATTACTTTAGAAAAATGTTACAGTATCTCGCTACTTCCAGCGAGTCACTGTATACGCAACAAGTAATATTTTCATTACATATTTGCAACAAGGAGCTAGGAATTTCAATAAGTTGGGTCATTAAACAACTCATTATTAATCTTATTATTTCATATTTTTAATTCTATATTCACTTAATATTCTTTAAATTACATATATTTCTAATTACATGGACAAAATTAATTCAATTAGTAAATTAAAAATAAGAACAAAATATCTGGAAAGTAATATTTTTACAAAAATAAGCAAATATTCATACTATACAAGATCAAACACAATAGTAATCATTGGAGAACCAAATTGTCGAGACTAGAGCGAGAACAAAGCACGATAACAAAGATAACAACTAGACTTCAACCTGGAACTCCTTAAACTAGTTTCACATCATGTTAGAATTATTAAAAATATGGATAAATTTCACTTTATCTCTTATAGTTTGGATCATGTGTAATTTACTTCCTTAAAGTTTAGAAATGATCACATAACCCCATGTAATTTGTGGACTAAAGTACATTATGAAATATTTCGTTCAACTTAACAGAAAGTATGAAACATATGACAAACAAAAAGGGATTATATGCTTATTTTTAAATTTCAAATGAGTAAATCGCATATTGAATAAAACATAAGTGGTTAAAGTGCACTTTTTTTTCCAAACAAATGATGAAAATATCTATAGTTTACACAGTTAAGGTACTTATATGTAGGATATTTTAGTCGTTTTTATTAAATTGCTAACGAGTCTAACGGTGCATTTCAGTTCACAAACCATAAGAGTTATGTAATTGTTTTTAAATGTTAAGAGGTAAACCGCTCATGATTCAAATCGCATGGGATAAAGTGAAGTTTATCCTAAAAACATCTAATCCAAAATAAATTGGGCTTGGGTGGGATAAGGTCAAGATTAGATGAAATAAACTTGGGCGGTTTAAAGATATGACATTGGATAAATCTCTAACATCTAATCCAAAACAAATTGGGCTCGGGTGGAACAAGGTCTGGATTAGATGAAGTAAACTTGGGTGGTTTAAAGATAGGGGGACTTATCAGCCAGTCCCATGGAAGTAAATTAATACTGGCCAAGTCCTGTTTTATTTCTGTTTTCAATTTTACCCTTCAATATCACACCACATGTGCAAAACAAAGAAGCTGTTCACGAGCTCTCCCCCATGAGCCCTTCCCTGTATATTGTCTTCCTTTTGTTCCTTATATATTGTTCCTTTTGTTCTCTCATACTCACATACATACACACTCACTCACTAATTCACAAAATCATATCTACACACTTACTAATTCACAATAATTTAGCAGTGATAAATTTCATACTTATATACATATACACTCACTTACTAATTCACAAAAACAAATTTACAAAATATTCAACAGTGATAAATTTATCATTGGTTCAAACAGTGTTTTCCACTTTTACCTCTACATTCAACACTGTAACTCAAAAATTTCAGTGATAAATTCACAAAAACAAACTTATCACCGGTTTAAATAGTGATAAATTCACAAAAATAAACTTATTACTGGTTTAAATTGTGATAAATTTCAATAATAAATTCACAAAAACAAACTTATCACTGGTTTAAATAAATTTGTCACTGATTTATCACTAGTTTAAACAATTTTATTACTGGTTTAAATATATTTATCATTGGGATCTTCCCCCAATATACAGAGAGAGAGAGAGAGAGAAGACCCGGTGGCAAATAGTCTAGATCCTAGATCTAGAGGTCGAGGCAACAACGACTATAGAAGTGGAGGCAGCAATGGTCGGCAACGACGGTGGAGGTGGAGGTGGAGGTGAAGGTAGAGGTGGATGAGAAGACGTCGGTGGTGGTGGAGGCGAAGATGTCGATGGAAGTAGAAATAATGGTGAAAGTGGAAGAAGATGCCGGTTGAGTTCGTCGGCAATGATGACAGTAGAGGCGGTGATGGTCAACAACAGTGGAGATGGCGATGGTCGTTAATGGAGGAATGTGTAGAGAGAGAAAGAGAGCTTCTTTTTTTTTTTCATTTTTCATCTTTCATCTCACAAATTTAGATATAAAATATGAGGGTAAAAATAAAATAAATAAAAATATTCAAGATCTATAAATAAAAGAGTCTTCATTAAAATCTATTGGATAATAACCCTAGAAAATAAGACTAACCTGTCAAAACTCCTTAAAGATCTGACATTGGATAATTCTCTAACACGAACATAGGCCTTGTTTGATTGGGGGGATTGGGGGGAGGGGTGACTATCCACTATTTGGACTTGAGTCCAAATAGTGTTCCTTATCCGCCGTTTGATTTTTTTTTAGTCCGGCGGACTCCATGTCCGGCCGGACTCCATGTCCCCCATACGGGACTATCTATCCTGGGGGTGTGGGGAGAAAGTGGGGGACTAATCACTGTTTGGATTAGATGATGAAATGACCATTTTGACCTTCTACTATTTAATTATGTATTATATTTAATAAAATTCAATAAAATTTAAATGTCTCAATTTAAAAATAAAATAATTTTATTTAACTTTTTATTGATGTTTTATTTATTTAATTTTTTGAAATAATTTTTTATGGATATTTTATTGATGTTTTATTTTAAAATTTTGTTTATGTTTTATTTAATTTCATTATTTAAATTTAATAGATGTTTTATTTAATTTCATTTTTTGATTATTATTATTTTTTAAAATTTAATTAAAATCTTAATTAAAAAAATAATATATATTTTTATTGATATTTTATTTATTTTTTTTATAAAAAAATAAATTTATTTAATTGTGTAAAAAATAAAATAAAATAATTTTTTATTTAATCTAACTAAAAATAATTAAAATATTAAAGATATGTTTAATATTGCTATTACTTAGTAAACAATTAAAAAAGGGTAAAATAGTCATTTGTTCATTTATTCTATCCAGTCCGTCCAACCAAACGTTGGATTCACTAAAAATAGTCCGGGGGATTCACAGTCCGGACATCTAATCCCATGAAAAAACAAACACAGGATACATATCCAATCCAACCAAATAGTCCGGGGGATTCCAATATCAGGACTCAAGTCTGATGGATTCTAATCCCGCATTTTTCAATCCGTCCAATCAAACACACCCATAATGTGTAGTTGTTTGGGTGCTGCTGGAAAACAGCTATTATTGGTCCATTTATTTATTATTTTTTGTTTACTTTTTTATTAAAAAAGAATCCCAAAAGCTTTTAAAAATGAATCCCAAAAGTCTCAAAAGCTTTGCACTGTCAGTATATTTATTATTTTGATTTCTTATTTAAAACAGTTTTTTTTTTTTTTGGCTATGTTTATTAGTTATATATTGTGAGTGTTTGGAAAGATGTTATTTTAATAAGTTATTTTAATTTTTAATTATTTTAATAATTTAATAGGTTAAAATTTTGGTGCATATGGTTGGAAGGGAGACTAAAAATTTTGTATCTTCAAAACTTCTTTTTGGTAATATATATTTATAGTTTGTGCTATATCATTATTTTTTTTCAACTTATATTTTTATATGTTTATATATCTTACGATACATGATATGATACGATACACGATATATAAAATTTGAACAACGATACACAATATATATCATGATTCGATAATATTGGTCTCATTTTTATCATTTTGTGTTATGTAACACACATTAATACACAAAATTAACTACCACATTGGAGATGCTCTTGTACCTTTGCTAAGTCATTGGTTAGTTGTTGCCAACAATGAAGTTAATTGTGGTGAGTACACTAAGGGGAGATTTTTTTTTTTTTTTAAATTGCATTTCCGAACCAGTTTACACACACCTTAATTAATTTTAGAAGACTAATTCTACCGTTTACTTGTGAAGGTTCCATTTAAAATTAGAGTAAACACCTTATATAGACTATCTCCAAAAAACTTATTATAGTTAGTGAGTATTTAATTTAAAATTTAGAAGTAACACATACCCAAACCCCAAGTTATATTGACACAGAATTGTTGAATGATTATAATAATTTAATTTTACGTATATATTTAAAGGGGAGAGAGAGAAAGGAGAGTGTCACTAGCCAGTAGGTCATGTACTCGTGTTTATTTATTTATGTTTTTAATCATGCTATAATGATATGTAATTTTTAAAATAATTATAATAATCTTCCTTTATATATATATATATATATATGGATACACCTCGCACTTATATAACATATTTTTGTGGTACACATTGGGCCAATTTGGGAAGTTAATAAAAAATTATTTTTTATTTTTTAATTCATTTTAAATCACATCACTTCTCATATATTTTTATGCACAAAAAAATAAAAAAAATCAAAAAATTAACTTTTAAGCAACTTTTTAAATCACTCCATTCCCTCTCTACGCCATCAAACATTTAGCACACATAATTTAATTCCATGTTTTATATATATTTTTTTGGGGGTCATATATGGATCTTTTAGGAACAATATAAAAAGTCAGTTTTTAACTTTTTATCCATTTTGAGTCATATCACCTCTCACATTTTCTATTCACAAAAAGACAAAATAGACTAAAAAATTAATTTTTTACGAACTTTTCAAAACACCACATAATCTTATTACAAAATTATATAAATTTTTATGAATTTACATAAATAGTCTCATAAAATATGTATATTGAACATAAATTTATGTAAAGTCATAAAACTTTAAGACTTATACAAATTTATACATTTTTATAAGATCAAGTTATATAAATTTATAAAAATTTATATAATTTTATAATCATTACGCCACATTTTAATATACAAATTTAAAAGCAAGATTAAAGATGGGAATAGAGAGCTCATAATTGTCTGACAATTTAAAAAAGAGTTGTGTTACATCTCTCTAATTTTTAGTTCCCTAATTCTCCTAAATTTCAAACTAAGGTAAAAAAAACAAAAAACTCAAAATAATGTCGTTTTGTACACTAAAAAAATTAGAAGGAATCTTTTTAAAGAGACAAGTCATTTTCCTTTAGAAGAACCCCCTTCGTAGCGTTGAAATAAGTACACCTCCTTTCCTTTTTAAAGGCCCCACATAAATAAATAAAAAAATCCGTTGTCAATAATCTTAAATTTTAATTACAAAAAGAGAAAAAAAAATTAGCTAAAAATTTAAATTATTATATAAATATTTTTAAAAAAAAAGCAGAAAAAGAGTTACTATTAATATTTCGCCTTCAACGTGGTGAAGTGTGAGCAGCCACCTAATATCTTTGTAATGCTTTTGTATAAAATCAAGAGAAAATTGCATATGAGAAAAATCTTCACAAAATATTTATAAATTCTTGAAAAAATTTATAATTTATAATTAATTATTAAAATTGATAAAATTTATAATTAATTTCAAATATTTTTTTTTGTGCTAACTTCCCTTGAATTACAATTTAGGTAAAATCAATACCAAAACCATTGCCAATAGTCTCAAAATAATTCTATCAAATTTTACAAAAGTGATTGATAGCTCGAATTTGAGCCCCCGAATCCCTCCCGAATTCAAAAACGAAGTCGTTTTCATTGTTTTTTATTTTATTATTTTTTTTTTTAGAAGAAGAGAAGAAAGAAAGAGGAAGAAGCAGAAGAAGAAGTGGACTGGAGGGGCCAACAAAATCGGGCTGGAGGCAGAGGCAGGACGGAGGCGGAGATAGAGGCAGGGAGTAGAGACAGGGGGCAGAGGCGGAGGCGGAGGCGTGGTGGGAGCAACGAGGCGGCACGTGACGACGGACGGAGGCAGCTATCTCTTCTCCTCTCTTTCTCCTCTTCCCCTCTCTTCTCTTTCTCTCTTCTCTTCTATCTGATTCGGGGGATTCGGGGGCTCAAATTCGAGGAAAACAACATTTTTCCCAAATTTTATATCCCCTCCCCAAATGTCTTTGTTCATGATTGGTAGAGATCAATACACTTTTTGATACAATAAGTTTAATTCATAATTTCAAATGGGATGGATACACTTTTTTAATAATATTAAATGTATTAATTAATATATTAATTAGTATATTAAGAGATGATGTAACATAATCTTAAAAAATTTTAGTATTTGTAATTTGTATAATAGGTGGAATCAGTAATAATGACATAATACTAGTTAGTATACTAGTGTGTATATTAATTGATGCATGTAATATACTGTACTTTTTTTCATTCACACTCCAAAATAGGATTCCATTTAATATCATTACCATTTCACTATGATTGAGAAAAAATTACAAGCGAGGTATGACATTAACCATTCCCTCAACTACACATACATATAATTAAGATTACAGTTATCAAACTAACCTTTCCTCAAAATTTAAAAATACTAAAAATACCGTTACTCAGCGCAGCCACCACGAATCCCGGTCCCTTGAACTGAAAGAACAAAACTTGAAAGACAACACTTCCATTCCAAGCTCTGTAATACTTCTACGTGGAGCTAGAGAACCACGACATAGAGGACATGTTTCATGATTATACCCAACCCATCTATCCAAACACACCCTATGAAAGAGGTGATCACACCTCAGCTCTCTGATCTCATCTCCTTCTTCAATCTTACTCAGACACACTGCACATTCAGGTGCTGCTCCTTCAGACCCCGGCTCGTGCTCGTATCGCCGGATTCTGATACCCTTTTGGTTATCCGTCACATGGCTCTGGAGATTATGAGATTTTGAGTGATGAAACAAGAAGTTCCAAGCTGAATTGAAGTTGGTAATGGAAAAAGCAAAGTTAATAAACATGGCGTGATTGAACTTGGGAAGTAGATTGCGGTGAATGAAGATGTAGAGAAGTAGGAGGAGGAAGAGAAAGTGGGTTGAGAGAAATACCAAAGTGTTCATGTTTTTTTGGATATTGCATGGAGGCTCCTGAGTGAGCACAAGGGACTTTTATAAAAAAACTCAAGAGAAGTAAAGTCAAATAATGCAAACAAATTTATGATGTGATGCTTGAGAATGGCTAGTTAGCAACAAAATTTAGGGAAAAAATCCCACAAATTTGTAGCAGAGGTGTTCAAGATTATTTTGATGACTTGGATGAAACAAAAACACAGTACTTCTAAATGAATTGAGAAATTTGATCCCCTCAAAAAAAAGGAATTGAGAAAAAGATTGGCGTACGTTCATTTACTGTTCTAAATATATAGGTAGATGTGTAAGTGTGTGTTTGGAAATAAGTAAGTGTGATTGTAAAAAATTTTGACTGAGTTATCTAATATTTTGTCGTGATTTGGTAAAAGGTTTTTTAGTTGGCATTTTGGAGTTAATACTTTTTAATAATTTAGGATTAAAAAAATTGTTTGGCAAAAGTTTTGTGGCCATTTTGACTTGTGTAAGAAAAAAAAAATAATAATTATATCTTAAATGTAATACTTTATTTTATTTATTAATTTAATTCAATTCAACCCAACCCACATGGTCAAACCAAGCCAAAGTGTGGGCCTCACACTTGTTATGCGGCAATTGATAAATTTAGTAAGGAGATGTAGCAAAATTGAAAAAGAATTAAACCAGTTATGATGATTTCATAAATTTTATCCCAAAAAATGAAAGCTTGAAGGTTTATATTCTCAATACATTCTTTACATATTTTAATATACTTTTATACATTTTGCATCTTTATATTTTTATTAAAATCTTACTTTGGTTATTTCATTTTCAATTGTAACAATCAATATCTTGCACTTTAAATCAAATTTCAATCTTAGCCTTTTGTCCATTTATTGTCAATAAAGCTAATGAAAATTGAAAGTGCATGAACTAAAATAAGATTTGGTGTAAGTGTGAGAATTAAAGTGAGATTTTAATAAAAGTATAAGGATTCTATTGAAATAACAAAATGTTACACACGCTTTAAATGACAAGTTTTGTCAACTTCGTTATGATAGACGGATAGAAAAGGTGAGATTGTAACTTAATTTAAAGTGTAAGGAATTGACTATTACAATTTATATTGAAGGGACTAAAATGAAATTTTGGTAAAAATGTAAATGTACTAAGACCCTATCTACCGAATATAAAAGTTAAATATGGGTATGGAATGAGATATAATATGAAGTGGGTCCCATATATTTTTTTATCTTCCTATATCTTGTGTTTGGTTGCTCCGAATATGAGAAATCCAGATAGTATATAATGCAAAAGGGGGATATGCAATACTATCCCCCATGGTATTGTATATCCCCCACTATCAGATATAGCTTGTTTTTCATTTAAAAGTCAAAAATAATTACTCTTTTCTTATCTCATCCTATAACTTATATTAACCAAACATAGTATAAGTGACCCCAGTATATATAATATATCTCATATCTTATAACATATTATATCTCATCATTATTCTTAGGTATTAAACTTTTATACATTTTTTGCATATTTTTTTTAACACTAATAACAACTCTTGTTTTTAGCTTTTCCTTAAGACAAGGCTGATGTTTGTCAATTGGCTAAAATAGTTCAAAAAAAATAAAAAAAATCTAATACGAAAAATCAATTCACTTTTCTATAATTTTTACACTTTTTTTTTTTAAATCAAAAAATTATTTTAAAAAATACCATCTTGAAATGAAACGTAAATTGTCAAAATCAAGCAGAGTTATATACCCAACATTGTATATTATTCACCCTGTTTGATTTCCAGTTTTCAAAAGCAATTTTATGAGTTTTTAAGTTATGTTTTTTATATTTTTAATAATTTTTAAAAATATTTTAATCATTTTTTTAAAATTTTTAAATATACTTAATCTTAATATACTTAAAAGGTAAAATATTTATACAAAAATCTTTAAAAATTTTATTGAATACAATAAATTACGATTAGGTATATCTAAAAAAATTCATTCTATTTTTTGTATTTGATGAAATCTTTTAAAGTTTTTTTTTCACAAATATTAAACTTTTTAAGAATATTTAGATTATATGTATTTAAAGATAAAATATTTACATAAAATATTTAAAAATTTAATAAAAAATTATGAAAAATATATTTTTAAAATTTTTAAAAATTTAACTCAATTTTTTGGAAAAAAAATGTTATTGACCCCAAATTTACTACCAAATAAATGATCAAATGTCTCACATGCCCATATCTATGTGAGATATTTGGTCATTTATTTGACTAGAAAATCTAGTTCTCATACTGAGAGACATTTGATCATTTATTTGGTAAAAAATTTGGTGATTATGGTTAGGGGTGTTAGTGATTCGGTTGCGGCCAAGAAACCTCCAATCCGCCATCCGTCTGCCGAATTAATGGATTTGAATTAAGCGGATTGGCAGTTAGACACGAATCGGTTTGGCGGTTTAAACTTTTACAAATTTTAAACATAATACAACAACTTGTTAATATTTTTTTGGATAACAATTCAACTCAACATAACTAAAAGATTATCAAGTAAATTGTCAAATATCAATAATAAATACATATAATAAAACTATACATTATCAAAACTATTTTATTACTTTTTTTTATTCAAAAACTATTTAATTTGATTTATTTTAAAAATGACAACATTAACCCTAAGTTTGGCATATTCAAAAAAAGTCAAAAAGTTACTATTCTATTTAAGTCAAATCATCTTATTTAAGTTACATCATCTCTCTACTACATCACTTCAAACCTAATCCATATTTCATAAAAAGTCAAAAAGTGCAATTATTTTCCACACAAAAATATAGAATATCAACACTTGTCATTTAATAAAAAGATTTTCAAATTGAAAACAAATTAAAACACAACAGAATATCTAAACTCTTTTTTAATTAAGAACACAAATAAAATATTTAAATAAATTGAAAATACAAAATCTTACAAATTATTAAGATGTTCGTGATTTAACGTTTTAATTACGGCCAAAATTTAAAATCCGTCATCTATCTAAATGTAGGTAGATTAAAAAAAATTAATCGATAATCATCCACTGATCATCATATATCTATTTAAAATACTATGAATCAATTTGATTTAAATAATTTAAACAGATCGAAATATTCGATATCCACCCTAATTATAATTATAATTGTGGTGATTGTTGTTTGTCTTTTTACGCTCTCATATGTTGTTTTCATTCTACGGACCGCGCGTGGTCCGTGTACAACGTTTGTCATGATTATTTCACTTCAAGTCCTCAACGTTTTTCATGATTCCATAATTCAATTCATTATATACAAGGACAGGATGGGAAGGGATGGCCCTACAAGCGCTGTTCACACTTTACACGTCGGCCTCTTTGAAAAAAAAAAAAATTAAAAATCAACTTTTAATCTATTTTAAAAATAAGCCTTAAGGTTATTTTTAAAAATTGGTAAAAAATAATTTTTTTGACTTTTAACTAAGTTTTTTTTATTTTTTCAAAATGTCATTTGAGAAGTTGGTAAAAAATAATTTTTTAATTTTTTTAATTAATAATTTTTAATGTTGTCATATCATCATGGCATAATGTAAAATGACCAAAATACCTCCTTCCCATTTGCAATTTACAGAATTTTTACCTACTCTCATTGTCTAACTCCTTAAGTGAATGGAGGGTATTTCATAAATTGAATTTTTGCGTTTATCCAGCATCCCAAATTGGTTTTAGAACAAAAAAGCCACGTTTGGCTTTTGCATCAAACGCCAAAACCTGGCTACAAACCACGTTGCCAAAACAAGAAAATCACTTTGTTTGGCTAGAATTTTCCAAAAATACTTTTCAAAAATTTTTTTTTCGTGTTTTTTTATTTTTACTAAATTTTTTTAATATTTTAAGCATTTTTTTAAATTTTTAGACATACCTAACATAAATATACCTAAAAAGTAAAAAATTTGTAAATTTTTTTAAAAATTCAGTAAATACCAAAAATACAAAAGAAATACGAGAATTTAGTACATTTTTTTGTATTTATTAAATTTTTAAAATATTTTTTCATAAATTTGTTACTTTTTAAATATATTTAAATAAGGTGCATCTAAAAAAGTAAAAAAAATGTTTAAAATTTTAAAAATATTTACTAAAAATAAAAAAATATGAAAACTAAAAAACTCAATTTTCAAAAAATTTAATCAAAAAAACTCAAACTAAACACACTGATTATTTTTCTATTTTTTATATAATTTTTTGAAAAAAGGTAAAAAAAAATCAAAAAATCAATTTTTAACAAATTTCTCAAAACAACCCATCATAAGTATTGAGATGGTTTTTTGGTTTTTTTAATTTTTATGAGAGAAAAAATAAAATAATTATGGTTTGAATGTGATAATTTTTAGGTTGAGACTAAAATGCATATTTTGTCTTTTTATTACTATTTTAGTCCCAACCCATCCCTAATGCCAAACCAAGAGCATGTTCGTTTTCAACAAAATAAAATATAAATAAGAGAAATTCTCTAATACAAATGTGTTAATTATAACGTTTGTATTGTGTTATTATTTATGATTTGGTGGTAATTTATTATCGTATTAGTTATAATTTGTTATAATTATATTGATTCTTTTGGCTTTCGAAAGTTATTATTGTAATTTTAAGCGTGTCAGCAATGATCAATCAATCCTTACAGAAGATTAATTGACAACCAATCATCAGACGATTGTATCTTAGTTCTTTCAGCCTCAATGAAGAGGACTTTTACTGGTGGCTTTGTTTAGGAGAATTGAGCAAACAACGTGTCATGACCCGAACCCGCCCCCGTGGGTTAAGGACATAACCGGCCAATAATCATGAGATTACCTACGGCCTCAAACCAAAACAAATGTATTTTAACAGAGTTAATGGAGGCTAAACGGAAGCAGTTCAAAACTTTGTCTATAGAGCTGTGCTTACATGGCACATCCAAACAACCAAACATATATACATTAATAACTCACAGCAGAAATACAGTAGCATAAGTTCTGTACAAATAGGATCATCCAACAGCTAAGTCAACCCATGAAAACTATATACAGACATAAGCAAAGTCCTCGCCAATGTGACAAAAATAACATAGCACAGCAGAAAAGCGAAGACAAGTCTCGCGCGTAAGACACTAGGGCTGACTCTCCAAAACTCAGTTGTTCCACAGACTTAATCGAGGGAGTGCAGGCCTCTCTTGGCTCACCTACAAATACATGAATGAGCGTGAGCGATAGCCCAGTGAATAATATCAAATACGGAAGTTATACAAGCGATATGTAGAACAATATACTCCGAACGGCCTTGGGCCCAATTCACATTTTTATTTAACATTTATCTACACAATTTAAGTCAAGTGACTGTGGTTTCAAACATACTGGCCTTTGGCCCACTCATTTATGTCAAAACGGCCTCTGGCCCATCCATTTATGTTAAAACGGCCTTTGGCCCATCCATTCTTTCTTGTCAAAACGGCTTCTGGCCCATTCATTCATTTTTGTCAAAACAGTCTCTGGCCCATTCATTCATTCATGTCAAAACAGCCTTCGGCCCATTCATTCATGTCAAAACGGCCTCCGGTCCATTCTTTTATTCATATCAAACATTTGTCCACAATTCGAACTGGCAAACTCATAAGGCTTATAAGGAAATAAGCGATTGGACAATGACAAGTTTCAAATATCGATATTACTCACAGTGGTCGGCTTGTGGATTTGCCCTGGAGTTTGACCCTACACATTCCATGAACACAAAAGGGTCACAAACAATTCAATTTGTTCTAAATTCACATTTTCCTCTTTAGGCTTCAATCTTATCTTCTTATCTCATTTATAATGCTCAATGTATGCCTAAAAGTACCTTGAAGTGAAAGAGAACAGAAAACGAAACACATAATGCATAAACAAAATTTCAGAAAACAGGGTCCCCGCTCGAGCGGACCCAATTGGTTTGCAAAAGTGCTGGTTGCATCAAATTCATGCTCGAGCCTGAACTCGGGCGCTCGAGCGGAATGTTTGTCTACATAGCTTCCCGTTCGAGCGGGTCGAGCGTGGAATTCCCCGCTCAAGCGGACCAATGCCTGCAAAAAAATACGGGGAGCATGAATTCCCCACTCGAGCATCGGTTCCCCCGCTCAAGCGGACATCATAAATTCTGGGTTTTCCAAAATGGTTTCTTAAGTTCAATTTTGACATTTCAACTACATTTCTCGCATATTATGGCTCCAATTTCACATATACTTGTGCTAACATGGTACCAACACTAAAACACATCAACATGGAGCTCAATTTCATGACTTAAACACATGCATGGCTCATTTTCCACCAAACTCATTACCAATGTAACAATTTCATGCATTTAACACTTACACCCTTATAATTTGCACATGCATGTGGTATATTATTCTCATTCTCAACTTATATAATGAAGAGATGGTCAAGAACATGACCTTCAACTAAAAACTCACATAGATCATGCATTTGGTGCTCAAATATGCAAATTCAAAGCTACTACATACATGCATGCCAACATTGACCTTCAATTCAACATGATCAACTCAATTTAATTTCAATTCTTGCTCTTGACCATTAATCAACTTTGAACACACAAGATTACACATTACACTCATGAATTCAAGAATCAATTGCTTACCTAGAGGCTCAATTCTTCCAATTTATGGTCGAATCTAGAGAAATCTTCAAGATTTCCAAGCTTTTGAGATCAAACTCCAATTTTGAGCTCCCTCTCTCCCATGGCCGACCCTCTCTCTCTCTTAGAGTTATAATCAGCCAATTTGAATAACAAAAGGAGTATTGGACATATATGGCCCCTTATAAGTCCCCACTCAACACATTATTTTATTATAAAACAATTAGGCACTTAATTCATTAATTTAATCTAATTAATCTGACCCAAATTAATTTCTAATTAAATTTCACTGTAGGCTCTAAAAATATGCCAATCACAAAGGCGTAATCAATTTCGGTTTCTGTGGCCGATAAGGCCTTCAATTTAAATTCCAAATCAGATTATCAAACAAATATTCCTATGGTGAACAGATAGAAATTCAAAACCACATATTTTCACATAATGGCACACAAAATCATATCAACCACATAACCATACTCATATTAAGGACCAGTTAACATAATACAGAACATGGGTATTACACAACGATTAAATGAAGAATAATTAGAGCATTTCATTAAGAAAAAATGAAAGACTTACAATGATCCAATTCAGCCTTATAGAGGTTTACAGCAACAAGCTACTTGAAACTACTCCTATGAACGAAGTGTAGTGCAGGAATTTGAAATGCAAATGTAAAGAACAAAAATGTAAAGCGGAAAGAAAATAAAATAGATAAAAAGCGGTTTACGGATGCGAGTGCAGGGCTCTTTCTGGGGCCTTCTCGACTATTTATACTTCTCAATGATAGCCGTTGAAACAAACTTCCAATCGTTGAATCATCCCTCCATGATTGCTGATCATGTTTCCTCACAGTTAGCTCCACTACGCCATGTCTGCAGTTAGGCTTCCCTCCTGATTTTGAATTTAAATATATGAGTAACTGTTAAAGCCATGTCATCTTGCATCTTTTTGCTGATCCAGTACTATGCACATCCACAATAACCAATACTAACTACTACGTATGTGATTACAATTGAAGATTTGAATTATCTTCCTGTATTGCCCTCATCCTACCACGTGTTGAACTGTGACTGACCTATACAAAATATGTAGCCAACATTACCCCCCGCACTAATATACCCAATACTTGGTGATATTAGTGGATCAAGTTATTTTATCCACGTCATAGAATGTGTATGGGCTTTGCATTTTTTCAGAAATGCAACCATCATTCACCAGTAAAACATTTGCATTAAATTCTCTTCTATCCTTTGAACATTCCCACTGTCTCAGTATTTGAAAAGACTGGTACAGCTTTCATGGCCAAGCAAACCTTTTCTTACCTCAATCAAGCATATGAAGAGTTGTTTGATAATGTTGTTCGTCCTCGAAAGAACCTTCATACATTGATTAGCTACCTTTACCCACCTTCCTATATTCAAGTCATGGAAGCTTTTGCAAACTATCAACCTTTGGATTACGAACCTATTGTCCATAATTATTTAACCCAAATTTTTGCAAACATGGATATTGGAAGCTCTTCTTCTGACCCAAAACCTTTTGCGTGGGACGAGGCTGCAACTTTTTCTTCTTCTGGGGCTTCTGGTTGGAGAAGCTGGCCAGAACTTGAGGAGTCCAAGTTAAGAGAGCAAAGTAACCATCATTTTGTTGAATTTTTTGATTCTCTAACTTTCCCTCCCTTTGCTCGGAGTTCGGTGGTTTACCCGTATGTACCCATCGACCGCCGACACCGTTTGGAAGACAACTTACTTGTAGTATGGTACACATCTTCCATGCCTACGAAGATAGTACAAGCCACTCGTCGTCCAGAAGAGGCTCAAGGGTATAGCCCATCATTTTTAGCCTAGAAGGAACAACTTTGCTCTTCTGACTGGCTTGATATTGTCAGCAACCCTCAATTCCCTCATTCTTTCGAGATGGAAACTCCTGCATCTCCTTTTCCACAGAACCCTCATTGGATGGAGGAATTGAGACTTATTATCTTTGAGGACCAGTTTCTCTCCTCTTATAGCCCTCTATTTCCCCCTACTAAATTTCAATGACATCAAGCCCAACTTCTGCTTGCGGCCTTTTTTTACTTGCCCTTAAATGTTCTCGAGGATGATGTTCCTCTTAAGAACTTTCAATAGGCTTGTGATGTTATGACTCGGGGTCATGTTCTCAACTCCATCGCCCAAGCAGAACTCCAAATGTTTTTAGACCAACTCCCACTACTTCTTCATTGGCATCAAATTTCTGTGGCCACCACTCGATCTTTGGACCAAATTTCAGCCCGTCGAGTTCATACCTGGTATGAAGCAGAAAACCTCATCGACGAATATGATGATTTCAAGAATAAAGACTCTGCATACTGGGATGACTTGGACATGGACGAGATAGAACAAGGGTTGAAAGAAACAGAGTTTGAAATAAAGGCCGAAAAACTTTTTTATCATGTAAAAGCATATCAACTTCAGCAGCCTAGCCTGGAGAAGATAGAATAAAAAAGGAACAGAAGTTCATTGACCATAGTTGGAATAAATTCCATGACCTTGTCATTTACTTCATTCCTTATATTTATGTAGCCAAAAAAGGCTTCGGATGTAATTACTTTTGTTTTAATAAAGCTAAGATGTTTTCTCTTTATTTGGCATGGTCTGATGTTATCCCATTTGTCAAAAGGAAACAAAATTAAGGCTTTGAATTCACCAATTTTTTCCTTCGAAAACTTGATTTGATCATACCCAATGAAATACTAGAAACCTAATCTGAACTTTTCCAACATATGGAGTATAATTGACAACATTTGCCTTAGGTCTCCTTTCAGAATCAAAGCTTCGAATTCATCAATTTTGCCCTTCGAAACTTGATTTGATCATATCCAATTCCCAAACATATGGTTAATACAGCAGTTTCAAATCAATTAAATTTGCTTCAAACAAACAGTCTATATTTTTTAAAATATAGAAACCTTTTTTAAGGACTGCATTGTTTTATTCTAAAAAAGTGATTCCTTCTGTATACAACTAAACCAACTATTGGTTTGAAACCTAGAACAAACAAATTCTAACCGTAAGGTATTTCAAATTTTGCTTCGAAAGATTTTACTCACATCAAGAAACCTAAAAACAAGTCTTTAATCCTTTTGAAGTAAACAAATACCTGGGCATTCTTGCACCCTTAGGTGTGGAATGTGCTTCGAAGTCGACTTCCTACTTTCGAAGCTGTTTGTCACTTGAGTTTGGCACCAAAACTTGACTTCGAAGCCACACATTTTATTTCGAAGCTAATATTATTATTTGAAATACGTTTCCCTCCATAACTATCAACATTGAGGGAAACTTTTCGCACCCGTAACTTTAGTACTTCTCTATGAATTCCTCCCACATAAAATGACTGAGTGTTTTTTAGACAGAAAGGTTTAAAAGCCCTTTTATTTGGTGCTCCAATTCACTTGGTCGCGTAACACACAAACCCTTTATCTTCTGTTGGCTTTCTTTTTCCCTTTACTCTCTTTCCTAACTTTGTCATCTAAAAAAACTTCTATCAATGGCTTCTTCTTCCTTAAAAATACCGGTTGTGAAACGTGCAAGTCCATCCATAACCTTGAAAAGGATCATTGATGAAGAGTGTGAGAAATACAAGGCTAGTGAGAAAAGTGTTATCGACGAACGTATCTTCATTCCCCGCTGCCATGAGCAACAAGAATACGTGTTTGGGCCCATTTTTAAGGGGATTCCCACTGAGCTCTCAGCTCTGTATCCTCGTCTAGAAGATCATTTCCTCATTTATGAAGGTGGTTTTGATTGGGGAAGTTGGAGGATAAACCGACCCCATCACTACTGGCCCACAGTGAGACTAGAGTGGGAGGAATGGTATGATCGGATCGTCCCTAATAGGACACTGGATCTTTAGGAGCTCTGCCTCTTCGACGCCCTTCAATTATCCAGATTTACCATTTCAGAGGACCCTTTTTTAATACCTGCTGCCCTTTGTTTTTGGAATCTTGCTTTCAATTTCTTTCAATTCAGATGTAGGATGATGGCTCATATTGTTCTTGACATCTACCATTTGTTAGTATTATCCCCTACTGGTACCCCCATTGATCCAGACTATCTTGACCTCAAAACCCCTTTTTCTCTCCCCTCTCTAAACTCATCCTATAGTGACTTTGTTAAGGTTGAGAACAAAAGAGAGGGCCCAGTAACTGATGGGGAATTTTTCTCCTTTATATTGTATTGGCTTTGCAAGTTCCTCTTCTGCACCTTTTCTCAGAGGATCATGCCTGAGTTTGCCCCTCTTGCCAAAGCTCTTGTTTTACAAAAAAATGTGGCCTTAGCTCCATACGTTCTAGGCCATGTTTATAGAGCTTGTTCCCTTTTCTATGAAAAACCCTTGGATGCCAATTAGGGAGGCCCATTTTGGATACTCCAACCTTGGCTTTTTGCATACTTCACCGATTTACAGTCCAAATGCCTAAGGTTTTTGGAGCCAAACCCTACCACTCATGGCATGAAGTTAGCCAATGTTTCACTCTATCTTTCCAATTTTGCTTTTTACTTTTCTTTCTTCCACCAACTCCCAACTTCCCCTTCTTCTCACAGCTTCCGTTCATTCGAAACTACCAATATTGGCCCATCCTAGTTAAGGACCTTTTTGAGTGATAGGTCATGTTCTACACCTTAGCACAAAAACATGTGGGCCTCTATTCTGATTCCTAGGGAATTATTCATTAGGACTATGAACCCCAGAGCTTATAAGTGCATCTCTAAGCTCTATTGTCCTGCCCAATTTTCTAGGCAATTTGGATTCTCACAAGGGATCCCTATACCTCTCTGCAGTCAGACCAATTTAAGCCTTACCAGCAGAGATCTGAAGGTTAGAAGATCTAGATTGGAAGAAGTAACTTCCAAATTCATCCAAGATCTAATTGACTTTGAGTACTTACCCTTCATACCTCAAAGCAACATACTGAAAATTTGCCAGAACTGGTGGATGGCCAATATGGAGATGCATTTGGCCATTCCTCCTCAAAATCTGTTGATGGTACTGGATGTACCTCAAGCCAAGTCCAAAGGGTATGCTTTTTGGTATGTAACTCGACCCTCTTACATGCTTTTTGGTATGCTTTCAGTCTCTTATTATATGTGTAATTATATGCTTAATGGGAAATTCCATGTAAAATTAAGTTTAATTGTGTGAATTATATGACTAAGGATTTATATCTGTCAATTGTGTGAAAAATTTGTTACAATTGTGACGTTTGGATTGGTAATTGGAAGCCTTAGAAGCGCGAAAACTTGAAATTGACTTTATAATTGTGATGAGCATGATTTTTAGATCATAACATGAATTTTTGTAAAAATTTGATTCATAATGATTAAATTGATTAATTTGTGGTCAACCCTTAATTAATCTTTTTAAACCCTTAACTTGGTAACTTCCTATCACAAAAGAAAATATCTCCTGAGAAGGAGAGAGTGTTAGAGAAGGAGAGAAAGGAGAGGAGGCTACAACAAGGGGGAAGATTGAAGAATTAAGAAGAATTGTAGAGCTTTGAGTTCAAGGTAGATATAATCCACCTAGAATAACCTCTCTAATTGATTTAAGCAAGAACTTTTCTATATTTATGTAAGTTAGGGTTTATAATTAAGGTTAAGTGTATGATAATTGGTTAATTGGAAGGATGCTCCTTGTCTTTTGGTTGTTTGGAATTGTTCTGAGCTATATGGAGAAGAATTACATCTTATTCTTTAGTTTTGCATGTTTGAACTCACCTATGTAACTAGATGGTTAAATATATATTTGCTTAGACAAATAAAGCTAGAATTCTAAGAGAATTGAGTTGTGTATATGAATTTGGAGGGGATGAGGATCTAATTAAATTTGTGATTTATATTATTGTGATGTTGTACCCTAATATTGAGTTGATTTTCCCCTATTTTGTAGCTTATAATATGTATACCTAGTTGGATGTTTGCCTTAGTTCGGACTACTCAAAAGCAGGGGTTCTGATCGCGTCGGGGCTCATGGCACCTGCGGCACCACCACACGTGCCGAGCTCCTGGCCGCGCATGGAAAACAGTACAAACTTGAGGTTCTGAAATAAATGCTGCGTCGGAGGAGGACTCACGCGACGTGAAGGGCTTCTGACGTTCGCCCAAAAGGAAAAATTCTGTGTGTTTCTTTTCTTCTGTTAGACCCTCTGGAATTATTGAAATGTGTATTTGAACCTTTTAAAATGCTTGAAAATAATTAAGAGTTGAACGAATCCAATATTGTCTAAAGAAAAGTAACTGACTTGTGGGTTGCATGCTGTGTATAGGTCACATACAGGAAGGGACTATTGCTTCTCCATAGCACTATGAGTAATAGTAATGTAGTGATATGTTCCATTTACTTTTGATAATTATCGTTAGTACACTGTTACTCGTGTGTGGGTTGTGTCTCGATATGGTGAACAATTGAAAAACTTGTGTTGTAATATTGAACAATGGTATTATTATGGACCCGAGGTCATTCTGTTTTGCTATCAATGGGCCTGAGGCCGTTCGGATAGAAACTACTTATTGTTGGCGGCCCTAGGGCCGAAGGAAGTGGGGACATGTCGATATCGAATCGACCCTAATATGATTTGAATTATTTATGACTCATGGCCTAAGGTTGAGGGAGGTAGTGTACATGTCGATGTTCTACCTACCCTCTAATGTTCCAAACAGCTGGTGATACATTGGGCTTGAGGCCGTTCTGTGTGATATTGGGCCTGAGGTTATTTTGGGAATAAATGCAGAACGAAGACGAGCATATGAATTATATGTTTACATTCGGTGTGATTTCTGTTTATTCATACAAATTGCCCTACATGCTATTATTCACTGAGCTTCGCTCACTTTGTGTTATGTATATCTATATAGGTAATTAGCTCGAAGGCCAGCCCTAGTCCTGCTCTAGCAGCTCTTTTGTCGACCCCGTTGTGTCCAATCAATTAAATGAAGTCTATTTATTTTTGTAGAGTTTCTTTCATAGCACATAATGTTGGGTCACTAGTACTTTTGTCAAACGTTGATAGATATGTATAACTTTTCACCCTTTAATGTTTTGGTTATACCCCCCAGTCATGGGGTTGGAATTGTATATGTATGTATATAGTTGTCACTTGCGTATATACTACGTTATGTGTTGGGTTATATGATGAAATGTTTTGTGATCCTTGCATTTAAGCACTGCTCAATGGATGTCATATTAGATTAATAATTGCTTCTATTCTGGCCCCGGTGTTATATAAGGTATGCATACTATTCGATTATTTGGTTTTGAGACCCATCATCGGGTCGGTCATGCCTAAACTTTTAGGGGCGAGTTTGGGATGTGACAGGACTGAAGTTGTTACCTCCTCCACTGCTCATGCTACTTCAGTTCTTGCGCCTACCACTACAAAGTCTATTCCTGCTACCTCAACTCCTCTTAGAGTTACTCGAGCTGCCTCGAAGAAAAGTATGTAGTCGTGTTTCTTTTCTCTTCTATTCATTTATGATGCTCTTGTCCTTACTTATAGCTCTTTATTTGGTGTAGGTAGTGCGGGTTCCTCACAGGGAGATTCTCCCCAAAAGGTTCAAGCTTTAAATCTTCTCAAGAGCAAACAATAACAACAAAGGAAAAGAAAGCTCTTACTTGACCCTAAAGATGAGGTACTTGAGGTTCATGTAGAAGCAGAAAAAGAAGAGACAGAAAAAGAGCAATAGACACCCTTAAAAAGAAAGAGAAAAATGATTGTCTCTCTTTATGATTTCATTGGAGACCCTATTCATGAAGCATCTACTAAAGCAGTAGAGGCAGAACATTCCAAAGAGCTTATTGTATTTCAGAGGGCTGAGAAGAGGAGGCAACAACAAATGCTTAGGGATGAAGCTGTTGCTGCTAATGAACTCCAAAGGGAAGCTACCAGAAAACAACAAATTGCTGAATATTATATCCTTCGCAGCTCTCTAATCATTGCCACCACTTCTGAAACCAGTAATTTCCTTCGTGCCTCTATTTTATTTCCTCAAATTCTTGATACTGAGACTTAACATTACTTTGTATTTCTTCTTTTGCAGCAACAATTACTCTGTCTTCTCCTTTAATAAGGACTCCTTCAATTTCATCTGAAGTTGAAATACCTCTAACTGTGGAGCCAATTCAAGCAATACTCCCACTTCCTGGTTCTACATTTTTTATACCTTTCTTGAGGCACAGCATTCTTGCATCTCTATCTTTCGGCTTAACTCCATACTTTCCTTTTCTATCCTTCAACTCTACCCAATTTATTCTTCCTTTAAGTCTTGCTGCTCCTTCCCCTCCTGAAGAAATTCCAGCTATTACTTCATCTCCAGTGATAACTAATTCCCGTAGAGAAGACACTGGTAGCTCACCAGTTCCTTGTCCACTATCCCTATCTAGCTCCAATCCTTCTTCTCTTGACTTACTGGTAGCTAAGATTATAGAAACTGCTAGGGATACTTCATCTTCCTCTCCTATCTTTATGCAGCCATCTCTTCCACCTATCAAAGCCCTTTCTGCATCAACCATGTCAACAGAAGAAGTGGACATTTTTGAAGCTAAACTAGCTAGCCTTTTTGACATGCCGTCCATCACTCCAATAGCTACCAATCAAACTGAGCCATTAGTCCTAGCTGATTCTCTCGTAGAAATCTTTGAGAGCTCTTCCTCTACCAGTAAGACTTCCTTACCTTCATTAGACTTGGACAGTTGTTTGGAGTTGCTGACAGCCTTCCAAGGATCCCCTTCGAAGCCTTACAAAGGCCTATTATCAAGACTGGCTTCCTCCAGTGCTGCAAAGTTGTTGAGCAATCCAGCATGACTATTTCAAGTCATTTATCTCAAGCGGCAGCCACCATTGACTTTTACATCAACATCTACCTTATTGCCAAAGATGCAGAAGAGAAATTACTGAGAGACCAGAGATTTGTTTCCCAAATACATGCTGAAGTGTCAGAATTGAAAGAACAACATTCCTCTGTCTCCTAATTTTGAGCTCAACTATTGGAGAAGAAAGCTCAGCTTGAAGAAGAGTTATCAGCAGTCAACCAGGCTTTAGATCAAACTGCTACCAAGCTGCAGATCACTAACCAAGGACTGGCTGATCGAAAGCAGAAGATGGCTACAGCCATTCAGTTGTTTCCATCTCTTAAGAGTAGAGAGTCAATTGTAAAGGAACAACTGAAACATTATACTGACTTTTGGGCCAATCTATGGCTACATGTATTCAACTTATTATGAAATAAAATCTTTATTTATTATTTGAGTGTTTTCATGCTTCTTTCGTTTAGCACTTATTATATTCCTTGTGTTTCCCACACGGTTGGATAATAAGGTTTTAAATATTTGCCATTAATTTTCTAGGGGTGTACATATCCATTCAAATTTCTCAAATGATATGTTCCCTAAGGAAAGACTCTATGAACTTGATATGGCCCTTCCCAGTTAAGTGACCATTTGCCAAACTTGTGGCTTTTAATCCCTATTGGGAGTATTGTCTTCCATACCAAATCACCTTTATCAAAGCTAATGTGCTTGACCTTCTTATTATAGTTTTTGGTTGCTTTCTTCTTTTGGAAAAGAATACTATTTAATGCCAGAATTCTAACTTCATCCACATTCTCTAATTCTAAGCACATACTCTGATGGTACTGCTCAGGAACTAACTGATCCTGGCCTCTCACCCTTAAGGACTTGATGTTAATTTCTACAGGTAACACTGCATCATGCCCATATACTAAGGCATAAGGAGTAACTCATGTACTTGATTTTGGAGAAGTCTTGTAAACCCATAATACATCCAACAGTAAGTTATGCCAATCCATGGGATTGTCTTCCACAACTCTCTGTATTCCTTTTTCAAGGATTTATTAGATGATTTTGCCTGACCATTTGCTTGTGCATAATATGGGGTAGAATTAACAAGGCCAATTTCAAATTCTTCCACAAAAGACTTTACCATCTTCCCATCAAATATAGTCCCATTATCAACAGTTATAGTTTAAGGGATGCCAAATCTGTGGACCAGATTTTTAATGAATCCAACAACTTTACTCAGGTCTACAGCCTTATATGATTTAGCTTCGACCCATTTAGTGAAGTAGTCTATGGCTACTAAGATAAAACAATGATGCTTCGAAGATGGTGGATGTAGTTTTCCCATCATATCCATAGCCATCCTCTAAATGGCCAAGGCTTCACAACTGCATGCAGATCAGTTATGAGCACATGTCTTATTGTGCCATGCTTTTGGCATGCCTGGCAACCTCTAGCATATTCTATGCAATCTTTAAGGATGGTTGGCCAATAGTAGGAATGTCTTCGAAGCAGCCATCTCATCTTTACACCAAGCTGATGAGCACCATAGATGCCTTCATGAATCTCAGTCATGGCTGTCAATGCTTCTTTTGAGCCTAAACATTCCAATAATAACCCGTCTGCCCCCCTTTTGTAGAGAGCATTATCGTACATTATGTATTGTATAGATTGCAATTTGATTTTTCTACTGGCTTTCGAAGATGGGCCAGCTAGATATCGCATTATTGGATGCCTCCAATCTTGTTCTTGTAAGTCATTATGATTGACTTCTAAGATCACATTCCTTTTATTTAAAGGTGGTATTACCTTTTGATATGTTGTTTGGCATATGTTCATTTGAGTGTTATCCCTTCTCCTGAAATTTGAAGCTTTCTGAGCCACATCATTAGCTTTGTTATTCAAGAATCTTGGGACATAAGTCATATTTGCTATGTTAAATTGAGAAAGCAAATGTAATGCAACAACATAGTATGGCAACATGCTTGCACTTTGACACTTGAAAATTCCTTTTACCTAGTTAACCACTAATTAAGAATCTCCAAATATATTAACTGCATGAGCTTGTAATCCAATAAGTATTTCTAGTCCTATTATTAAAGCTTCATTTTCAACTTGATTATTGGAACAAGTAGTTTCATCCACTCTGAAACCATATGTGGTTTCTACCCCTTGTGGTGACTTAATCACCACACCAATTCCAGTTAGACCGTTGGCTTTTGATCCATCGAACCACATTTGCCATGGTTCAGCACTAACCATACCAAGCTCCATTATCTCTTGGTTTTCTGTCTGACATGGATGATCTGCCAAGAAATTAGCTAAAACTTGTCCTTTTACTGTCTTTTGGGGGACATATTCTAGATGAAATTCTGATAAAGCTAGTATCCATTTGCCAATTCTTCCTCTCAACATAGGTCTAGACAACATATATTTAACCAAATCTGTGGTTGCAATTACCAAGACAATTGTGGATAAAAGATAGTATCTTAGTTTTATTACAGCAAAATACAATGCAAGGCACAGCTTTTCTATAGCTGAATATTTACATTCACAAGAATTTAGAAACCTATTAAGGTATTAAACTACTTGCTCTTTGCCTTCTTCATTGTCCTGGGCTAAGAAAACTCCCAGTGAATCTTTTGTCGCAGCAATATACGACTTTAAGGGTTTATCACCCTTTGATGGCATCAGCACTGGAGGCTTGGCCAAGTAGGCTTTGATTCCTTCGAAAGAAGCTTGATGCTTTGTTGTCCACACAAACTCCTCTTTACCTTTCAACCTTAATAAGAAAGAAAATAGTTTAGTTTTCCTTGCAGTATTAGAAATAAATCTTCGAAGAAAATTAACCTGTCCAAGGAATTTTTGTACTTCTTTCTTACTCGATAGAAGTCTGGCTTCAATGATAGCTTTGGCTTTGTTCTGTTCAATCTGTATTCCCTTATTGTGTACTACATAGCCCAAGAAGTTTCCAGCTGATACGCCAAAAGCACATTTGAGAGGATTAAGTTTCAATTTAAACTTTCTCATTTTTTCAAAAGCTGCTTCCAAGTGAAACAAATGTTCCTCCATGGATTGAGACTTTACTACAATGTCATCAATGTAACACTTTAAATATCCTCCAATGAGATCATGAAAGATAGTCTTCATAGCCCTTTGATATGTAGCCCCAGCATTCTTCAGGCCAAATGATATTTTAACCCATTCGAAGGTGCCATTGTTCCCAGGACATCTGAATGATGTCTTGTGGATATCCTCTTCTGCAATGCAGATTTGGTTATAACCAAAGTGGCCATCCATCATTGATAAAATCTTGTGCCTTGCTGGACTATCCACCAATAAATCTACCATGGATATGGGGTACTCGTTTTTTGGAGTTGCTAAATTCAAGTTTCTGAAATCGATGCATACTCTCATTTTACCATTCTTCTTAACTACAGGCACAATATTGGATAGTCATTCAACATACCTGGCTGTCCTAATAAAGTCTGCCTTAAGGAGCCTAAGAATTTCTTTCTTGACCTTCTGAATCACTTCAGGACTCATCCTTCTTGGTTTTTGCTTGTATGGCTTGAAATTAGGCTTCATAGAGAGCCTATGTTCTACTAATGACTTGTCCAACCCTCGCAGTTCATTATAAGACCATGCACAACAATCTTTATATCTCTTTAAGACCACCAACAACTGGTCCTTGTCAAGAGCACTTAACCAAGCACTAATGTAGGTGGGTCGCTGTGTAGAACCTTCTCCTAAGTTAACTTCTTCCAAGGGGTCTTGTATCTGAGAACTCACTGATGCTTCTTTTTTGATTTCTTCTATCTTCGAAGAAATCTCCTTGCTTTGTTCTGCTCCTAGTTTCTTTAATTCAACATCTTTGCCCTCCTCCTCATAGACAAAGTCTGTCCATAAGGTTTTTTCTTCCTGTATCTCCTAGACTTTTGTCAAAGGCCAAAACCCTGACCTATTGCTACTCATGCTTGCCAACTACCATGGCTTCTTTCTCTTGCTCTTGCACCTTCTGGACTATTGATTTTATGTCCAATACTGAGAACTAAATTAAAGCTAAAGATCTGGCCTCCTGGGTTCCATCTTTTTGCCTACAACCAGGCATCATTGTCATCCTTGGTGACAAATTCTTCATCAGCAGTTTCCTGGACTAAGTGCTTCAGGTGTGCTAATTGCTCATCAGCCGTCACCTCGGCTGATCCATCAGGTTTTCTTAGTATGTTGAGTGGTGTCACTCATTCAGTATACAATTTGGCCTCTGCAAATTCTGCACAAGCTATGAAGGGTTGAGGGTCTACATTGATCTCATTTGTCTCTCCGTTGCATAAGGCCATCATTATTTTCTGATATAGAGAGGAAGGCACACATTTGTTGGTGTAAATCCAATCCCTACCAAGTAGAGCATTATACTTAGCATTACTGTCGATAACGAAGAATGCTGTCATACAATCCCTGGTTCCCACACTTAGGTTGATGGGCAAAATACCTCGAGGCATCTATTTGTCTCCAGCGAAACCAACAATGGTTGTGCTGGTTGGGATTAATTTGGGGTTCCTTTTTCCTAGTTTCTTCAAGGAAGATTTCAGAAGCAGGTTTACTGTTGCCCCATTATCCACCAATACCCGGTTCATCTGTATTCCATCGAAGAAGGCCTTGATATATAAGGGTTTGACATGCTGTGCCATGGATGTCGTAGGATACTCAAAAAGGTATGAGAGGTTAATACTCATATTTTCCTCACTCTTGTCTCTAGTTTCCATTGGTGTGGCCACTTTGGATTCGTCTTGCACCATACTAACCTATGAGTCCTCACTAGAAACTGGAATTGGGTCAATTTCTTAACCTTCTTGGTTTTCATCCTCGACTGGAACTCTGTGGTATATGCACCATATTCATCGACCTTTGGAGAACGAACAAATTGGGCCACCTTGGTCAGACGCTTCTTTTCGAGCCAACTTGTTCAATTACTTGAAACATCATCCATCCGCATTCTCGCACTTCGATTAATGACTTCCTTGAATGGTGCATTTTACTGGTTTTTTCGACCAAAAATGTCTATTCAACCATGAAGGCTTCAAACATTTCCTCATCAACCATCTCCTTCCTCTGGCCTAGGCCAACTTTTCCCTCTGTCTCACTATCGCTTTCCATCAAAGCCCTTTCCATTCTTGCTAAACTAGATCGTTCTTTGGCTTTCAGTTCGGAGTGAACTTTGGCCAACTACTCTTTGCCGCAACTCCTTTTGTCTTGAGGAGTCAATTTTGGACTATGATTTAACTTTGGACCTTTTCTTCTCTCTGTTTGGCCCTTTGGCTGGACCAATGAAGAGCTTTCCCCACTTTCTTTCAAATCCTTCTGGTACTGAGTGTACCTTCGCTGGATCTTCCTCATTTGGGATATAGAAATCACTGGGACCATATTTGGTTCCTTTGTTTTTGGATGCTTTAGTAACACCCAATTATTTGAAGCTACCAAGGGAGGTTTAACCATCCTACCCTAGCCTCTAACAACATTTTTTGGGTAGACATTTCCCTAGGTTTGTTCTACAGGACAAACCAATCTAGAACTCTTGGTACTCATGAACCCACTAGCTCAGTTGTCGAACTGTCTCTTTCTTCCTTCGAAGCCAATTTCGAAGCTGGTTGTGAAAGCCACTGCTTGGCCCTGACTTCCTGTTTTTGGCCTAATTTAGGCCTTCTATGAAAGTGGCCACTTTTCATTTTGTGTGAGGTTGGTCTAGGAGGCCAATCTCTGGCTTTGATCCTATAACTTGAGCCCACTTCAAGTCTCCTCTCAGGATGATTGCCCTCTATTCTGTAATAGTTAGGTGGTTTGAAATTCTGTAGAGGTCTTTTGCCCTTTGAGTGCACTCTAGTGACTGTTGGCTCAGCCATGAATGCCTGTTGCCTAGAACCAGTTGGATATGGCCTTTTGTTATAGGCATTGGTTGGTTTAGGACACCTCTGTACATCCTTGTAATACTGCTTCCCATCAATCGAAAGCCCTTTCAACCACTTGTAGTTCAACCTGCATCTGGGACACATTCTTTGCATAACAGCTGCCTCTAAAGAATCATTATCCAGTGCCTTCTCATCAGAGTCTTCCCTTTGGTCTGCAAAGCCCTATCCATCAGCTAGTGAACTTCTAGCGTCTTTCTTGACAGTAGTCTGGTTGGCAACATGCATTTGCACATTAACATCTTCCAATTCCTTCAAGGATAAGTTTTGGAAGTCTGGCACAATAACATTGGCTGCAACTTCTCAAATTTTTGGGAATGGATTAGTGTCAATCCCCATAGCCTTTTCTGCTTTAGCTAGGAATTTTAAACTCCCCTTTCAAATATGCTCTTGGATCTTGTCCTGAAAAACAATACAGTTTTTAGTTGAATGGAACCAAGAATTATGCCATTTACAATACATTTTTCCTTTAAGTTCTTGTAGGGAAGGAATTTTGACCCCCTTTGGTAACTTTAGGAAATTTGCAGCAAGCAAATGATCAAAAATGTCATCTACCTTTGTTAAATCGAAATAATATTTCCTATAAAGGTCTTTCTTTTTAAACTGCTGGTCTATTGTAGTGTCCTTATGAATTAATGCCTCACAGATCACAAGCGCTTTCCCTACGATCTCTGCTGTATCAATTTCATAGTTAGGATCTCTATAATACGTCTTGTATGATGCATTACTTCGATCTTGTTCTTCCTCTAGTAATGATTCATACCTAGATACCTTATAGGTTAATTCCACTAAATCTCTAAACTCAGTTGAGTCAAACTTCTTTCGAAGCCTAAACTCTAAGCCATTTTGTGATAACCCTGCTCCGTATTATGCTAATTAATCTTAATTGCGAATGTGATTATGTGTTTGATATGATTTTGAGTACCATTTATATAAATATATGTGGTTTTGAATTTCTATATGTTCACTGTAGAAATATCTGTTCAACTTACTGTTATAAACTGAAAATTGAAGGCACTATCGGCCACAGAAATCGAAATTGACTACGCCATTGTGATTGGCGTAATTTTTAGAGCCTATGGTGAAATTTAATTGAAAATTGATTCGGATCAAATTAAATAGATTGAATTGATGAAATAGTGCTCAATTAATTAGTGTTAATGGCATTTGATTAAGAGGGGCTATATAAGGGCCATTGTACACCCACACCCCTTAAGTTTGGAACTCAAAATCAGATTTTATACTTTAGTGAGAGAGTGAGACCGGCTCTAGAGAGAGAAAATGAGAGAATTGTGCAATTTTGGCTCAAAGCTTGAGGATTGGAAGTTAAACTCAAAGAACTTGAGTGTTTGAAGCTCCTAGGTGAGTAATCAACTCCTAATTCATGAGTTTGAGTTGTGATTTTGTGAATTAGAGATTAAACGGTAAGTTAGATCATGAATTGAATTGATTAAGTTGAGATTGAAGTCCATATGTTCATGCATGAAGAGAATTGCTATGAAATTACATAATCTAGCATGTAATATGTGAATTATTAAAGATTGAGCATTGAAGCATACATGCAAGCATGGTTTTATTGAATTTCATGGTTATAAGCATGATTGGTGCTATTTGAAATGGAATTGGGGTCAAAGACTAACATGCATGTTGAAATTGATAGAGATATGAATTTGGTATGAAGTTTGAGTGCATAGGTTTTGGTCATACAAAAGAAATAAGGGTTATTTGAGAATGAGATAATGATTTTGAGCAATTTGGTGTCATACTCTTATATTCTCATGAAATGTAATGTGTTTACATGTTTTTGAACTAAAATTATGAGTTTTGGACCCTTGGAGGTCGAGTTTGGACTTCAAGAACTATTCTGGAAAACCCAGAATTTGGCATGTCCGCTCGAGCGGGGAAAGCACCGCTTGAGCGTGAAATGCGAGCTCCTAGAACTTTTGCAAACATTGATGTCCGCTCGAGTGGGGAAGTTCACGCTCGAGCGGGGAGCTATGTAGAATGACTTTCAGTTCGAGTGTCCGAGTTCACGCTCGAGCGTAAAATGAGGCAACCAGTACTTTTGCAGACCATGAGGGTCCGCTCAAGCGACAGAACCCACGCTCGAGCGAGGACCCCTGTATCAGAAATTTCGTAAATGTGTTCTGTGTTTTGTTTTCTGTTCTCTTTCATTTCTAAGCACTCTTAAGCATGCATTGAGCATCATAAATGAGTTAAAATGATAAGAAAGAAGCCTAAGAGAGATGTATGAATTAAGAACGGATTGAATCGTTTGTGACCTATATATGTTATGTAATGTATAGGGTCGAGCTCAAGGGTGAATTCACCGGCAGAACACTATGAGTAATATCTTAATAAAGATATCTGAAGTATGTTATTTGTCCAATTGTTTACTTCTATATAAGTCTTATAAGTTTGTTACATTGAATTGAGGACAAATATTTGTTATGAATGAATGGGCCAGAGGCCGTCTGACATGAATGATAATCTAACATATGAACGATTGGGCCAGAGGTCGTCTAACATGAATGAATGGGCCAGAGGCCGTCTGACATGAATGATAGTTTGATATGAATGATAGTCTGACACGAATGATAGTCTAACATATGAACGATTGGGCCAAAAGCCGTCTGACATGGATGATAGTCTGACACAAATGATAGTCTGACATATGAATGATTGGGCCAAAGGCCATTTGACATGAATGATAGTCTGACATATGAATGATTGGGCCAAAGGCCGTCTGACATGAATGATAGATTGGTATGAACGAGTGGGCCGAAGGCCGTCGGATCTGAATGATTGGGCCAAAGGCTATCAAATACAAACGATTGGGCCAAAAGGCCGTTAGACATGAATGGATGGGCCAAAGGCCGTCGGGTATGAGTTAATTGGGCCCGAGGCCATTTGATACGTCTAGAACTTTAGTCGATTGATACATTAAATAGGAACATGAATTGGGCCCAAGGCCGTCTGACGTAACTGTTTCAAAGATTGTTCATGTATCTTCCTTATTTGATATTATTCACTGGGCTTTCACTCCCTCATTCATGTCTATGTAGGTGAGCCAAGGGACATTCAAACACAGCCTCGGTGAATATGTGAGAAAAAGTCAAAGTTTTTTAGAGTCAACTCAAACGTCTCACGCACGAGACTTGTCTTCGCCTCTTTTGCTCTTTTGTTATGGTTTTGTTATATTGGCGAAAACATTGGATTACTTTTGTATATAAACTTTGGGTTTGACCAACTTAGACTTAATGATCCTGTATATACAGAACTTTGTGCTATTACTTATTTTGACGTGAGTTATTAACATGTACGTATATAGATTGTTATGATGTGCCATGTAAGCACGGCTCTATGGACAATTTGTAAGTTTGCTTCCGTTTGGCCCCTTTACTCTGATGAGTTATGTCTGGTTTGGTTTCAGGTTGTAGGTAATCTCTTGATTACTGGCCGGTTATGTCCTTAACCCATAGGGCGGGTTTGAGTCATGATACATTTTGAGCCAATCTCACAAATTCAAGCTCTGGAAGAATGACTCTACACATTTTTCGTGCTCTTTTAAATCTGGCAATAAATTGAACAGCTTTCTCATCAAGCCTTTGACTCAACCTTGCCAAGTCTACCATGAAAACTTCTGGCTCCGTTTGGAAGAATTGGGCATGAAATGCCTCCTTCATTTGTTGCCAAGTTTGGATAGAGCCAGGTGTAAGGTTAATATATCATACAAAAGCGTAAGGTTAATATATCATACAAAAGCTGCCCCAATTAGAGAATTTGGGAACAATTTTAACTTCATGTAATCATTATTGGTAAATTCACCACATTGGGCAGCGAACCTAACAATATGTTCCATCGTTGACTGGTTTTCATTCCTATAAAAATGAGCAAAGTCTGATATTCTAAACCCTCTTGGGTATTCATATACCCTATCTACCCATTCTGGATATGGTTTCCTATATACAAGAGTTTGAACCTCCCGAGCCATAGGTCTACACATTTCTCTTACAATATCGGCAATTTGGTCCCTAGGGATCATATTTTGTACTTGTTGAACCACTACTAGAGGAACAAACACAGGATTTTATGAAAAATCTTGTGTCTGAGGTCCTCTTGGTCCATAGGGAGGTATATTTGGGACTGGTTGTCCCTGTGGTGCTGGCTGCTGTTGAGGGAATGGGTGACCCCTCTGAGCCTGTCCTGCAAAAGGTGCTAAAACAGGTATTGTGTCTCTTCCAGTCGCAAGAAACCCTTCTAACCTCCCAAGTACAAATTCGACCAAAGGATTAGTGAACCCCGTCGTGCCAGGTATGGCTTCGAACATGGGATTTGGAAACATCCTTATGCCATTTTCTTATGTTGGCCTAGATCCACCAATTTACACAGCTTCACTGTTAAGTAATGAGGTATTTTGATTTGTCACAGGCCTCGAAAGAGGCTCAGACCAAGACTGAGGTGATGGTTTTTTATAGTTTTGATTACTAGTTTGACCATTAGTATGTCCATTATTTTGCATAGGCTGTTTATCTCTAACCAATCGTTGCTGAGGGACATTTGAAATTTTCTCCATATGCCTTGTGTTAGTTGGTTAATGGGTATTCATTCGATCCATTAAGGGTATTGCCCATCTTTCCATTGTGTTCATTAACTACTATCCTATGGTATCTACAAGGCCTTCCCATGAATTCATTGGCTGAGTAGATGGAATAGTGGATGGTCCAATTCCATAGTCTCGTCCAATATTTTGAACATGTGGCACTTGCTCCGAAGTGCTAGTCTGTTCGACCATAGGTTCTGATAAGACAAGTACTTCCACACGATGTGTTACCACATTATCCTCTGGATTTGGTATTTCTATCTCTCCTTCCACACCTTCTTCCAAGTGTTCATTTTCTCCTTATCTCCTGCATCTAGCCATTTCAATTAGTCCCACTAGGCGTGCCCAAAATATATGTTGACTTTCTTGGCTTTCGAAGGTTATTATTGTAATTTTAAGTGTGCCGCAAGAATCAATTAATCCTTATAGAAGATTAATTGCCAACTAATTATCAGACGATTGTGTTTTAGTTCTTTCAACCTCAATGAAAAGGACTTTTATTGGTGGCTTTGTTTAGGAGAATTAAGCAAACAACGATTAAATGAAGAACAATTTAAGCATTTCGTTAAGTAAAAATAAAAGACTTACAATGATCCAATTCAGTCTCGTAGAGGTTTACAACTACAAGCTATTTGAAACTACTCCTATGAACGAAGTGCAGTGCAGGAATTTGAAGTACAGAAATGTAAAGAACAAGAAATGTAAAAACTAGAAGGAAAATAAAATAGATAAAAACTGGTTTCTGGATCTGAGACTGGGGGCTCTTTCTGGGGCCTTCTCTGTTATTTATACTTCTCAATGATAACCGTCGAAATGAACTTCTAACCGTCGAATCATCCCACCATGATTGCTGATCATGTTTCCTTACAGTTAGCTCCACTACGCCATATCTGCAGTTAGGCTTCCCTCTTGATTTTGAATTTAAATATATGAATAACTGTTAAAGCCACGTCATCTTGCATCTCTTTACTGATCCAATACTATGCAGATCCACAATAACCAATACTAACTGCCACGTGTGTGATTACGATTGAAGATTTGAATTATCTTCTCGTATTGCCCTCATCCTATCACGTGTTGAACTATGACTGGCCTATACAAAATATGTAGCCAACAAATTATTATTTTAAGGGATTAATCAAGTAATAAAGATTTGAGTATAAGATTTAAGATTTCGAATTTAAATCATCCCTATAGACTATTAGAGAGATTCATGCCTTGAGGTTAGTTGAGGTGCGTGCGAATTGGACTGAATGTTTAGTCATCAAAAATAGTGAGTATTATTGTGATTATAATTTAAAAAGTTTTTAATTATATCTTATGTGATGTTATGATGAAAAAATTGACAAAAGTCAGTGGTTAGTTATTAAAAACTCACACCCATATATATTTTTAAAGAAATTTTACCCACCCATTTCACTCCTAAGAGTGAAACCTAAAATTTTCATTTAAGAGAAATTTAATGACCAAAGAAATAACTAAGTGAGAGCTACATAATTGACATACATTCTTGCGAGAGTGTGTATTTTAAAACCACTCAATCAATAAACATGAATCATGTAGTATGTTTGTCAAACGAAAATCAAATCATGAAACCTACCTTGCCCTGTCTTTTATTGGAGTTAGTTGATTAGTGATAACGAAATATGAACCTAGAAGGAACACAAATTTGTGGCAGGTGTTAAATCCAACATTATCAGTGATACAACTAAAGCGGAGAATGAATTTGTTCAATACACGCATGGTTTAAAGGCTTATTTTGAAAAGATAATTATAATCAATTTTTTAGTAAAAAATTATTTATAAATTGTTTAAAAGTAACTTTTTTATGAGAGAGGAAATGAATTATAATATGAGAAATAAATTATAATCTACTTTTCAAAATGGGCCAAAATAGTGGCTTTGTATTGATTCTATTTATAATTATAAATATTATTATTTTAAATTAATAAAAAATTATATATTATTTACACATTTTAAAAATACATGAACAATATCAAACTCATAAAAATTGATACCAGTTATACATTTGAGGTGACCTTGACGCGATTCACTCTCTATATTCCAAGTCATAGGTAGGAAAAAACTTTAAGGGGCAGGGGACCACACAATTCAGTCACATTTTAACATTTACCATTGAGTGATTGGTTCTGTGATTGACAGTATATCCTGAGTCCGTACTTGGATTTAAATTTTCATAGTTTAGTGTAGTTAAATTTGAGACATTTATCAATTAATTCTATTAATTATATTTATTTATTTATAAATCTTACTTGATAAAAAAAAAAAATGATAAATTTATCACTTGATAATTTTATTAATAAGACTTAATAGATAATAAGTTTCAAAAGTAAAACTCATTAGTAATTTACCCTTAAATTTATTCTTCAACGTCTACAGCATGTAGCAGGATCTCAACTTTAACCCCAACGCAAGTGTAGTAAAATTTTTTGTAGATTGTTATGTAATGTTAAGAGACAATGTCGTTTGCCGAATATGTGAAGTAGCTTATTTGAATATTTATTTTATTAGGTATATTTGTTTGGACAGACTAGTTAAAGAAAATTGTAATCTATTAGATTGTCAATCTTGAGATACATAGTCCCTCGATTTTTTGGTTGAAAATGATGTGTATCATATGTTTGTTTAAGAGAATTTGAAGGGTTTGTGAGCTCACCACGGGTCCCATTTGGTTGATTTAAACTGTTTATTTTTTAGCACCCTTAATATATATCATTTATGAAAAAAATTAAGTTGATCAAATAAGTGTAACCCTTTATTTTATTACACTTGTCTCCAAAAATGGACAAGTATATTTTGCAAATATACCATTTATTATTTTGAAAACAAATATGATAAAATAAAATGCCACAATTACGAAATCGATCTAATTTTTTTTATAAATGATCTATATGAAGAGCCTTATAATATTGACTATTCGGATTATCAAAGTGGACCAATAATAAATTTCACACCTCCCTCAAATTCTTTCAAATTGAGATGTGATTTGAAGAGAAGAAAATAGTTTAAGGCATGGCTTCTGTCCGGTCCTTAGTTGGACTGGACTGTGCTATTAGGCCTGTGATGGCCCATCATGGGTCCCGTTTTGATAATCTGAACCGTGCAATGTGTAAAACTCGTCGAGTACTATGTGCCTGTAAAAAATCACGTTAATCGGATATCAATAACTATGTGATCAAATCAGTTTTGTATAAAAAAAATGAACGGTGAATAAATTAACGGTTGACAAAAATCTATTTTGATCACATAGCTATCGATATCCGATCAACGTGATTTTTTACAAATATATAATACTCGACGAGTTCTACACATTGAATAGTTCGAAATATCAAAACGGGACCCGTGGTGAACCTCCACGAGCCCAACAATACGGTCCAATCCGATCTTAGACTGGACCAAAGCCACTGTCATAAAACAATGGAGGCAGCGGAGGCAGCTCATCTGCAGTCCTTGTTGGGATTCACTGTGTATTATGTTGATGATTAAAATCATTTATTTTTTATATCACTATGTAGATTATTGGAAAAATATAATTCAGTCCATATATATTTTTAAAATAAATTTTAAATTAATGATAAATTTTATCAACTTTAATAATTAAAATTATAAACTTTTTTATTACTGTGTAATTTTTTTTGTGTCTTCTAACTGATTAATCTTATTTTTTGGTTATAAACAAAAAACAAAAAAAAAATCTTTTACGGTATACAATTCCTATAATGAGGGAGAAATAAATTAACTATCAAAAAAAGGTATTAAACTACTCTCTGCAAGAGTTAAATCTAAAATCTCATACTTCAAAAGATGTTACACATAACTATTAGGCCGAATACCCCCCCTTGGTCTACAGTCTTACTTGAAAAGCTTAAAATGCTATTATTATGATTTTTTTTTTTCCTCAATCAAGCAAACAGAGCCTCCCTTCCAACTGTGCCCCCTCAAGGCCTCACACGAATCCCTCAAATATTTCTCTCTTATTCTCTCTGAAAGGGGAGGGGAGGAAAAAAAGACAAATTAAAAATGTGGGTACAAGTAAATCTCAAGCACTATACTGTTGTGATAAGTAAATAAAATTATATTTCTTGTGGTATAAAATTTAATTTTTTTTTTTTGTACAAGCAATGATAGTCACACATGTTTGTTTATTTATAGGGATGGCAATGGGGATTAATGGGGTGAATATTAATTTCTCATCTCCATTCTCCATTCCTCATTCCCCATGGGTACCACCCTCCTAATTTCTTAATGAGTTTGGATTTTCCCCAACCCACTTTAATTCTCATTTTTATTTTATTTTTATTTTTTATATTTAATGTTAACAACCACCTTTTTTTTTTTTTTTTAAAGGTTCACAACAAAAGCTAAATATACCTTCAATCTTTTTTTTTCTTTTTTAAATATATTTAATGTTAACAACTTCTTTTTTTTTTTTTTTCTTTTTTTAAAGGTTCACAACAAAAACTAAATACACCTTCAATCTTTTTTCTTTCTTTTTTAATATATTTAATGTTAACAACTTTTCTTCTTCTTCCCTTTTTTTTTTTTTTTTTAAATATACCTTCAATCTTTTTTCTTTCTTTTTTAATATATTTAATGTTAACAACTTTTTTTTTCTTTTTTTTTAAGGTTCACAACAAAAGCTAAATGTACCTTCAATCTTTTTTCTTTCTTTTTAAATATATTTAATGTTAACAACTTTTCTTCTTCTTCTCTTTTTTTTAAAAAAAAAATATACCTTCAATATTTTTTCTTTCTTTTTTAATATATTTAATATTAACAATTTTTTTTTTTTTAAGGTTCACAACAAAAGCTAAATATACATTCAGTCTTATTTTATTTTATTTGGTTCAACAACAAAATCAAATACGCATTAATTAATTAATTAAAAAGTTTGTTTTATAATAATCAAATATATAATTTTGAGACAATCAAATAAGTTTTAGTAATTGAAAAAAAAAAATGTGGAAGAACATGGAAGATTAAAAAAAAAATTACAACCATCTCTCTCTCTCTCTCTCTCTCTCTCTTTCTCTCTCTCTCACTCTCACTCTCTCCCCTACATGAAAACCTGTTTACAATGTTATAAGAGTCTGTTTGAAGAAATAAAATGTGATAGAACTTGTTTGAAGAAAGTGTTATAAGACCCGTATTAAATTGTATCAAGGCATAAATAAGGAATTATTTGTTGATCTCTTAGCCACGGACATTTTTGACATTAAACCATCTTTCTCTTAGCAAATATGAACCATTTATTTTAATTTATCCAAAATCTAATTATACCTTTTAACAAATTTGAACCACTCATTTTAAGATATCTATGCCTTACTGCACCCAATCCATCCTCCATCTTCTTCCTTTACTCCCCCACGAATTTTGTTGTTTGTTACTTTTAAAAAACAAAAAATGTTTTTTCAATTACATTTTTACTAATTTCACAACAACATCACCACTATTCTCACCTTCACTATCACACTACCATCACCATAGCCACTACCATCATCACTGCCGCCATCACCCCACTACTATGTCACAATCTCTACTTTCACCTTCGTTCCACCACCACCACCACCACCACCAAATATAAAAAAAAAAAATATTTTTAATTTTTTTTATAAAAAATATTTTCTATCTAAATAAATGAAGCATAATATTGGGAAACAAGCTGATTTCAGTTAAATCTGTTCATAACTAAGAAAAATTCTTTTATTTAAAAAAAAATTATTTAGTAAGACTTTGAATTTTTTTTTGTTTTTCTAGCAAATAAATCTTTGTACCCATGCTTTCTAACCAATCACGACTCATGCTTGTTTCGATTCTCTACAATTTCCTTAATTTCAAATACATTCATATATATATATATATATATGTTGTATAAATTGTGTGATAACATAAAACAAATAGATTCATACTCGTTACTTGAAATTTCAGAACAAGCAAACCATTCTGAAAATTACAATACATAACAAAATAAAATGACATAGAAAAACAAACCGAAACTTACACTAGACAGTGTCCTTAATTTTTTTAAATAAATTAAAAAAATTCTAGATATGCATAAAATTTGACAAGAATAATGTGACAATGTTAATTAATGTGTATTTGATTTTATTGTTGAGCCAAATAAAATAAAATAAGATTGAATGTATATTTAGTTTTGGTTGTGAATCTTAAAAAAAAAATGGTTGTGAACCTTAAAAAAAATTAAAAAAAATTAAAAAAAAAACAAAAGAAAAAAGATTGAATGTATATTTAGTTTTGGTTGTGAATCTTAAAAAAAAAAAAAAAATTAGTTGTGAACCTTAAAAATAAAAATAAAAAAAAGATTTGATTGGGTCTCCATGGATACTCACAGGGTAGGTTATCCATTACCATCCCTATTTATTTATTATTAGATACCGCAATGCAGCCATATATTGTAGGACCTTCAAGATTTTCTATGCCAACAACAAATGTTCCAATTGTCCAGGAAGTATATTCATCATGTAAAAAACAACTTAATTTCATTTTGTTTAATTAGTTTATATTATTTAAAGTATATTACTTCGTTAATGCAAATGTAGATGCCTAAATACTTGAATATGCCTTTTACTACTATGCTACAATCTAGCTTCTCCATGTCACATTTGAGCCATGTATTATATTTTAATATTTAGCTCATTACAATATATTTGATTTTCAAATATAATAACTAATCTAATTGTATTATTTACATTCTTGTAGGGGTCACTAAACTGTGCTAGTGTTACAGGAAATCAAAATTCTCCCAATATGTATAACTTGAGTGAAGATGTTGAAGAAGACTGTGGTTTCTCTCTTTAAGCATGCAACTAGAACAAATTCTTTGTGTTTTGTTTTGTGAAGAACAATATAGTTTTAGTTTCTTTTAAGCTTGATGTTGGTGACATTCATGAACTTTTGGTTTGTCTACAGAAATTTTGGTTTGTGTTTTAATTTAAGTTTCTGTACTGCTTATCGATGACGACCTTGTAAGGTTAATTTGGCTTTGTAACATTTTTCATAGCTTAATCTGAATTTTAATGAAATCTGTGTTTCTAATATCTTTTCTTTCTTGAACATTTTTGTTTCTTTACCTTCTTTGTGACAAATTTTAGTAATTATTTTCTTTGAACACTTTTGAAACACTTAACATAATACAAAAGACAATTATATACTATTCATTTTATTTTTATTTTTTTGGAATAAAAAATATAATAATAAAAATATTATTTAGAGAATTTCATACAATGCTAGTTTAAAAAAAGTAAATACATTAAATTTTCAAATTTTATTTCAGTTCTAAAAAAGATTAAAAATATATTAAAATTATAAATTTTGAAAATCAAACTAAATAGACTCAATATGTTTAGATTATTTGGGATTTAGATTATTTGAAGAATTCTAATTATCTTAATCATATTTATTTTGAGTTATTGGTTGGCCAAATTGAACAAAATATATATGTTTTGATTTTTAAAAATATGCTTTAAATTATTTGACATTCTAAAAAAAAAATTCAATTTATGGATCGTTCTATTAACAAAAATAAATAAATAAATAAAAATTTACGAGAGTTCATTTTTGGGAAATGATTTGTCCCTTTTAAAAAGTCCCCCATAATCTCTTTAATACCTAAAATGATGTCGTTTTGAGCAATTATTATTATTATTATTATTTTTTGCCTTGGTCTAAAATTTCGAGAAATTAAAGGGTCAAAAATTAAGACTCCCCAACACGGTCCGTTCATTTTTATATAGGTGAAATATTTAATGGTGGTTTAATATATATATATATATATATATTGGTAGAGGGAGAGTCAGAGCAAAAAGAATAAAAAAATAAAATCCTTAAAAGTGGAGTGAGACATAACATGGTCAGTAGGGGTGGGCGCGGGTCGGTTGCGGTCACGAAATCTCCAATCTGCCATCCGTCCGCCAGGTTGGCGGATTGGAGAAAATCAATCCGTATCCGTCCGCCAATCCGGCGGATGTAGATTGAGCGGATTGGCGGTTTGGCGGATGGATGCGAATCGGTTTGGCGGTTTAAAATTTTATAAATTTTCAACATAATTCAACTTATGCACTTCCTCAAAAAAAATATATATGTATATATATTACAGTCAATGACTTAAAAAAGTATTACAATCATTGTATGCCTTATCTAAAGAAAGAAAGTTTAAAACTTTAGAATATCACGATCACTGTATGCCTAATCCACATATTACAATCACAGCATAATTCATTCACATAAAGTATTACAATATGTGGTTCTTAAAATATAATAACAATTCAAACCACCAAAACTATGAACAGCGCAGTAGTAGAAATTGTATGTCTCTGTATTGTTACATTTATATATGTTTTTGAAAACAAAAACCAAGCAGCATATATCATATTTTTTATTTATTATTTTTAGAGTTAGATTTAAAAATAAAAATATATAGATAAATAATACATTTATTTTTTTCAATTCAAAAAATATATTCAAATTGAAATCTTTTTTTCAACAGAATATTTAAACTCTTTTGCAATTGAAAACACAAACATAATATTTAAACAAATTGAAAATACAAAGTCTTATAAGTTACTAGGGGTGCTTGTGGTTTGGCGGTTTGGCGGTTCGGTTGCGGCCAAAGAAATCTCAAATTCGCCATCCGTCCGCCAAATTGGCGGATTGGAGAAAATCAATCCGCAACCGTCCGCTCGTCATCACGCATCCGTCCAAAATGCGGCGGATCGATTCGGTTCGGTCAGTTTTAGCGGATCGGTATATCCGCTGCTCACCCCTAATGGTCAGGATTAATGAAGAGAGAGATAAAAGAAGTGAAGAGGGAGAAAAAGCAACTTTTATTCCGTCTCTTTAATATTTTATTACCTGTCTTATGTGGCAAATTTTTGTTGAGAAAATGTGTTGTTAAGTTGTGATTGGCTACGGATACATATATGGGTGCCAGGTATTTTATCTGTAACAAAAAATTTCTTCTTTGACACACTCGCCGCGGGCGCACACACATACACACACATATATATATATATATATATATATGCATGTTGTAAATATATGTAATTTAACAATTGAGAAGATGAATAGAAATTTGTTGATTATACATTTTGTACGGGTCAATCACAGTTCGACGTGTGACAAGTTAAGAGTAATACGGGAAAATAATTCAAATTTTCGATCGTGATCGTACACGTAGCAGTTAGTATTGATTTTCATAAAATCTGCGTAGTACTGGATCAGCAAAGAGATACAAAGTGATGTGGCTTCAATGGTTACTCACATTTAAATTCAAAATCATGAGAGAAGCTTAACTGCAGGTATTGGCATAGTGGAGCTAATTATAAGGCAACATGATCAACGATCATGGAGGAGCAATTCGACGGTTAGAAGTGCAGTTCGATGGTTATCCTTGAGAAGTATAAATAGCAAAAAAAGTCCCAGAAAAACCTCAGACTCAGATCCAGAAAATCAGTTTTATCAACTTTATTTCTTTTTCAGTTTTACATTTCCTGTTCTTTACATTGCTGTACTTTAAAATTCATGCACTACACTTCGTTCATAGGAATAGTTTCAAGTAGATTGTTGTTGTAAATCTCTACAAGGCTGAATTAGATCATTATAAGTCTTTCATTTTTACTTAATGAAATACTGCAATTGTTCTTCATTTAATCATTGTCAGTTAATTCTCCTAAATAAAGCCACCAATAAAAGTCCTCTTCATTGAAACCGAAAGAACTAAAACACAATCGTCTTATAATTGGTTGGCAATTAATATTCTGTGAGGACTGATTGATCCTTACTAGTACGCTCACAATTACAAAAATAATCTTCAAAAGCCAAAAAAACCCAACAAAACCATATTGTGAATTTTTTTGTATCTATATTATTATTTAGTGAAGGCCTAAATTAGTTTAGTAAACTCAAGATTTTGAGTTTCATTAAGAATATATTTATCACTTAAGCAATATACATATTATAATATTAAATTTTTTATTATTTATTTTTATTATTAATTATTTAAATTGTTCGCGCATTATGAATGCCAAATTAATTTTCTCTTAGCAGTTTTTTCCTATTGATATTATCAAACTGTTGAAAAGGCTTTTTCGAAAGGAAAAAAGAAACATGACAAAAGTAGGGATCTGCATTGTTTACTTTATATTAGAAGTGTTGGGTCATATGTAGTGTGTACGAATGGAACAATTAGATTAGCATTTACAAGTTGAATTGTTCAAATAAATCGGCCTAATTCACTTGAAAATTGTTCCGATTTTTTAATTTTATCTGATACATGTTTCCTCACAATGGTACACCGCTAATATTCGTCTCAGCAGGCTAAATTTTTGCTATGTACCGATTGATATAAGCCCCATCTATTTTATCTATTTAGTATGTACTAATTAGTATATTAATTGGTACATATTGCTTTGGTAAGCTGGCAAAAAATTAGTTTTTGACTTTTTTAGCCCAAAAAGTTAACTTTTTTACCCAAATCACTACCCAAAAAGTTAGCTTTTTTGACTAAAAAAGTCAAAACTAACTTTTTACCAACTTTCCAAAACACCACATTGTTTCAATCAACCAAGCATGTTTTGTACATTCCAAATCATTTTCTTAGATTTTTATATAAATTTTACACATTTTAATATTTATTTTATATATTTATATCAAGATTAATGACAGGCTTCACGACAAGAATTTACACAATTATCAATCACTTTTGCCGATCAAAAAAATTGACATTTGGCGACCAAATATTAATTAGTCGTGAATGATTATTATTTTTGGCGACCAAATATTCTTGGTCGCAGAAGGTTATATTTTGGCGACTAAAAAATGAGTTGGTTGCAGAAAGTGGTATGCTTTTGCCGACCAACTACAAATTTGGTCACGGAATGTCACATATTTTTTGGCGACCAAAAATTTGGTTGTCAAAAATTTATTTTCAGCAGCCAAAAAAAATTAGTTGCCAAATTAGTACTTTTAGCGACTAATATTTTAGTCGCCATTGATTGAGATTTGGCGATTAAAAAAATTTGTCGTTATATATTTGAGATTTTGCGACAAAAAACGAATTCAGTCGGTAAAGGCGAAATTTATTTAGAGGGAAATCACGCGCCCACCCCTGTTCTCTATTTACAATTACACACAACATTTTTTTCAAATTCTCCTCCACCGCCACACCTCACCCCATCGCCACAGATCGCCACATCTACATCGTCGATGATCCTCCTCCTTCTCCTCCGCCTGTGCCTCCGCCGAATCCGAGAAGATCGTCGAGATCTGAATCAGATTTGAGTTCTAGGCCGAGATCTGACCATCGTGAGCGATCCACAGCGACACAATGGCTTCCAAATCCTACAACAAGATCATCAATATCTACGACGACCTCATCCTTCAGGTACATACACTAACCCTCCTTCTATTCCATAATTGATCTCTCTTCTTATCAAACCCTAATCCTACGACGGTTCTCCTGCCTCTTATCTCTCTCTCTCTCTCTCTCTCTCTCTGCTTGATCTCTACGCCGTCTCACCGAGCTTCAAGCAGTTCGATTTCGTCTAAAGGATCGATCAATTTCAATCTCTCTTTTCTCTATTTCAATCTGTGTGTTGTTTGTATTAGTTTAACTTTAATAAAACTGATCTGATTTGGTGTATGAAAGCTATGAATTGTGGTTTTTTATTCTATTTTTGCAATGAAAGTTGAATATGATCTATCTATCTTGACGATTTGTTTGTGATTTGTTGTTGTTGAAGTTTGATGTGCACGTAGATCTTCAATATGATCATTCTTTTAGATTTGTCTCTGTTTTTTAATTCTTGTTAGTGGTATATATATATGTCATCTAGATATGTTTTTATCTATTTATATCTATCTATTGTAGATTGAATATATATATATATATATATTTAGCTTGGTTCTCTCTTCAACCATGCTTCTGGATTGCTGCAATAACATGAACAGTTTCAGCCATGACAGGCCGAGAAATCCTCCTCAAGATGAAGGTACGCTTTTCAAATTCACAAATACACATGTAAATTCTTTTCAAATTGATGGGAATTAAGGCAACATGTATGAATTATTCATTCATTGCTCTATCAATTTACCTTTGTTTTGTTTCTTGTTTGCACGATCCACTTCTTTTGCAATTTATCTCAAGTTTTTGCCAATGTTTAATATTCTTATTTTATTAGTGAATTGCTGATTTAGGGATCGGTACATATCTTCATCTTATCAAGAGTTTAGAGATTCGCTTATTACCTACCTATATATATGCATGCCTATAAACTAAAATGAAATGTGATTTCCAATTCGTTTACTTTTTAGGACCTGGTGAGGAAAGTTCGGCATTTATGGGCTGTAATCCGGATCCATGTTGATATTTGAAAACATTCAATGCATTAAACCCATTAGGTATATTATCTCAACAAAAAATCAGGATATGGATAGCTATTTGTTCAAATCATATTTTCAAATATAATTTTCGACATAAATATGATTTGATCACATGGTTACTAATATCCAATCAACATGGTTTTTTGTAGGGATAATGTACCCAACGAATTCTACACATTGAACGGCTTGGATTATCAACATGGGTCTAGATTAAGACCCATGAATGTCGAACTCTCCTCTCCTACTATACTTTTAGGCTGTGTTTAGATGTATCATGGTTTTCAATTACCGTATCAGTATTAGCCATACAATCATATATCAGACTGATATTCCTGTTTGGTGCAGCTTAAAAGCTGCTTATTTCAGCTTTCAGCTTAATTTAAACTATTTTGATGTGTTTGGTTTAGCTTATAGCTTATAACTTATAGCTTTTTGAAAGTCAGAAATCAGCTTATTCTTTAAGTGGGGCAGGAGATGCTTAATTTATAAGTCAGAAATCAACTTATGTTCATAGTTATAAGCTATAAGCTGTTTAGGCATAAGCTACAAGCACTTTCTCACAGCTCTACCAAACAGGGCCATATTGATTTTAGTGGAATGTGTATTGAATTTAGTAAAAAAGTGTTACATGTTCTTTTCCATTTTTTTTAATTCACTTGTTAGGAAGACCCTATTGTATATATGGGAAGTCTAAAATCTTGAAGTGTACTCATATTTAAAATCCTCATTTGGATCTTAGATCCAAATGAAAGAGAAAGAGAAGGAAATTGTGAATGAAATATTTTTTTTTTCTTTTTCTTCTCACACTCACTTCCTTTCTATTTTTCCTCCCCAAATCTAATCTCATAGCATCCTCCAGTGCGCTGTTTCTAAAATTAGCAAGTCTGAAGTATCAAATGAAGGAATGCAATGGCTGGTTAGCGTTGCAGTTGGTGAAATTGAGGAACACTAGTTTAAGGTTTTAGCTTTGGTGCTCTTGGATAAATTACACAGTAAAACATAGAACAAATAGAAATTATGCTCTTGGATATATGTCTGATCTCATCATTTGGGGCTTCTAATTTTGAGTGTGCATTTACTGGTTTGTTCAGTTATAATGTAACTATTTTAGGCAAATTTTCATTAAGTTTTTCTTTCATGGGCAATGGTTGCTTGCTTATCTTTTGAAGGAAAAAGTTAGGTTGGGTTCATTTACCGACACTGGAAAGAGGAAGAGTAAGATGTCAAAGCACGTAACACATGGTTATCATTTGGTTAAGGGAAAATCCAGTCACCCAATGAAAGATTATGTTGTTGTTGAATTCAAGCAAGTTGAGGAGCATGAGCTTGGTCTATTTGCAATATTTGATGGTCATTTGAGCCATGACATTCCTGATTATCTACGGTCTCATTTGTTTGTTAATATTTTGAATGAGGTACTACATGCTAGCTGTACATTACCACGTGTTTATTGGATTTATATGTATCTGATTTGTCTGATAGCCTTTAATCAAGTAAATCTTTTGCACGTAATGTTAGAGCAAAACATCAACTGAAGTCCTGAAGGTTTGTTTTCCAACTAATCTGTCACTCAAAATTCTGGACATAGAACTACTTCACACAAATGGATCATCTCCCTTGCCCGTTTTGATTTTCTTTTGTATCATTCTTATTTTGATAGTTAACTAGTATTGGTAGTTGATAAGATGGTTGAAATTATTCTCACCCTCTTTTCTGTTGTTTGCATGTAGCTTGATTTTTGGTAAACAGAGGATGCATCGGAGAGCTTATCATACAACCGATACTTCTATTTTGGACAAATCAAGAGAGTTGGGTAAAGGGGTTCAAGCTGCGATTCTGACAATCTTAATTGATTGTCAGAAGCTGGTGGTAGCTAATGTTGGAGATTCAAGGGCTGTCGCCTGCAAGGATGGTGTGGCCAAACAATTGTCAGTTGATCATGAGCCTAGCAAGGAAAGGACATATATTGAGGACAGAGGTGGTTTTGTATCAAATTTTCCAAGTAACTAGACTTCTGTGACAGACTGTCATAAAAAAATAATAATAATAAGTGTCAACTTATTCTAGTTGATTTGTTTTTTTTATCCTTTTGCTTTTACTTTTTAAGCTTATCTTTTTTGTCTGATCAGCATTTTGGTGTTTTCCATGGTTTTGAAGGGAAATTTTTTTTTAAAGGACTTTTCATTTATATGATATCCAAGGGGAAAGGCAGACTATGTTGGCTTTGAATGATGAAAATGTAAATTATTCTTGGTACTTATCAAAGGTTTATTGTAAATGGTACTTAGAGTAAAGTAACCACTTCTACATGTTCCTTTGCTTTGATAATAAGCTTTTTGCATAATGATAATGTTAATTTTAACATGTTTCGTCGGCTGGCTAACCTTGACGTCAAGATTAGATCATCTTATGATTACATCATTGTGTTAAATTCAGGTGACGTTCCATGAGTTGATGGACGGTTGGTACATGAAAAGAGCATTTGGTGACAAAAGCTTGAAGAAACACCTCGCCGAACCGATGTGTCTTTGGAGATTGTAGATGAAGATCTGAGTTTGTCATCTTAGCAAGTGATGGCATATGGAAGGTTGGTTCTTCCGCTTTTGTATTTACCAATATCTATGGTTCATAACTTCATCTTTTCATTTTAATCCACCTCTCTCCTTTTAAATTTTGTTCTCTGTTTATAGCTTTTGTTGTCTTCTCTCCTTTTCATATGACTTTGCAATTCAATATGAGAATGAATTATTCTCAGAGTACAATACATGATTTGCTTGGACTAGCAAATTTTTAGATATTAATAATACCAATGTTTTTGTACCAAAAAAAAAAAAAAAACTAGATTTTAGTATGCCTCTTGCTTGTTGGATGCATATGGTTTACTTTATAAATTGCTTAAAGCATTAAACATAAATGGAGAGAAGTTATTGGAAATATAATGAAGGTTGCAAAAGTGTATAGAAAAGAATGACTATTGACTACTGCTTTCCAATTGGCCGTTTTTGCATTAATTGCTATTTCATCAATCTTACTGATTAATGTGCCCGTTGTATTTGTTTAGAGTTATTTTGTTTGGGTGAATAATTTGCTTAGAGTTATTATTTGAATCCTAAGATAGAAGCATCCAAATATGAGGATTAGAACATTTAATTATCCAGTTTAAAAAATCTTCTATGTACAAATCAGAAAATATGGCACTAGCTTACGCTTGTTAGGGAAAATCGATAAATCCCCACAAGTAAATCAATCAATGGGAATATAAACTAATGAGGAAAAATTAAATCAAAGGCAACACAAGAATTTTTACGTGGTTCCCTCAATGTGAGGTACGTCCACGAGATCGAAATCCGATTCCACTATCAACCAAATAAGTTCCAAACGATTACAAACGAGACGCTAATGGTCTCACAAAACCACCCTTAGGTGAATTCCAAATAATCACAAATAAACAAGAGGAAAGACCTCACCAAACAGAAGAATCAAAATCTTCAGAACCAAAGTTGAAGAAGACCCAAAATAACTAGCCCAAACTAACTTCAAATAAAGCCGAAACCAAAATGCGCAAAGCACTCAATTTTGGTTTTACACCACCGAATTCAATATATCAAACAAACTGCTGCTTCATAACAAAGGCCCCACAAAATTTGATCAATAATTGCTGCTCACCCATGAAGCCAAACTCACCGAATAATGATCAAAATATATTGTAGCCGCAGCACTACGGAAAAGTGTTTATAGCCGCCGCTAGATCTACTTCGGAAAAACAATACCCACAAATGTGTTTTGTGAATCTAGAGTTTTGTAATCAAACCCTAATTGTTTCCAACTTGGATTGAGCCTCCACAAATATAATATATAAAAATATATTATACCTAAACCAAGTCAAATTAAACTCTTTTTCCAAAACCAATTGGGTCCCACACTCCAATAAGGAGGTATACCCAACAATTCTCCCCCTACCGACTTAGGTGGAGACATCAACCATACCCGCCAAAGTTCGACACTTTAAATGTTTGTCCCTCGACAAAGTCTTTGTCAACCTTTTCGAGTTGTAACAATTTCGAATCTAACACATCACGAATCCAATGGTATCTCACATCAATGTGTTTCGATCTCGAATGAAAAGTATAATTTTTACTCAAGTGAATAGCACTTTGACTATCACAATAAAGCACATACTTTTCTTGCTTCAAACCCAACTCTTGCAAAAATTTCTTCAACCATAACTCTTCTTTGCAAGCTTCCGTAATGGCAATAAATTCAGCTTCGGTAGTTGAGAGAGCAACACATTTTTGTAATTTAGATTGCCATGCCACAGCTCCCCCTGCAAAAGTCATCAAATACCCCGAAGTAGATTTCCTAGAATCAACATCACTAGCCATGTCAGAATCTGTGAACCCATCAAGCATTGGCTTACCATCCCCAAAACACAAACACACCTTCGAAGTCCCTCGAAGATATCTTAGAATCCATTTTACCGCTGCCCAATGTTCTTTACCCGGATTAGAGAGAAACCGACTCACCACGCCAACGGTGTGAGCAATATCCGGCCTTGTACAAACCATGGCGTACATCAAAGAACCAACTGCTAAAGCATAAGGAACTTTCAACATCTCTTCTTTGTCTTTCTCACTTGTAGGACATTGATTCGAACTAAGTTTGAAGTGACCTGCAAGTGGACAACCAACCGGCTTTGCTTTATCCATGTTGAACCTCTCAAGAACTTTCTCAATGTAGCTTTCTTGAGATAACCAAATCAGCCCCTCTTTGCGATCACGAACAATTTTCATACCAAGTATTTGCTTTGCCGGTCCCAAATCTTTCATAGCAAAAGATTTACTCAACTCTACCTTCAACTTGTTTATCATGGTAGAATCTTGACCCACAATTAGCATGTCATCAACATAAAGCAAAAGAATAATAAATTTTCCATCCGGAAAATTTTTCACAAACACACAATGATTCGAAGTGGTTTTAGAAAAACCATTATTCATCATGAAAGAGTCAAATTTTTTGTACCATTGCCGCAGAGCTTGCTTGAGGCCATACAAACTTTTCTTCAATTTGTAAACAAATTTCTCTTTCCCTTTTTCCACAAAACCTTCCGTTTGCTCCATGTAAATTTCTTCTTCAAGATCACCGTGAAGAAATGCGGTCTTCACATCAAGTTGTTCAACTTCAAGATTCATACTTGCAGCCATGCCAAGTACAACCCGAATAGAAGACATCTTCACAACCGGCGAGAAAATCTCGTCAAAGTCAATGCCTTTCTTTTGCCCAAAGCCTTTCACAACAAGACGTGCTTTGTACCTCAGATTCTTCCTATCATTCTTCAATTTGAAAACCCACTTATTTTTCAGAATTTCCTCCCTTTAGGCAACTTCACTAAATCATAAGTCTGGTTTTCAAGCAAGGAATTCATCCCCTCTTCCATGGCCTTTTTCCAATTATCTTTCTTTGCATGCTCAATTGCTTCTTGGTAGCTCTCGGGCTCCCCTTGACCAGAAATTAACACAAATTCATTGGGAGGATACTTTCTTGAAGGTTGTCGGTCCCTTGTAGATTTTCTTAACTCAAGTTGTGGTGGCGGTTCTTGAGTTGTATGCTCTTCCTCAATTTTTGGCTCAATTTCATTAGGATTAGCATCATCCTCCACTTCTTCAATAGGTGGCTGCACATCTCCCCCATTTTCATCATCAACTGAAGATGAAGGAGATGGATCTATGTCAATGAGATCACTAGTTTTTGGCTCCGGTTGATCACCTTTACCAAAGTCTTCAATTGTTTGGTCTTCAAGAAACACAACATCACGGCTTCGAATGACTTTCTTGTCGACCGGATCCCATAATCTATACCCGAATTCATCACGCCTATAGCCAAGAAAAATACATTGTCTTGACTTACTATCAAGCTTGGACCTCTCATCCTTTGAAATGTGAACAAAAGCTTGGCAACCAAACACTCTCAAGTGCTCATAAGACACATCTTTGCCAGTCCAAACTCTTTCAGGAACATCACCATTCAAAGGATAGCAAGGAGACAAATTGATCACGTCAACCGCTGTACACATTGTCTCACCCCAAAAGGATCTTGGCAATTTAGCTTGTGAAAGCAAACACTTTGTTCTTTCTACAATGGTGCGGTTCATCCTCTCGGCAACGCCATTTTGTTGAGGAGTCTTCTTAACTGTCTTTTAGTGCCGAATACCTTGGCTGCGACAATACTCATCAAATGGCCCAATGTATTCACCACCATTGTCTGTTCGGATGCACTTCAATTTCTGGCCTGTTTCTCTTTCAACCATGGCCTGAAAATGCTTAAATACTTCTAGAACTTGATCTTTAGTTTTTAGTAGATAAGCCCAAACTTTCCTTGAATAATCATCAATGAAAGTAACAAAATAAAGTGCACCACTATGTGTTCTAACTTTTAAAGGACCACAACCATCCGACTGAATCAACTCCAAAACCTTTTCTTTTCTAGAAGCAACATTTATATGAAAAGAAACTCTATTTTGTTTACCCGCCAAACAATGAACACAAGTTTTAAGATGTGTACCTTTCAAACCGGGTAGAAGCTCTTTCTTGAACAAAACTTGTAGCCCATTTTCACTCATGTGCCCAAGTCGCCTGTGCCACAATTCAGTAGAAGTATCATCTTCAAGTGCATTGACAACACCTTTACAAATTTTTCCTTGCATCGAATAAAGTGTATGAGTCTTCTTGCACTTAGCCACCACCAAAGAACCCTTTATGAGCTTCCATATTCCATCACCAAATTTGTTGTTGAAGCCTTCATCATCTAGCTTCCCAGTAGAGATTAAATTGAGGCGAATGTCGGGAACATGCCTCACATCTTTAAGCAACAATTTGCAGCCCAAATTTGTTTCCAAGCAAACATCACCCATGCCGATAATCTTGGACAAACCTTCATTACCCATTCGAACAGAACCATAATCTCCTGCAGTGTAGGTAGTGAAGAAATCAACTCGAGAAGTCACATGAAAAGAAGCACTAGAATCAATTACCCAACTGCTCTCTTGGCCTACAAAATTGATACAATCATTTTCACAAACGACCATGAGATCATCGGTAGTAACTGCGGTTGTGTCTTCTTGCTTCTTATCCACACTTTTGTCACATCTTTTCTCCTTATTCTTGAGCTTTCGGCATTCTCGCTTCATGTGCCCTTTCTCATGGCAATAATAACACTCAATGTCTTTCTTTCAAAAAGAACCATCTTTTGATTTGTCACTATCACCCTCAATAGGCCCATATAAATTTTTACAAAATAATAGGTCCTCCATTTTAGTTTTCCAAGTTACCCAATTGCTTCGATTGAAGCTAGACATACGACCCACATTCCCTTCCATTGATTTATACAAATAAATAAACCAAATAAACTGTAAGCTCTGATACCAGTTGTTTGGGAAAATCGATGAATCCCACAAGTAAATCAATCAATGGGAATATAAACTAATGAGGAAAAATTAAATCAAAGGCAACACAAGAATTTTTACGTGGTTCCCTCAATGTGAGGTACGTCCACGGGATCGAAATCCGATTCCACTATCAACCAAATAAGTTCCAAATGATTACAAACGAGATGCTAATGGTCTCACAAAACCACCCTTAGGTGAATTCCAAATAATCACAAATAAACAAGAGGAAAGACCTCACCAAACAGAAGAATCAAAATCTTCAGAACCAAAGTTGAAGAAGACCCAAAATAACTAGCCCAAACTAACTTCAAATAGAGCCGAAACCAAAATGCGCAAAGCACTCAATTTTGGTTTTACACCACCGAATTGAATATATCAAACAAACTGCTGCTTCATAACAAAGGCCCCACAAAATTTGATCAATAATTGCTGCTCACCCATGAAGCCAAACTCACCGAATAATGATCAAAATATATTGTAGCCACAGCACTACGGAAAAGTGTTTATAGCCGCCGCTAGATCTACTTCGGAAAAACAATACCCACGAATGTGTTTTGTGAATCTAGAGTTTTGTAATCAAACCCTAATTGTTTCCAACTTGGATTGGGCCTCCACAAATATAATATATAAAAATATATTATACCTAAACCAAGTCAAATTAAACTCTTTTTCCAAAACCAATTGGGTCCCACACTCCAATAAGGAGGTATACCTAACAGCGCTACTGTCATAGATCAGTACTTCGCAAAATTTCTGGATTTCAGAAGTTTGAATATATGGTATGTCTAGAATGACTTTTGGCGAGGCATAGTTTCGAGTTTCAACAGTTTGTATATTACAATTTTTTTCTCCAAAGTTGTTGTAAGACTATTGGCACCTGTTTTTATTTTTGTGTATATTTCTCTTTTTCCCTGTAATGTATGCTCTGAACAGAATGGACTTTTGGTATCAGGTAATGACAAATCAGGAGGCAGTGGAGTGCATTAGGAACATAAAGGATGCTAAAGCAGCTGCTAAGCACCTTACTTGTTCATAGCAAATATTAGTAGTTTTATTTGTTGATAGCTGCACATGGATAACAAATAGTTATGTTTCAAATTGTTATGTTTCAAATTGTTATGCTAGATGGATGTGACTTGTGAATGAAAACTTAGAATAGTTGTATTGTGTCGAATGTTAATGAATTATGTATTGTGTTGAATGTTAATGATTCAGTTAATTTGAATGATGCTTTAAAATTATAGGTTTATTATGAATTGAATGAATTATTAGGAATTACAGATGTATTGTTTTCCTACTTTTGGCGACCAATTTATTAGTCGCGACAAATAAATAATTTTTTTTCCCAAAAAATGAAAATTGCCAACCAAGCGTTTTGGTCGCAAAAAATACATGTATTGCCAACCAAAACAGTTTTTGATCGTGGAATCTCACTTTTGCCGACCAAAAGTTTTGGTCACGAAAAGTAACAAATGGCGACCAAATTTTTTGGTCGTGGAATATCACAATTGGCGACTAAACTTTTTGGTCGTTGAATGTGATAATTGGCGATCAAACTTTTTGGTCGCGAAATGTGTCAATTGGCGACTAAGATATTTGGTTGGAAAAACATCACTTTTCGCGACCAAAGTGTTTTAGCGAAAAAATGAATTAGTCGCGGTAATTAAATATTTAGCAATCAAAAATTTAGTCGGCAAATCCAACTTTTGCCAACCAACCAAAATTTTGGTCGCGAATTACTTTTGCCGATCCTCAATTGGCGACCAAAGTAGCGACCAAAAAAATTGATCGCGGATAACTTTTGCCGACCAAAAATGGGCTTTTAGCGACCAATTTTTTGGTCGGCAAAAGTGTTAATTCTTGTAGTGCTTATAAAAAGAAACTAGGGTTTTTCTTAGTGCTTGTTTGGGATAGTTTATAAAAGACAAAAAGTTAAAAAGTTACTAAAAAAGTTAAAAAGTTATCATTATTTACCAAAAAATATCAAAAAAAATAAATAAAATAAAATACACAAGCCAAATTATGGAAAGAAGTGATGGTACAAACGTGTGAACATGAACATGCTTCAGAATATACATATAGGATGAGGCTTCCTTTTAGTCTTTCATTGGACTAGAGGGTACTACTGGGGCCCACCACTGATCCCGTTTTGATAATCCGAACCGTTTAATATATAGAACTCGCCGAGTACTATATGCTTGTAAAATATTACATTGATCGGATATCGATAACTATGTAATCAAATCATATTTTTTCCAATTGTTTATTTTCACCGTCCATTTTTTTAATACAAAACTGATTTGATCACATAGCTATCGATATTCGATCAATGTCATTTTTTACAGGCATATAGTACTTAACGAGTTCTACATATTAAACAGTTCGGATTATCAAAACGAGACCCGTGGTAAGCCCCCACGGGCCCAACAATATACTCCAGTTCGATAAAGGACTAGAGAAAAGTCTCATTCTATATATATATATAATCTGAAACATGTCTGCCCCCACCACACAATTCAAAGCAATCTGTACTGGTTCATTGTCACTACGCATAGGGTATAGGGGTAATACGGTAATTTTACTATTTTATACAATATTTTAATATACATTTTTTTCGTAAAAAGTTAAAAAATTATCCTAAACAATCATCTTTTTTTCCTCTACTTTTTTATCCAAAAAGTTAAAAAGTACACCTATATAGTTCATCCCAAACAATCCCTTACTAATATAGAATGCACTATGAGAAATTAAAATTTTAGAGACAAAAATTTAGACACAAGATCAGTTTTTAGGGACAAAATATTTTTGTCCCAAAAAATGTTATTATTTTATTTTTAGCGACAAAATTAGATATTTAGTGATGAATTACAAACATTTTGGAACCAAAAGTTGTCTAAAAAAAAAACCTTTTTTGGACCAAGTTATTTTGCACCTAAAATTGTATTTATTAGAGATATTTCCAAAATTTTGTCCCTAGAAACTCATTTTTTGACTTTTTCGGGAAAATCGTTGAGCAACTGAGATATATAGTCCATGCACTATTTGGTTGAAAATGATGTGTATTATATGTTTATTTTATCATGAAATTAGATGTTTGGAAATATCTACTCTATTGAATTTAATGTTTGATTGGAAAATTATGAAGAATGATAAATACTTAATAGACTATTTTACCCTTTTCAATTGTTTGTTTAGTAATAGCAATACTAAATCTATCTTTAATATTTTAATTATTTTTGGGTAGATTAAATAAAATATTATTTTATTTTATTTTATAAAAATTAAATAAATTTATTTTTTTAATGGGTAAATTACATTGACACCCCTTGACGTTTAGTCCGATTACTACCCACCCCCTGACGTTTTAGAAATTACGTTTCCACCCTTGTGTTTAATAGTCTCATTTCACAAACCCCACTGCTTATATAAAAAGTAACAACTCGTAGTAGAAAAACAGAAGAAATTACATTAAAAATAAAAGTAAAGGAAAGGGGAACAAAAAGAGAAAGTAAAGCAAAGCAAAAATAAAGAAAGAGAGTGCATGAGTTCAATGTCTTCATTCCGTCTAAATAATTACAATGACAGAGGCGTTAGTGTAATTTTCCAAACGTTAGAGGGTGATATGTATTAAACTTAAACCTCAGGGGATGTAAGTGTAATTTACCCTTTTTAATTAACTAATTAAATAAATAAAACATCAATAAAAAAATTATGTTATTTTTAAAATAAAATTTTAAATAAATTTATTTTAAAAAATATTAAATAATAAAATTATACAAAAACATCAATAAAAAATAAATAATGAAATGAAATAAAATATCAACAAAAACTTAAAATAAAACATTAATAAAAGAATCTATAAAAATTTATTTAAAAAATTAAGTAAATAAACATCAATAAAGCTTAAATAAATTTATTTTATATTATTTTTTGATGGAGATTTTTATATTTTATTTTATTTTACTAAATACAATACATAATGAAATCAAATATTTGAAGGGTAAATGTGCCATTTTACAACTTTCTCTCATGGGATTTCAATCCCACCATTTCTATCTCACATCCCCAAGTAATTCTATTTCCACACACTAGTTACACTCTGTGAACATGTAAGGTCCCAGTGTCCCATATCGGGAATGGAAATGGAGTTCCTAGACTATAAAAGTAAAAATTTAGACCCTTATATAGTATCAAGGTCTTTTCCCGAGAGGTGAAATCCCTAACAGAACTCCCCAGTTAAGTTTACTTAGACTGGAGTAGTTCTGGGATGGGTGACCCACTTGGAAGAACAAATTCATGTGGGTGTGGCCTAAAGCGGACAATATCGATGACATGTGAAAGGTTGGGGTGTTACAAATGGTATCAGAGCCGACTCTCTAGAGTACCGAATGTGGGCCCCTGGCATCTCTTGGTGCATGTGAGCGGACTTGTGAACTGGCAGGCTATTGCGCGGGGACATGCAGCCTTAAAGGGGGTGGATTGTAAGGTCCTTGTGTCCCACATCGAGAATGGAAGGGGAGTTCTTGGGATATAAAAATAAAAACTTAGACCCTTATATAATATCGAGGCATTTTCCCGGGTGGTGAAATCCCTAACAGAACTTCCAAGTTAAGTGTGCTTAGACTGGAGTAGTTCTGAGATGGGTGACCCACTGGAAATAACAAATTCGTGCGGGCGTAGCCCAAAGCGGACAATAACGATGACATGTGAAGGGTTGGAGTGTTACAAATGGTATTAGAGCCGACTCTCCGGAATACCGAGTGTAGGCCCTTGGTGTCTCTCGGTGTATGTGGGCAAGCTTGTGAGTGGGCACGTTATTGCACGGGGATGTACAGCCTTAGGAGGGCTGGATTATAAGGTCCCGGTGTCCCACATCAGGAATGGAGGTGGAATTCCTGGGCTATAAATGTAAAAACCTAGATCCTTATATAGTATCGAGGCATTTTCTCGGGTGGTGAAATCCCTAGCGGAACTCCCCAGTTAAGCGTGCTTAGGCTGGAGTAGTTCTGGGATGGGTGACCCATTAGAAAGAACAAATCTATAAGGTCTTGATGTCCCACATTGGGAATGAAGGGGGAGTTCCTAGGCTATAAAAGTAAAAACCTAGACCCTTATATAGCATCGAAACCTTTTCCCAAGTGGTGAAATCCCTAGCAGAACTCCTCAGTTAAGCATGCTTAGGCTGGAGTAGTTCTGGGATGGATGACCCACTGGGAAGAACAAATCCATGTGGACATGGCCCAAAGCGAACAATATCGATGACATGTGAAGGGTTGGGGTGTTACAGAATATCTTTCTTAGTGCACACACTTAATGAATTTGTTGATCTTTATTTTACTTATTCTACACAAAATGTTCCAAATATGCCCATAACATATTGAGAGAGAGATTTATGAGCTGGAAATGGGCCGAGGTAAAGGCCGAGCAAGTTGAAGGCCCAAGGGTGTGTTGGGCCGGGATAACTTTGGATTTTCCCGGAGTTGGGGCTACTCGGACCTGGACCAAGCTACTTGAACTTGCGTTGCTCGATCAATAGGTACGCACCGTTAGTTCGGCAGAGAAGCTTGTGCCAGAAGCCCGGTTAAAAGGCCTTTGGTTGACTGGTATGACCGATCTCAGGCTCGGCTTCGCCGGAATGCAGCCGAACACGGCAGGAAAGAAGCTCGGTTCTGGGGGCGCTTGGATATGAAGCACAGTATGGCCGTTGACAGCCGAGATGGTGCAGCTCGGCTTCCGAGCTCCCAGTAGAGTGGGCAGACGGTTGGGTTAGGTGATGCTTAGGAAGATTTGTGCTGACAGATGGGATAGCAGTGCCACGTGTCGAGAGATCACTGGGAGTAGATTTGGGGCACAGAGGGTATATAAGCATGTCTGCGCCCCCCATACGCGGCACGGACAAACGTTTTGTAAGAAATACTTACACTTAAGCACTCTCTCCTTTTTCTCTCTCTATCCCAAGGTGTGTGCTAACTTGATCGTCGGAGGGGTTTTCCGGCCACACACCGCCGGGTAGCTCACCTCCGTTGTGTTCGCAGGTGATTGGACAGAAACGGAGCTTAGAAGAAAAGAGTACGGGCTTGCCGGAATATTTGCTCCCCATACAATTAGTGCCATTTGTGGGAACCTTTGCAGACAAAACCTTGTCTTCCAGGCTCATCTAATCGCCGTTCATGGCAAACAACGATGAGATTCCGTTGTCCGCCATCGACGGAGTTACCTCGGAGTCAAGCAGATGGAGAGAAGGACATCCCACCATCCCTCCAATGGCGGAGTTGGAGACATTCCCAGGAGGACAGTCGGGAGATATGCGAGATAAGCGCGGAAGAAGTTATGGTCATTCACGGAGTCCGGACGGTCATCGGCGGCGGAGAGAATCACACGCCAGACGTCTGGAACACAAGCTAAGGGACCAAGACGCCGTCATCCGGTGAATGGCAGCGGAGATGGAAGAGCTGAAGCTGCATGTCAAAGGGAAGGGTGTAGCCGGAATGGGAGATCACAGTGAGCGCACCCAACCCCGCCGTTCAGGCAGTCAGAGTCAGCGACACACTCCGTTCATATCTATTACCAGAAGTGACAAGGTTGGTAATTCCGATGTGCGTGCAGAGAAGTCCAACACGCAAGATAGCACTTACCAGCCCTCACGTCCAGAGACGACGTCGAGGTACTCCTATTCTGCTCGTTCAGAGGATTTGCGGGCAGTCTTAAAGGAACAAGCTAGCTGGCGGGAGGCTCAGAGGGTGCCGACGTTCTAGCGGCTATCTTACAGAGTTTACGCCAGCGAGGAGGTCGGAATGCCTCTACCCCACCAAGCAGCGCCGCTCCTTGTAGATTTAGACTTGGCGAGGCTGAGCGCCACCCCTTTCTCCCTGGAGATAGAAACAACAACGCTTCCAGCAAGCTTCCACTAGCCTAAACTCACACTCTACGACGAAAAGACCGATCCTTACATGCATGTAAGCCACTTTCGACAGGTCATGGCCGGACATAGGCGGAATGACGCACTTATGTGCCTTATCTTCCCGTCAAGTTTAGGCGAACTAGGCCTGAAATGGTTTGAGAGGTTGCCGGAGGGGAGCATAGAAAGGTAGCATCAGTTGGCCGAAGCCTTTGTGACGCGCTTCAAAACCAACACCAAAACACCAAAAGAAGTTGATCACCTATTGAGTGTCAAGATGGAACCGAGCGACACATTGAAGGCATACAACTCCAGATATTGGGAGACCTTCAAAGAGATCTTGGATTGCCCGGTCAACCTTGCAATCACTCAATACAAGCATGGTCTCCCGATCGAACATAGACTGGGGGACTTGCTTACCATGCACCACGACATCCATGGGCCACTCATGCAACGATCAATGAGCACATCCGAGTAGAGGATGACGATCGCGATCTACCGCATCTAATGCCTAGAGTAATGCATAAGAGGATACCGCAAAGTGCACGTAGTTGGGCAAGAGTCCAGTCGTTCAAATGACCAAGCAGAGGAATCGGACCGTGGCTCGAATCGCCAAAACTGGGGTAGAGGACGTTAGAATGACTGGGATGACTACCCCCGAGATGACGTAGCCGATGCAAACAGAAGGTTGAAGGCCAGGACAGGCATCACCACGGTCTTCAAGATTCCGATCTATCGCATACTTAGTGAAATTCGTGACGAGGAATATGTCCGGTTTCCAGCTAAGTTGGGCGACGGTTAGAAGGGCTTCAATCCGCAGTATCGTTGCACTTTTCACAGGGAGCACGGCCACTAGACAGAGGATTGTTTGCCTTTGCGGCAACACTTGGAAGAGCTAGTCGCAGCCGGACACCTGGACCTTTACATTGATGGGGGCGTTAAGGCGAATCAAGCTTCAGTTGATCCACGGGGACCGGATGACCGTGATGCGCTTCCACAAGGAGTTATCAATGTCATCCATGGCATAGTGGAGCCGGTGCAGGTATGCGAGCTCCGGGGTATGATCAAGAAGGCAGAACACATGCGGGAAGTTTTGTCAATTCAGCCTACGATCAAGAGGGGGAAAATCGAAGTGAAAGATGTCATCAGCTTCTCCACAAGGGATCTAGAGCGCATTCAGACGCTGCACAACGATGCGTTAGTGGTGACGCTCCGCGTCAAGGAATTCGATGTCAAGCGGATCTTGATCGATCAGGGAAGCTCGGTCGAGATCATGTATTACGACGCACTCAAACAGCTCAAGCTCCGGGATACAGACTTGGCTCCGGCAACTTCGCCACTGGTTGGCTTCAACTCGCAACCAGAGTGGCCTTTGGAAAAGATTATCCTGTCGGTCAAAGCGGGATCTGTGGTCAAGCAAGTGGAGTTCTGGGTGTTACAAGTGCCTTCCACTTATAACCTGATCCTTGGAACAGGATGGCTTCACGCTATGCAAGCCGTAGCGTCGACCTACCATCAGGTGATGAGATTTCCCTCGGCTATGGGGGCAATCGAGGAGATTTGGGGAGATCAAGTCATGTCAAAGAAATGCTTCGTGGCAGTGAACGGGAGCCGAGTTGCCAAAGGCTTCGTTCAAATGATAGAAGGACCGGAAGACCGGGGAGTACTTGGTGATGTGGGCATTAGGGCAGAGGACAAAGCCGTTGAGGAATTGGTGGAGGTGCGAATTGATACAGAGCACCCGGACAAGTTCTTCTTGCTCAGCTCCAGCCTTACTGCCCAAGAAAGGACCGACATGGTTGAGTTTTTGATGGCCAACATCGAAGTCTTCGCATGGTTGCCTTACGACATGCCCGGCCTCGATCCAAGTTTTATCTGTCATCACTACAATGTCTTCCCCGGAGCAAAGCTAGTTATTCAGCGAACAAGGAGATCAGCGCTGCATCACGCCGAGGTAGTTGCAAAGGAAGTGAAAAACTTGCTTAAGGCACGAGCAATTCAGGAAGTGCACTGCCCTTGGTGGATTTCCAACACTATAGTGGTGCCCAAGAAGAATGAAAAGTGGCGAGTTTGTGTTGATTACAAGACAGTCAACCGAGCTTGTCCGAAAGACAGCTTCCCTTTGCCCAGAATTGACCAACTTGTGGATTTGACGACTGGGCATAACAGGCTTAGTTACTTGGATGCCTACCGCGGCTACCATCAGATTGCCATGCATGGGCCCGACCGAGAGATCACCTCCTTCACGACTCGAAGAGGACTCTTCTGTTACCGAGTCATGCATTTTGGTTTAAAGAACGCCGAGGCAACTTTTCAGAGGATGGTGACCAAGATGTTTGCTCCTTTGCTCGGCCGGACAATGGAGGCTTATATTGATGATATGGTGGTTAAAAGCCAGCATCAAGAAGACCACTTGTCCGACTTAGCCGAGATGTTCACCATTCTCAAGAAGCACAAGTTACGCCTGAATGTATCTAAGTGTGCCTTTGGCGTGGGATTTGGAAAATTTTTGGGATTCCTAGTCACGAACTGAGGTATCGAAGTAGACCCCACACAGATCAAAGCCGTACAAGAGTTAAAACAGCCTAGCTCGACTAAGGACGTGTAGCATCAGATCGCTGCCGCCCTTTCTTTCAAGCATTGAAATCAAAGTTCTCGTGGGATGAAGAGTGTGACCGAGCTTTGGCCGAGCTCAGGGAGTATCTGTCTTCGGCGCCACTATTGGTAACACCGAAGCCCGGCGAGGAACTCTACCTTTACCTGGCCATTTCATAGCATGCAGTCAGTGCGGTGCTTGTCCGAACTGAAGGAATCAGGCACCTCCCAATCTTCTACGTCAGTAAAACCTTGCTACCGGCCGAGCCGAGATACTTGATGTTGGAAAAGCTTGCGTTGGCATTAATGATGGCTTCAAGGAAGTTGGCGCACTATTTCTATGCCCATACCATCATCGTTCTGACCGAGTTCCCCCTTAGGGTTTGTTTGAACGGGCAGACTTTTCTGGTCGAATTCTCAAGTAGGCGGTCGAATTGGGACAATTTGATGTAAAGCTCGGCCATGTCGCTATAAAAGCCCAGACCTTGGCCGATTTCGTTGCTGAATTCTCACCTGGAACTCATCCGATGTGCCCGGTCGATATTGCCGTGGCAGATGAAGAGGTGAATGCAAGCCTGATCGAGATACAACAACTTGGTGGAGTTGGCACCGCGGAATTTGCGCGCCCCACCGAAGCACCTTCAGTTAGTACGATTCCACTGCCCGGTGATGCGATGACGGAGTTGGGTATCACCGACCAACCTGCTCTGTCCGGTATCGCATCACCGAGGGGGAAGGCATGGAACTACTCAATGCAAAGCCTGCAACTGGCATAATACTGCAACCTGGTGATTCGCCTACGTACTTAGGCATTATAGATCAACTTGCTGAGTCCGGTGCCAAATCACCAAGGGAGGCTGAAGTGGAACCAATTAGCACATAACTTGAAGCCGAACAGCCAAGCAACCATGATCTCATCAACCTTCAAGCCTCTTAGGACCCCTCAGAATGTTGGAAGCTCTTTGTGGGGGAGATGTGAAAACTTTTTGTTGATGGAGCCTTAAACCATCACGGTGCCGGGCTAGGTATAGTTCTGATCTTGCCGAATGGCCTGACTATTGAACATTCTATCACCTTTGGCTTCCCAGCATCCAACAATGAGGCCGAGTATGAGGCGCTTTTGGTTGGGCTCAAGAGTGCGCTTCAGATGCAAGCATCTGAGTTAATTGTTTACAGTGACTCCCAACTTGTGGTTAACCAAGTCTCTAGGGTTTACGAGGCAAAGGATGACAGAATGGCGAAGTACCAAGCCCTGGTTAGGGACCACATCAAGCGATTTCAAGCGATCAGGGTTCAACAGATTGGCCGAGAAGAAAATGGTCGAGCAGATGAGTTGGCAGGCCTTGCTTCCATGGTCGATAGCGCATCTCCCAACCCTCTTTTGATTGAATTCCTTCCGAGACCCAGCATTGAGGAAACCGTGCAGACAGAAGTACTCTGCGCCGAGCTAGGTCCCTCTTGGATGGACCCTACCATCATGTTTCTCAAAGAACGGACTCTTCCAGCCGACAAGAAGGAAGCACATAAAGTGCGGGTGAAGTCAGAGCGGTTTTGGCTCTCTCCATCCGGCGCTTTATACAAGAAGTCTTTCACCGGTCCCTACCTAAAATGTGTGCACCCGAGCAGCATGGAGGCCTTCTTGTATGACATTCACGAAGGCATCTGTGGCAGTCACATAGGGGGCAGGTCCTTGGCCTACCGAGTTATTTCGCAAGGCTACTGGTGGCCGTGCATGCAAGCCGACACACAGAAGTGTGTTTGCAAGTGTGAGAAGTTCCAGAAGTTTGCCCACCAGATCCACCAGCCGGCCAGGGAACTTCTTCCCCTCACCAGCCCTTGGCCCTTTGCGATGTGGGGGTTAGATATAGTAGGGCCGCTCCCCACTGCACCAGGCAACCGGAAGTTCTTCATCGCAGCCACAGACAACTTCACCAAATGGATTGAAGCGGAGCCTTTGGCAACAACCAAGGAGAAAGACGTGAAGCGGTTTGTCTGGCAGAATGTGGTCACGCGGTTTGGCGTCCCCAAAATTCTGATCTCTGATAATGGCACCCAGTTTGACGGTCGCCTCTTCAGAGGGTTTTGTGAAGATTTAAAGATTGAATTCTACAACTCTACTCCGCCTTACCCGCAGTCCAATGGTCAAGCCGAGGCGTCAAACATGACCATACTTGATGGGTTGAAGAACCGACTGGAGAAAGCAAAGGGAAAGTGTGCTGAGGAACTCCCCAGCGTCCTTTGGGCATACCGAACAACCCCTCGGCGGTCTACAGAGGAAACTCCATTTGCTTTGGCTTATGGCATGGAGGCGGTCATACCTTTGGAAGTTGGCATGCCCACACTCAGAAGAGAAATTTTTGAGCCCGAGCTGAACCCCGAGGCCATTGCCCTGGAACTGGATCTAGTGGAAGAGCGTCGGGAAAAGGCTCTCATCCACGTGGCCGCCTATCAACAAGAACTTTCAAGGAAATACAACAAAACAGTGCACCCCTGTAGACACCCCATTTTTGACCGACCTTAAGACTCAGATGTCACCGATTGAGCGCTTGGTGATGTTGCATATTGCGCTCATTCCGAAGCTTCAGAGTCTCGGCCGCGAGCCTTGCCTCCGGACTTCCGGGCTTTTCTGTGCTGTGCCTCAGTTTGCGAACCAGGCTCTGTTTTCTCTGTTTTCTCTTCCCGAAGGGAGGGAGAGGTCTCATAGATCATCTCTCAGTGGCCGTAGGCTACGTTTTGTGGTCTTAGGCCATTTTTCTCATTTCGGAGCCCGGTCCCCAGTTTTCGGAACCGTCGGCCGTGTGCCTCGGTTCGGGACCACTTAACCACCTCCGTTTGCTCCGGTTTTTGGCGCACACCTTATTTCCTCTCTCTCTAGGGACACTGTGGTCTGAGAGACCAACTTCGTGGTCGAATGCCACCTCCTGGTTATATGATCGATTTTGGGGCCCCAGTGCGAGATTGCCCCCGAACCTTCAATTTGCATCGGTTTGGGTTCATTTTCGGTGGAGACCTTATTTTCATTATTGGGAAGCTTGTAGAAGGGTGGGAGGCCAGCAATTGTTCTGAAAAGCCAGCTTTATTCCTTCATCGTTCTCCGTCGCCCATTTTCCTCACTAGAAAGCTGATGTTAACTATTCCCAGGCCACTTTCTTTGGCCCTCAACAACATATTTGTGTTGTACACACCTGGGAGGCCACCAATATGTCATGGCCGACCAGCACTTGTTCCTGACCCTTTTGAACCCCTCTGAAAAGTTGGGTTTTCTCTCTCCTGGTTCACTTTTTCTGGGTTTTGATCACATGGTTGTGTTGTGCACACATGGGAGTCCACCAATATGGGTGGCCGACCAGCTTTCTCTGATTGACCCTTTTGACCCTAGCCGGCCGGCCAGGGGAAGTGGCCGGCCGGCCACCTGAGCTCTCGGAACTTGGCCGGCCATGTTTGTAGACACCCCATTTTTGACCGACCTTAAGACTCAGACATCACTGATTGAGCGCTTGGTGATATTGCATATCGTGCTCGTTCAGAGGTTGCGGAGTCCCGGCTGCGAGCCTTGCCTTCGGACTTCTGGACTCATTTGTGCTTTGCCTCGGTTTGCGAACCAGGCCTTGTTTTCTCAGTTTTCTCTTCCCGAAGGGAGGGAGAGGTCTCGTAGATCATCTCTCAGTGGCCGTAGGCTACGTTTTGTGGTCGTAGGCCATTTTTCCCGTTTGGAGCCCAGTTTACGATTTTCGGAGCCGTCGGCCGTGTGTCTCGATTTGGGATCGCTTAACTACCTCCGTTTGCTCCAGTTTTTGGCGCACACCTTGTTTCCTCCCTTTTGAAGAACAGTGTGGCCTGGGAGACCAACTTTGTGGTCGTAGGCTATTTTTCTCATTTGGAGCCCGGTTCTCTATTTTTCAGAGCTGTTGGCCGTGTGTCTCGGTTCGGGACCGCTTAACCACCTCCGTTTGCTCCGATTTTTGGAACATACCTTATTTCCTCCCTTTTGAGGGACACTGTGGTCTGGAAGACCGACTTCGTGGTCGGACACCACTTCCGGTACCTAACAGCCCACTTTCGGGGCCCCGAACTGCGTGTTTTGGCTCCCGAACCTTCATTCTACATTTTTGGCTCCGACTTGAACTTGAGATAGTTATATTTTGAGGTCTTTTTCATGTTTGATTAAGGACCTTTTGCTGTTTGAGATCTCCTACTGTCACTTGCTTCTTTACCCCTCTTTTAGCCCTTTTCTTGCATGATAGTTTAGGCCTATTGTATTTATTTTCGTGGCTTGTCATAAACTAGAAAGTGTCTTATTTTGAGCCCCTCTTCAACTTTGTTGAAGGGCTCTCATCGGTTTGAGATCTCCTACTATCACTTCCCCCTTTATCTCCCTTTAGGCCAATTTTGGAGGGAAATTTGAATTTCATTTCCCCCCCATTTCCCCCCCTCTTTTTTCACCCTCTTGTATCTATATAATAGACCCTCCAGCTCTGGAAAAAGGGTTAGAAAATTTTGTTTACATCCAATCTCTCTCTCTCTCTCTCTCTCTCTCTCTCTATATTCCAAGCACCAAAACCCTTTATTCTTGGATCCATTTCTACTCCATCTCCAAGCCAACCGACCCATACTCCATACCAGCAGTTCGGAGGCCATTTCCAGAGGCAAGGAGCATCTTTTCTCAAGCCAAGAGTTGATGAAAGACTAGTCTTCAAGGGTGAGTCTCATTTTCCCTCTTTTTGCTCTTTTCTTGGTCTATATTTTAGCTCCTTATGCTTGCATAGTTGGGCTCCGACCCTAACTGGAAATAGGCTTATTTTGAGCCATTCTTCATGTTTAATTAAGGGCCTCTCACTGTTTGAGGCTTCCTTCTTTCACTTGCTTCATTACCCCTCTTGTATCCCCCTTTCTTGCATAGCTTTTTCGGCCTATTTTTAAACTGTTTTGAGGCATGTTGTGAACTGTGAAATAGCTTATTTTGATCCCTTCTTCAACATTGTTGAAGGGCTCATCACTGTTTGGAGCTCCCATGTGCCACTTGCCATTGTACCCCTCTCTTGGCCTTATTCTTGCATGATTTGTTAGCCCCTTGTGCTTCTGTTTTTGGGCTCTGTTCCGAACCACAAATGACCTTATTTTGACTCCCTCTTAATGTTTCATCAAGGGTCTTTGGCTGTTTGAGGCACCCTTTGTATACTTTGTGTTTAAACCTCTTTTTGGCCTTATTTTGCATAGCATCTTAGGCCTACTTTTACACTGTTTTGGGTTTGATCATAAGCTTTAAAAGGTCATATTTCAGGCCCCTCTTCAACATTGTTGAAGGGCCCTTTTCCGTTTAGAGCCAGCATCTGCTACTTGCTTCATTACCTCTCTCCCGGGGCCATTTTTGTATGCTAGCTTAGCCCCATTTGTGTTCCCTGTTTGGCCTTTCTTAAAACTGTAAATATGCTTTTTTTGGGGCGGGCTTACTTCTGTCTTGACACTTCATGTATAAATAATGCATGCTTGATGTAGCTACAAATCATTTCATGTGCCTAATCTTGCATTTCGGGATGATTCCTTGCATCGGGTGCCATGTTTCCATGATTCGGGGCTGTTTTGCATCATATTTTGGTACTGAAATTTTCATGCTAATATTTCATATTCCATGACTTGCCATGCCTTGTTAGAGTGGCATCTTGGTGCCTTAGGATCGGTCCTCGGTTTGCGTGCACGTGTGCACGCATTTTGAGTTGTCTCATTTCCATCTTATGGCCTCTTATGTGAGTGTGGCTGAGGTCCACTCATGTTAGTGTAAGTCCATTATGCATTGTGTATGCCATTCCATTTCATAGCATTGTGTATGCTAGGTTGTATATCAGTGCATTGTGTATGCCATGTTACCTCGTGCATCGTGTATGCCATTTCATAACATTGTGCATGTTAGGTTGTATCTTAGTTTGCATTCGTGCATGTCATGCATATTGCATTGCGCTTGGGATAGGAGTTAGCCCGAGCACGGGAAACGAGGGCGTTTCGTACTCCGAGTGACGAAACGTGTCTCAATTCCCCAGTCACCGACACTCCGGATCATCCATGATGGAGTTAGGTTTTGTTGTGTTTTCATGTGCATTCATTCCATATCGAGTTGTGCAATTCGACTCCTCGGCCATTATGCAATGAGATGCGTGATTGGTGGCACGAGGATCGAGGCATGCATACATTTGTGAAAATACGTTGCTATGCCCTTTTCCTGCTCTCTGTTGCAGCAAAATCAAGAATCAGCAGTCTTCCGAGGCTTGGCGCGCTTTCCAAGAACAATTGCAAAACAGAGGCTAATTGGGGCATCCCAGTAGATTTTCGCGCAAGGAAGCCTAAACATATATCATTCATCATAATCAAGGCAGTCCCTGACTTGTATGCCAGCTTATTATTTTCTTAGTTAAGTTGTAAATTAATTAGGAATTTGTACATATTTGGACTGTATTTATTCGGGACTGTATATTTATTCGGACCCTCTGCGCGAGGGCATAATTGTAATAAGTGTGCGTGAGTGTGATGTATGTCTTCTAACCCTACGTCTTTCTTCCCTTTTATTTACCTGCTTATGATGTTTAGATTAGGGCATATTTTAATTAGCATACAGTATGATAGCATATTTGCATTCATTCATCTGTTTTGCATGCACCGGGCTCGGCGCATCATACTAACTGTATTTGTATTTCAATTCCAAGTTGAATACATGTTAGCTGTAGCATTCCATATGCCATGTTTAGAATAGCCGAGCCTGCTATAGTTTGCATCTTTGCATGTGTTGCATTAGGCAATTCTGTGTATCTAGGATCATGCATGGATTTCTAATGAGCTTCTGTTTTGGCTTGGAGTACTTGGTGAGTTTTTATGCTTTAGCATCCTTGCATGCGTGTGAGTGACTGTCATGAGTAGCATGCTTACCATGAGGGTAACTGCTTATGTGATATAACTGCTTGAATGCCTGTGGGTGAAGGTTGGGTTATTTGGATTAGAACAATTCATCAAATGTTTGTTTTAAGCCCACTAGATAGTGGCAAAACCATTGTTTTCTAAGCCCACCCGAGGGTGGCAAATCCATGTCTTAGCCTACCTGCGGGTAACACCATCAAACCATTTTCAAACAAACAAACATGAAATGTTTTGTTCCAATTCAGGCGACTCAGTCTATACTTGTATGTTGTGCGCATCACATAGTAACCTAGGCTAATAACCGGAATAAGAACATACACTGTTTTCAAAAATAGATCTCATGATTAGTAGAGGCCGGTCTCTGACCGGGCGAGCGGGGGTGCACACGGAGTGACCTTCCCCAATTGTACCCAAGTTCCCGAGCTGAGGCAACGTTGGTGATGACGGACGCGTGGCCTTAGGCAAACGAGTCAGGGTTTCCTAAATTTTCCAAAAATAAAATATTTAGGTGGCGACTCTGTATCTGGAAAAGCAGTCCATGTTTGGCACTTTTTTCAAAAAATCTGTTTTCAAAAACGACATGCCGGATTTGGACTCTTTGGTTCAAGATTAAGAACCGTGACAACAAAATCGAGTCCGAGCTGTAGTGAGGTCCCCCTGCGGGCTTGTTACAGTTTCTGGTGACTCCGCTGGGGATTTAGAGAACTTGACTCGAACTCGTGATGTCTTGTTTTGACTACACTTGTGTGTTTCTTTGCATTGCATTTGCATTGGTGCGCCTAGGACACCGTGTTTGCCATCTGCTATTCCTGAACGGTTTGTGTAACAAGCCCTCGGGGCCTCGCTCTACAGTTCGGACTCCCCTATTTTGTTTTGTTGCGGTTCTTAATCTGAACCAAAGAATCCAACTCTGGCAAATCGTTTGAGAAAACAGATTTTTGTTTTGAAAAGTAGTGCCAAACATGGACTGCTTTGCCAGATACAGAGTCGCCACCTAAATATTTTTTAAAATGGGAAACTTAGGAAACCCTGACTCGGTGCCGAAGGCCACGTGTCCGTCATCACCAAAGTTGTCTTGGCTCGGGAGCTTGGGTACGATCGGGGAAGGTCAGCTATGAGCACCCCCTTTCGCCCGGTCCGAAGACCGGTCTCTACTAACCGTGATATCCGTTTTCGAAAACATTATGTGTTCTTATTCCAATTATTAGCCTAGAATTACTATATTATGCGCGTAGCAAACAAGTATAGACTAGATTGTCTAATTTGGAAGCAAACATTGCATATCCGTTCGTTTTGAAAGCGTTTCGGATTTTTGCTACTCGCAAGTAGGCTAAAACACGGATTTCAACGAGTTTCTCCAACTCAAGCAATCCAACCTCCACCCACAGGCATTCAAACAGTTTATCTCATATAAGCATTTAGCCACATGGTTAGCATTCACACACATGCGATATGCTAAAGCATAAATACTTACATCGTACTCCGTGCCAAAATAATAAACTAGTTAGCAAACATGCATGCCCTAGTTCATGTTAAGTGACTAATGCATCGCATACAGAATGTGATTAGGATAGGCTCGGCTAACCCTAAACATGACATGTGAAATGCATGAGTAACACGTATTCAAGTTAGATTTGAAGATACAATGCAGTTTGTATGATGTACCGAGCCCGGTGCATGTAAGACAAATGTATGGATGTACGCATGCATTGCATAAGGTATGCTAAAATAAACGTGCCCTAATCTACCATCATAAGCAGGTAAATAAAATGGAAGAAAGAAGTGGGAGTTGGAAGACATATACACCACTCACCCACACTTATTACAGATTCGCCCTCGCTCGGAGGGACCAAAAGAATAATACAAATAATTAACTACGCAAGCTAATTAAATATTACAAATTAATTAAATTAACAAATTAATTAATCTAAGAAAAAAAAGTAAACCGCCTCGGGGCGAGGGCTCAATGCACGCGCGCTCGGATTCCGCTCGGAATTGCACTACCATGCCTAGCTTGCCTCTGTTTTCCCTGCTTTGTTCCTCTGAAAACTGCCAAAGTCTCAGAACTACTTCCTTGGATACTGGGAATTACCACCGGCTAAACAGAATAGCCACCGGCTGCTATATGTGGCCATCGGCACAGAATTCATCCATCGGCTGATAATCGATTGCCGGTCGGCACTAAACATTGCCGGCCGGCAATGAATTCCTGCAAAACCTGCAACTCACAGCAGCAGAGGGCAAAACTTGCATAGCAGCTCAATTCAAGCAATGTATGCACCAAACACATTCCTTATCATGTTTGTGACTCAAAGGAGGATGTGCCTCGATTCTCGGGCCACTAATCACACGTTTTCATGCATGATGGCCCAAAGAATCAAGTGTGCAATTTTCATGTCAAATGAAATGCAAACTAAGCAAACAAAAAGCCCAATCCCCATCACCAAATCAAGGGACAAGGCATGCATGCAAGATGCATTGCAACCTAATCATGTTAGCTAAGGATGCAACATGGCATGGCAAGACACTTATGCAAGCATACAAGCAAAACATGAGGTAAGCATGCAAGCAAGAAAATGATGGTCTTAAACATGACTTAGGCAACTCCAAATAGGCCTAAAGTCAGTGGCCAAAATACCCCAAAAATGAAAGCCACCACATACACACACATGCATATGTTAAGACTTAACACTTAGGCACTAAGTAAGCAACCCTCAAGCACACTTGAAAGGGGATATCATGGACACTTAGCATGCATCATAAGCTTTAAAAATCATGTTATAGAAGGTTCCAAACCAACTAAATAAACCGAGTAAAGCATGCAAAAAGGCCCAAGCACTCAAGGCTCACCAAAGAGGTAATAGACTACACTTAACACAACCATACATGGCATGCATTAGGCGACCAAAAATAGAGTTTTAACACATAAAACTAAGTCCAAAAGACCACTTAGATGGCACCTAAGTGACTCAAATTCAAAGGCATGCATAATGGCCAAAACAAAAGGGCATACAACACATGCTTTCAAAGCAATAAAGAGGCGACTTAGGCAAGCATATGGGCATGCCGAAGGGACTGAAATTACATGTTGGGTGGTTCCAAACCACCAAAATGATGCAAGCAACACATGCTACACATTCACATACTTGAGGCATACAAGCCCGGCAAGCCACAAATGCAAAGGAGCTATGCTAAACATACCAAAATCGATCCAAACAACTATGGACAGACCTAAAGCATGGCAAAATAAGCACAAAACATTCATAAGTCTAAGCCTAAATCACACTCGAACAAAGGCTAACCACCTAAGACATGTTAAGGGAATTACAAGGCATTACATGGCAACTACACTAAGCATGAATGGAGCACCAAAATCAACATACAACATGATTATATTATGGCATAATAAGCATGAAATGCAGCCTAGACATGATCAACACACACTTGAACATAAGGCTCCTTAAGAGATCAAAAATAGTCCCTTTCAAGGACAACAAGGAGAGGGGGTGGCCCTCCCCTTTTGGAGACTTCAAGACACCATCTCCACCACTGAAATCCCTCAAGATTTCTGTGGTGAAGAGGCCCAAACACCAAAGTCTCGAAACTTGCACAAAATGGCACAAAATGAGGCCTTTCAAGGCCTAAGGGTGACCAAACACACCCAAACCACAAAACACCCTTAACAAACAATTAAGAGGGCTTAAAAACAGAACTTTTTTATGTTATACACTAAACACAAAAACAGCTTTAAGACAGGTAAAAATAGGATGCAAAAATGGGAAATAAAAGGCAAGTTTCTCACCCTTGTTGACCACCTTCACAAGTGTTGATGTTGTTGCTTCCTTGGGCTCAAATCCAGCCAAGAACACCAAGAACAACCTCTTGGAACCTCAGAAACCAAGGAAAGGTGAAACACTAGGTGTTAATGTGCAATATTATGAACAAATGCACCTAGAACACTTAAGGGAGAGAGGTATAGAGATATAATATGTATCAATCCTAGACCTAAAACCAGAGTTCTCTCTGAGTTCCTTTCTCTCCAAAAAGCCAACCCTAAAGCCAAGGGGGAAGGCCTCCTCTTATAGAGGAGGCAATCTTATAAGCTTAGGCATTAAGCAAGACAAGAAGTGCATCCCTCCATACACGTGTATGGAGGGGAAGTCAATGCCAGACAGCTGTAATAAAATATCTAAAAAGCAATGAACAAGAGTGGCTAGCCAAAAATGTCATTTTGACAAAAATGACTGCCGACCGGCAACAAAGAGTGCCGGCCGGCAATATATATTGCCGGTGGAAACAAAAACCAGCCGGTGGCCTCTAGCTAGTGCCGGTGGTGTGTGGGGATGTCTCACAAGGCATTCCCTGCCCCTCTGAGGCAAAACACAAGTGTTTGGTGCAAAACCAGACACAAAACAGTCGAGTTCGGAGATCTTGAGGTAAGGCGCGTAGCCGAGAACTCCGGGAACTCCAAACAAACACAGACATGGATAATCACCGAGTGTTCAAACGGTGACGTCCAAGTCTTGAGGACGGTCAAAAATGGGGTGTCTACAGTTTGCCGGAGGCTTGTCTTGTCAAGGCATGACCATAAGGCTGACCGGTTGTGGGCTCTGCCAGTATGGGAACACAAACCTCAGTTTTACCGGGGCACCCTTTTCGACCATTCGACCTAGTACATATTCGGATCCATAGTGACCATTCCAAGCTAGGACAGGTTACTTACCCGATATAGGTTGTTGGAAACCGCTGTGTGCGTAGTGAAACCCTAGCTCCCGACAAAATAGGACAGGGAAACCCTACCCCAACATAGAAGTGTTTTTGGCTCTCACTTATCTGCTATGTGCTTTTAGAGTGTGTCTCTACAGGAATGCATGTATCAGTTTATGAGTTTGGGCACCAGTTCGGGCACCCGATCAAGATTTTGGGTATCAAGCCCGAGGGCATTAGTATTTGGGAATCCAGGGTTTTTCAGGCGAAATTATGCGGAAATTGATGAGAGCACACTCATTCAGCTTTGTTCGTATCTGTTCTGGTGAAATCAGTCTGAGATTCTGCATGTTTTCTCTTTTGCTAGGTAGTTTGGGAACCATAGCTTCAGAGGGCTCCAATATCCCCCGGGTACACCAAACTTGTGTTGATAGACTTTGTCGGGTCAGAGATTCAGTTCAAGGGCAATCAGTGTTCCTTTACCAGAGGCAGGGTGAAGAGGCGGTCGAGCCTGAGATCACCGCCTCAAGAGTTACCAGATCAGTGGCCCTTATCCACTCCACCAGTGAACAGTCAGGCTGAGGTCTCAGTTTCTACTGCAGGGATAGATATACCAGTCAGTTAGATGGATCAGCAGAACACGTCAAGGATTGAGGCAATGATGCGTCAAATGCAAGAGAGCATGAGACAAATGCAGGAGGATGCCATCTGCCAAGCGGAATTTTCTAAGCAACAGGCCACAGTCATGGCCCAGCAGTCTGAGCTCATTACTAGGCTACAATAGCAGAATACAGCGTCAGCCTCACATTCAGTCCCTTCTCCACCAGGGGTCCCACTACCCGAGTAGGCACCGGCTGCCCAAAATACCCTGCCAAATCCCCAAAACACCCTACCAAATATTCAAGAGGACACAGGCCTTCCAACAGGGCCAGCTCCGCCCCCGCTTCCGTCTCAACTGTCCAAAACCCATACACTTGCCAACCACCCGGACTCTCCCTTCGAGTTCGAGATAGACCATACAGCTCTGAAATTGAGCAAGCTCGAGAAGCTTTTCAAGAAATCACAAGGGGTAAAGGCTATTCCGGATATCGAGGACGGATATACCGACGTGGCCGTGACATTGCCCGATAGGTTCAAGATGCCGCAAATTGATCGCTTCGACGGGTCCGGGGACCCCATGGTCCATCTTCGGCTATTTTCAGACATATTGCGACCAATGGGCCTGACCAGACCACAAAAGCTTTCGCTGTTCGGCCGAACCTTGTCTGGTGTGGCCGCCATCTGGTATGCAAAGCTGGAGGATGATATCAAAAGAAGTTGGGATGAGATGGCTGAGGCCTTTGTTGCACAGTACTCATACAATACCCAGATCGAGATTACAACTCGTGATCTTGAGACGACGAGGCAGGAGCCCAAGGAGACTTTCTTCGATTTTGTAACCCGGTAGAGGGCGAAGGCCTCAATGATGACCATTAGGCCAACGGATAAGGATCAAATACGGATGGTTGTGCGCAACCTCCAGCCCAAACTAATGCAGAAAATGATCGTGCTCCCCTTCCATACCTTTTCAGATTTGCATGAGATGGGAGTACAGATCGAAGATGCCATGAAGCAGGGCCTTATTGACCAGGAGAAGGAGCAGCCTAGGCGGGCGTTTTCCCGCAATTCGAATGCGACCACCAGTGGTGATGCAGCTGCAAGATCTTCTAAAGTGGGCATGGTTACCACTACCGCATCAAAAACATTTACCCCATTCACCGGTGCGTCCAGAAGTAGCTCACAAAAAACCAAATACCCACCTCGAGTCAAGAGGGTTTTCACTCCACTTCATATGCCTCTGTCAAAGGCTCTAGAGGTCTTACTCCGGGAAGGACATTTGAAACCGTTGGAACAACGGCCCCTACCCGATCCTATCCCTGCAAAGCATGACCAGACTAAATACTGTGCCTACCATCAATAAACCGGTCATGACACCGACAGTTGCTTTCGTCTGCGCCATGATGTACAAGATTTGTTTGACAACGGGGTCATTGCCGCACCAGGTCCTGCAAAGTCTATCGGCATTTGACCAGTGAACTTGGGGGGGATAATGTGATTATGTGATCGGGGGATGAACCAGCTGTGGATGACGCTCAATTTACTCCAGACGTGGGAATGGCACGCACTGTTCTGAGCAATGTGCAAATACCAGTTTTTGTTCTTTCTGACTTGGGTATTGGGTCAGTTTTGTTGTTTTGTTTTGAGTTTGTCTTTTTGTTTTGAGTCAGTCTCTTTTGTTTTGGGTTTGTCTTGTTGTATCGAGTCAGTCCTGTTATATTGGAGTCGGGTGATTCCAGGGGTGTTACCTCGGGCGTCACCATTTTGTTTTGCATTTGTCTTTTCGTTTTGAGTCTGTTTTTGCCAGGGAGCCAGTAATGCCAACAGATTTGAATGAAACAGCAGTGATTTTCACGCTCTCGCGTTTGCTTCTGCCTTGTGCCAGTTATGCCGGAAGTTCTGAATGAGATGGCAGTATTTGACTAAGAACTCTGTCTTTTCTGTGCCTTGAAGTCATTGTATTGACCTAAGTTTTTCAAAACTTTTTTGAACACTGCGGTGAAAACGAAGAGGAAGGAATTCCTCGGGATTTGCAAAACTTTGATCAATTGAGAGAAAGAGAGACGTGCTAAGCCATTAATGAATGAAATCATGCTTGTTAGCATGAGTACTGAGAAGGACCCTGGCTTGATCCAGACTGGTTTCACACTATCTTCAGTGCGAGCAATTTGTCGCTTTCTTAAAAATTTTCAAAAACAAAATGATTTACGCGGTTTTGCGAAGACCTGTGTGGAATCGCTCTTGAGATTGTGTAGCCTAGGATCACTCTCAGCCTCGAGACTCAACCCCTTTGCTTCCAAACCTTGAACTTGAATTCAGAAGGTTCAACGGTCAACTACGACGTGAGGCTTGTGTGGCCAGATTTGAAGCAGCCCTCGAACAAGAGGCCAGGAAAGTCGGATCAAGAAGATCAGAAGATCAGAAGAAGCTTGCAAAGCTAGAACAGAAGTACCCTTTGAACTACGGGCAAAGATGTCAGATGTGCTCAAAGAGCCGAAGATGAATCCTCTTGCAAAACAACAGCCACTCTCTTGGATACGGATGGCTTTGAGATCCTAAAACCATTTGGCATGGACTTGTTACACTTTTACCCTTTGAGAGGCTCGCTAGGCCGAAAACTCGGAAAGGGCGACCCAAGCAAAAGTTAGAGCAAGAAAAGATATATACAAAAAGCAAAAAGAAAAAAAAGAACAAAAGAGAAAAAAGAAAAAAAGAAAAATAAAAGAAAAAAAGAAGAAAAAAGAAAAAAAAAAGAAAAAAAGAGAAGAAAAGAAATGAAAAAGAAAGAAGAACAAAGCTCGCAAGGTTAAAAACCTACAACGGGCGCCTTGGCAAAAGTTAGAGCCTAAAAAGGCGAGGTTAATACCCGAGTGTACCTTAACCCCGAACTACGTGAGGCTTGATTCCCATCTTTGGGATACGTAGGCAACTTCATTATGAAGTCCAGCCATAAAACACTTCAAATTCGATTGTGTCCATGTGATGGTTCTGGTCTTTGTCTTCACTGTTTCCGAGAGTTTGGTTGCGTTCGTCACTTTGAGGACTGACTACAATGCACTGCGGTGCCATCCAAACAAGGGGCAACTTTCCGTTGCCATTCAATGCGCCGCGGTGCCGTTCAAACAAGGGGAAACTTTCCGTTGCCTTGCAGCTCTCTTGAAGCACGGGCCAGTTTTCCTTTGGATCCGAGGTTGTGCATCTCAGGAGTAGGTTTCATGCTCGTTGAGCAAGTGGCTGTTTGCAAAAATAGTTTTTGAGAATTTTTACTGAGGGTGACTAATTTTCTCGAAAATTGTTCCATCTTTTCCAAAAACTGGACCATTTCTTGGACCCAAACAGGAAAATTTTGCATGCTCATAGCCTGACTTGCATGATTTCAAATCAAAAATTGAACAAGCATGTTAATCTAACTCTCATGTGGGTCAAAATTGTTTTAGTAGAAAGCAAAAAAAAAAAAACAAAAAACAAAAAACAAAAAAAAAACAAAAAATGGTCAAAGTGATGAACTAGGGCGCAATGAGTCAGAGTTCTTTTTCCCTTGTCAAAATACTTGCCAAGAAGGGCACTCTACCCGCCAGAAGGCACAACCAAGGGCACAACAAAAGGCCGAAAGCTCTCACATCCTCCGAAAGCGAGGTATCAAGCCAAGTCGCGGCACGAATCGAATGAGACCAGAGATTCCACTCCCTCATCTCGACAGATCTGATCACGTCCAACTCCAAGCAGTATCATCAATCGATGTCGACTCTGATTTGCTACACACCGGTTAGCCAGCAGCCCTCCTCTGTGGGAGAAACTCACTAGCTGCGTGCAGAAGAAGAAGAATCTAGCAGAATGCGAGGGGCACGAGCCCACAACTTGCTGTTTATCTATCAACCACCCAGGGGAGGGATGAAAAATGAGAGATTGAAGAATAGAGAGATGTGCGATGAGAGAAAAAAAATAAGAAAAGGGCTTTTTCAGAAAAACAGAGCTTGAGGGCCGAGTGATGTGAGAACCACAAATGAGAAAGGGTGGGAAACACTACCCGGTGAAACAGGCTCCCTGTGCACATCTGAGTGTCGTGTCTTTTTGTTTTATCTCGATTTTGTTTTGGGTCGTTTCGAGTGTTACTCGATGTGTCTAGGTTGTGTGCCTTTTATTTCCTTGTTGAGTCGTTTTTCTATGTTCAACAGAGGCTCAATACCGGTCAAAAACTCATCTCTCAATTTCAAAATAAAATCATTTTGTGCTCGAAAAGTGCCGTTCTCCACATTTGTTCAAAACAGTATTTGTTCTTTTATAAAACCGCAGGGTTCAACCCAGGTCATATGAGAACAGTGAAACCAAGACCTATCTGAAGCTATAATGGTTCTGGACTGCAAAGCAAAAGCAAAAAAGGAAAATATCGGGCATCTGAGTTTGTTTCAACTTCAGTAAGCTCCGAGATCGCATTCTGTATACACCTTGTCAGGTCTTGTCAATGCTCCGAAGTATGAGTGTGCCTCTACCTCAAGCTCATGATCAAGTCTGCCTTAAGCCAGAATGGCAATCAGAAATGCTCTCTTTGAATACCAGCCCCTGCCAGATGCATCTTGACTCCGTTTGCAATGAGTTCCTAGGAGACCAACTGCGACGGTGGAAACTAGAGTTCGAATGGCTATTGCCTAGAACGCAAAGGTTCGGGATTTCCGAGACTAAAGTCTGGTTTAAATACCCAGAGGCGTGCCCTCGGCTTGAAATCCGTATGGAAGCCCCATAGGTTGAGATAGCGTGTATGCACCTCAATTCTGGATACTAAACCAACCTAGTCTGTCACCCCGTTGGAGAATAGGGAAAGTTGTAAATATGATCAGGAAGAAAGGCAACATCCAAAGTATTCTACGCGTAGAACCCTTGTCAGCATTCCAAAGCCTTTGTACTGTGAGTTGAAGGTAAAGTGTTCGAAGAGCACAAGGGGAGATCCCCGTCGGAGAAGAGCGGTTCACCGCCACTCACCTCATGAGGTGCTTTCTAAAGCGCCGCTTTGTCCATTTATTGCTTTCCTTAAGCATCATGCATTGTAATGCATTGTACCTATCAAGTTTCTTTCTCAGTCATGCACGATATTGTATGTACGGTTCATTCAAAGAAGTTCCGTTTGAGATCATTTATTAGTGTATCAATCACACTTCATTCGTTTTGTGTATCTATCACACACATTATCATTTTTGTGTATCTATCACGCATATATTCACTTTAGTGTATCAATCACACTTCATTCAGTTAGTGTATCAATCACACTTCATTTATTTAGTGTATCAATCACACTATGCTCACTTTGTGTATCTATCACACTTTCTTCATTCGCTTAGTGTATCAATCACACTCTCTTCACCTTAGTGTATCAATCACACTTCATTCATTTTGTGTAGCTATCACACACATCCTCATTTTGTGTATCTATCATGCACATATTCACATCATCACCTTTAGTGTAACCATCACACTTGTTCACTAAGTGCATCTATCACACTTCGTGTTTACCTTCAGTATATCTATCATACTCTGTTCACTAAGTGCATCTATCACACTTCGTGTTCACTTTTAGTGTATCAATCACACTCTGTTCACATAGTGCATCTATCACACTTTGTCTTCACATTCAGTATATCCATCATACTTGTTCACTAAGTGCATCTATCACACTTCGTGTTCGCTTTTAGTATATCCATCATACTTGTTCACTAAGTGCATCTATCACACTTCGTGTTCACATTTAGTATATCCATCATACTTTGTTCACTAAGTGCATTTATCACACTTCGTGTTCACATTTAGTATATCCATCATATTTGTTCACTAAGTGCATCTATCACACTTCGTGTTCACATTTAGTATATCCATCATACATGTTCACTAAGTGCATCTATCACACTTCGTGTTCACCTTTAGTGTATCCATCACACTTGTTCACTTAGTGCATCTATCACACTTCGTGTTCACCTTTAGTGTATCCATTACACTTGTTCACTTAGTGCATCTATCACACTTCGTGTTCACCTTTAGTGTATCCATCACACTTGTTCACTTAGTGCGTCGATCACACTTCGTGTTCACCTATTGTGCGTCTATCACACTTTGTGTTTGCCTTTTGTGTATCCATCACACTTTGCTCACTTCATTCACTTAGTGTATCAATCACACTTTGTTCATATAGTGTATTTATCACACACTCACTTTGTATCTATCACACTATGCCTACTTTGTGTATCAATCACACACACTCGCTTTGTATCAATCACACTATGCCTACTTTGTGTATCAATCACACACACTTGCTTTGTATCTATCACACTATGCCTACTTTGTGTATCTATCACACGTTCGCTTTGTGTATCTATCACACACTCACCTAGTGTATCCATCATACTTTACTTCATATAGTGTATCCATCACGCTCGCTTCACTTTGTGTATCTATCACACGTTCGCTTTGTGTATCTATCACACACGCTCGCTTTGTGCATCAATCACACACTTCGTTCACCTTTGTGTATCTATCGCACATGTTCGTGAAGATTCCATAATTTTCTTACATCCTTTCTGCATGACGTACAGTTTGGTTCGAGTTTACTTGCTTGCCTAGCATTCGCTTAAAATGTTGCATTTATTTTGCATAAATTGCTTCATTACAGCTCTCTTTGCATGATCATGAGTGATATTCGGATTCGCGTAGCGTATAAGTCTAATTTTCAAACCGGCTTCGCGTAGCGTGTAAGTCCAATTTTCAAACCGGCTTCGCGTAGCGTGTAAGTCCAATTTTCAAACCGGCTTCGCGTAGCGTATAAGTCCAATCTTCAAACCGGCACAGTGGCGTATAAGTCCAATCTTCAAATCGCCAGATAGCGTGTAAGTCCAATTTTCAAACCGGCCGGCGTGGCGTAAGTCCAATCTTCAAACCGGAGATAGCGTGCGTGTGCCTGCCTCCCGATTTTTTGAGTTGGGTCGTGTGCCTCGGTTCGGGTCCGCTTAACCACCTCCGTTTGCTCCGGTTTTTGGCACATACCTTATTTCCTACCTTTTGAGGGACACTGTGGTCCGGGAGACCGACTTCGTGGTCGGACACCACTTCCGGTACCTAACAGCCCACTTTCGGGGCCTCGAACTGCGTGTTTTGGCTCCCGAACCTTCATTCTACATTTTTGGGCTCCGACCTGAACTTGAGATAGTCAGATTTTGAGGTCTTTTTCATGTTTGATTAAGGACCTTTTGCTGTTTGAGATCTCCTACTGTCACTTGCTTCTTCACCCCTCTTTTAGCCCTTTTCTTGCATGATAGTTTAGGCCTATTGTATTTATTTTCGTGGCTTGTCATAAACTAGAAAGTGTCTTATTTTGAGCCCCTCTTCAACTTTGTTGAAGGGCTCTCATCGGTTTGAGATCTCCTACTATCACTTCCCCCTTTATCTCCCTTTAGGCCAATTTTGGAGGGAAATTTGAATTTCATTTCCCCCCCATTTTTCCCCCTCTTTTTTCACTCTCTTGTGTCTATATAACAGACCCTCCAGCTCTGGAAAAAGGGTTAGAAAATTTTGTTTACATCCAATCTCTCTCTCTCTCTCTATATATATATTCCAAGCACCAAAACCCTTTATTCTTGGATCCATTTCTACTCCATCTCCAAGCCAACCGACCCATACTCCATACCAGAAGTTTGGAGGCCATTTCCAGAGGCAAGGAGCATCTTTTCTCAAGCCAAGAGTTGATGAAAGACTAGTCTTCAAGGGTGAGTTTCATTTTCCCTCTTTTTGCTCTTTTCTTGGTCTATATTTTAGCTCCTTATGCTTGCATAGTTGGGCTCCGACCCTAACTGAAACTAGGCTTATTTTGAGCCATTTTTCATGTTTAATTAAGGGTCTCTCACTATTTGAGGCTTCCTTCTTTCACTTGCTTCATTACCCCTCTTGTATCCCCCTTTCTTGCATAGCATTTTCGGCCTATTTTAAAACTTTTTTGAGGCATGTTGTGAACTGTGAAATAGCTTATTTTGAGCCCTTCTTCAACATTTTTGAAGGGCTCATCACTGTTTGGAGCTCCCATGTGCCACTTGCCATTGTACCCCTCTCTTGGCCTTATTCTTGCATGATTTGTTAGCCCCTTGTGCTTCTGTTTTTGGGCTCTGGTCCGAACCAAAAATGACCTTATTTTGACTCCCTCTTCATGTTTCATCAAGGGTCTTTGGCTGTTTGAGGTATCCTTTGTATACTTTGTGTTTAAACCTCTTTTTGGCCTTATTTTGCATAGCATCTTAGGCCTACTTTTACACTGTTTTGGGTTTGATCATAAGCTTTAAAAGGTCATATTTCAGGTCCCTCTTCAACATTGTTGAAGGGCCCTTTTCCGTTTAGAGCCAGCATCTGCTACTTGCTTCATTACCTCTCTCCCGGGGCCATTTTTGTATGCTAGCTTAGCCCCATTTGTGTTCCCTGTTTGGCCTTTCTTAAAACTGTAAATATGCTTTTTTTTGGGCTTCCTTACTTCTGTATTCACACTTCATGTACAAATAATGCATGCTTGATGTAGCTACAAGTCATTTCATGTGCCTAATCTTGCATTTCGGGATCATTCCTTGCATCGGGTGCCATGTTTCCATGATTCGGGGCTGTTTTGCATCACATTTTGGTACTAAAATTTGCATGCTAATATTTCATATTCCATGACTTGCCATGTCTTGTTAGAGTGGCATCTTGGTGCCTTAGGATCGGTCCTCGGTTTGCGTGCACGTGTGCACGCATTTTGAGTTGTCTCATTTCCATCTTATGGCCTCTTATGTGAGTGTGGCTGAGGTCCACTCATGTTAGTGTAAGTCCATTATGCATTGTGTATGCCATTCCATTTCATAGCATTGTGTATGCTAGGTTGTATATCAGTGCATTGTGTATGCCATGTTACCTCGTGCATCGTGTATGCCATTTCATAACATTGTGCATGTTAGGTTGTATCTTAGTTTGCATTCGTGCATGTCATGCATATTGCATTGTGCTTGGGATAGGAGTTAGCGAGCACGGAAACGAGGGCGTTTCAGACTCGAGTGACGAAGCGTGTCTCAATTCCCCAGTCACCGACACTCCGGATCATCCATGATGGAGTTAGGTTTTGTTGTGTTTTCATGTGCATTCATTCCATATCGAGTTGTGCAATTCGACTCCTCGGCCATCATGCATCGAGATACGTGATTGGTGGCACGAGGATCGAGGCATGCATACATTTGTGAAAATACATTGCTATGCCCTTTTCGCTCTCTCGCTAAAAGAAAATCAAGAATCGCTAGCCTTCGAGGCTTGGCGCGCTTTCCAAGAACAATTGCAAAACAGAGGCTAATTGGGGCATTCTAGTGAATTTCCGCGCAAGGCAGCCTAAACATATATCATTCATCAGAATCAAGGCAGTCCCTGGCTTGTATGCCAGTTTATTATTTTCTTAGTTAAGTTGTAAATTAATTAGGAATTTGTACATATTTGGACTGTATTTATTCGGGACTGTATATTTATTCGGACCCTCTGCACGAGGGCAAAATTGTAATAAGTGTGTGTGAGTGTGATGTATGTCTTCTAACCCCACGTCTTTCTTCCCTTTTATTCACCTGCTTATGATGTTTAGATTAGGGCATATTTCAATTAGCATACAGTATGATAGCATGTTTGCATTCATTCATCTGTTTTGCATGCACCGGGCTCGGCGCATCATACTAACTGTATTTGTATTTCAATTCCAAGTTGAATACATGTTAGCTGTAGCATTCCATTGGCCATGTTTAGAATAGCCGAGCCTGCTATAGTTTGCATCTTTGCATGTGTTGCATTAGGCAATTCTGTGTATCTAGGATCATGCATGGATTTCTAATGAGCTTCTGTTTTGGCTTGGAGTACTCGGTGAGTTTTTATGCTTTAGCATCCTTGTATGCGTGTGAGTGACTGCCATGAATAGCATGCTTACCATGAGGGTAACTGCTTATGTGATGTAACTGCTTGAATGCCTGTTGGTGAAGGTTGGGTTATTTGGATTAGAACAATTCATCAAATGTTTGTTTTAAGCCCACTAGATAGTGGCAAAACCATTGTTTTCTAAGCCCACCCGAGGGTGGCAAATCCACGTCTTAGCCTACCTGCGGGTAACACCATCAAACCATTTTCAAACAAACAAACATAAAATGTTTTGTTCCAATTCAGGCGACTCAGTCTATACTTGTATGCTGTGCGCATCACATAGTAACCTAGGCTAATAACCGGAATAAGAACATACAATGTTTTCAAAAATAGATATCATGGTTAGTAGAGGCCGGTCTCTGATCGGGCGAGCGAGGGTGCTCACGGAGTGACCTTCCCCAATTGTACCCAAGTTCCCGAGCCGAGGCAACTTTGGTGATGACGGACGCGTGGCCTTAGGCAAACGAGTCAGGGTTTTCTAAATTTCCCAAAAATAAAATATTTAGGTGGCGACTCTGTATCTGGCAAAGCAGTCCATGTTTGGCACTTCTTTCAAAAAATCTGTTTTCAAAAACGATTTGCTGGATTTGGACTCTTTGGTTCAAGATTAAGAACCGTGACAACAAAATCGAGTCCGAGCTGTAGTGAGGTCCCCCTGCGGGCTTGTTACAATGTTCCTCACAGCTGGTTCCTTACAGATACACCCTCCTTTTCCCCCCAGATTTCGTATCCGAATGGGGGACTTTTGGGGGGGAAATTTGAATTTCATTTCCCCCCATTTTTCTCCACTCCTTTGCCTATATAACCAGCACCTCCAGCTGCATTTGGAGGGGTTACAAACTTTGGTTTAGAGCTCTTGCATTGAATCTCTCTCCCTCTTTACTCCAAGCCTCAAAACCCTAAGGTTCTTGCACCAATCCATAGCACCACCTCTCCACACTCCATTCCAGCCACTTGGAGGCTACTTCCAGAGGTTAGGAGCACCATTTCTTCAACCAAAAGCTGCTGGAGCTTTGTGCTACAAGGGTGGGCCTCTTTACTCATCTTTTAAGCTTATTTTTGCATGCAATCTTAACCTTTGTTGCTTACTTTTTTGGGCTCCGACCCAAACTGTAAATAATCATATTTTGATCCCCTTTTCATGTTTGATCAAGGACCACTTGCTGTTTGAGGTCTCCTACTATCACTTGCCCCTTTAACTCTCTTTTAGGCCCTTTTTTTGCATAGTATTTTAGGCTTATTTTTGAGCTGTTCTGGACTTGGTCATAAACTGTAAAATATCTTTTTTTGAGCCCCTCTTCAACATTGTTGAAGGGCTCTCCTATTTTGAGGCCAGCAGCTACCACTTGTCTCTTTGTCCCTCTTTTAGGCCTTTTTTTGCATGATAGTTTAGCCTCACTTGTGTTTATTTTCGTGGCTTGAAGTAAACTATAAAGTGACTTTTTTTGAGCCCCAATTCAACTTTGTTGAAGAGCTCCTTGCCATTTGGGGCCGGCTGCTGTCCCTTATCTCTATTCCCCCTTTTAGGGCCACTTTTGCATGATAGATAAGCCCTATTTGTGTTCACTTTTGAGACTTATTATAAACTGAGAAAAGGCTTGTTTTGACATCATTTTCATGTTTCATTAAGGGAATTTTCTTATTTGAGGTCACATACCTCCTTATATGCTTGATTCCCTCTCATTTTGAGCCTTACACCCTAGCCCTTGTTGCATGCCTTGTTTGACCTTCTAGCCACTGGAATCTAGTGGATTTACAGTGGCTTTGATGCTGTTTTGAGCCTACAAATCAGAGGGGGGTGACCCCTTCTCACCTTGACTTGTTTGGTGGCCATTTTGGCCTTCCAAAGAGGCCCTATCTTGCATACTTTGTGGACTGATTTTGGGGCCAATTTGGTGAGTTTTGAGACTATCATATTTGATTTTCAAAGTTGATTTGGGGCTGCCACATGTCTATCTTGTATATGCTTAAGAATCCCTTTGTATGCCCTCTAAAGGAACCCCTCATTTGTGCATGTGTTGGCTGCATTTTCATGATTATTTGGGCATATTTTGGCATGTTTTATTCACTGATTTTTGGTGGTTTGATGAGTTCTCACTTTCTTCATATACATGCCATGTAAACTATGTTTGCCCGCCAAAATTGCATGCTAATTTAAGCCATCTTGCTAGCACTTTTTGGTCACACTTTAAACTGGAAAAGTTCATGTTTTGGGACTGCCTTGACTCTATATTCATGCTTCATTTTCAAATAATGGATGCTTTGTATTGCGTATGCCTAGTTTTGAGTTTCGGGGTTTCATCTCATGCATCGGGTGCCATATTGCCATGTTTTGGGGCTGTTTAGCATCATATTTTAGTGCTGGAATTTGCATGTTTGTATGACATATTTTGTGCCTTGCCATGCTTTGTTAGAGTGGTATTTGTGCCTTAGGATTAGTCCTCGGTTTGCGTACATGTGTGCACGCATCTCGAGTGTCTCATTTTTCATCTTATGGCTACTGATGTGGGTGTGGCTGAGGTCCACTCATGTTGGTGTAAGTCCATTATGCATTGTGTATGCCATTTCATTTCATAGCATTGTGTATGCTAGGTTGTATATTAGCGCATTGTGTATGCCATGTTCCTCGTGCATCGTGTATGCCATTTCATAGCATTGTGCATGTTAGGTTGTATCCTAGTTTCATTCATGCATGTCATGCATATTACATTGTGTTTGGGATAGGAGTTAACGGCAGAAAGTAATGCGTTTCAGTACTCCGAGTGACGGAACGTGTCTCAATTCCCCAATCGCCGACACTCCGGATTACCCATGATGGACTTTAGGTTTTGTTATGTTTTCATGTGCATTCATTTCATATTAAGTCGTGCAATTCGACTCCTCGGCCATTACGCATCGGGATGCGTGATTGGTGGCACGAGGATCGAGGTAAGCATACATATGTGAAAATACATTGCCATGCCCCTTTCTTGCTCTCTGTTGCAGTAAATCAAGAATCAACAGCCTTTCAGAGCTTTGCACAATATTCCGAGCATAAACTGTAAACAGAGGCTAATCGGGGCGTCGCAATGAATTTCTACGCCAAGCAACTCAAACATGCATCATCCATCACCCGGAGCAGAGTCGAGGCAGTCCCTAGCTTGCATGCTAGTTTACAGCTTTCCTAGGTTAATTTGTTAATTAATTAGGGTTTTGTACTGTATTCGGACTGTATTATTTATTTGGGACTGTATTATTTATTTGGACCCTCCGAGCGAGGGCAATGTTGTAATAAGTGTGTGTGCGTGTGATGTACGTTTTCCAACCCCACGTCTTTCTCCCTTTTATTTACCAGCTTATGATGGTTAGATTAGGGCATGTTTCTATTAGCATACAGTATGATAGCATATTTGCATTCATTCATCTGTTTTGCATGCACCGGGCTCGGTGCATCATAACTCATTGCATTGTATTTCAATTCCAAGTTGAATACATGTTATCTGTTGCATTTCATATGCCATGTTTAGAATAGCCGAGCCTGCTATAGTTGCATTATTGCATGTGTTGCATTAGGCATTTCTGTATAGTTAGGATCATGCATGATTTCTAATTAGCTTCTGTTTTAGCTTGGAGTACTCGGTAAGTTTTTACGTTTTAGCATCCTTGCATGCGTGTGAGTGACTGCCATGATAGTATGCTTACCATGAGGCTATTTGCTTATGTGATACAACTGCTGAATGCCTGTGGGTGAAGGTTGGGTTATTTGTATTGGAACAAATCATTGACTGCGAGTCTTAAGCCCACTAGATAGTGGCAAAATCATCTTTTCTAAGCCCACCTGAGGGTGGAAAAATCTGCATTTTAAGCCTACTTGCGAGTAGCAAACCATCTTTCAAAAACAAACACGAAATGTTTTGTTCCAATTCAGGTGATCCAGTCTATACTTGTATGCTGTGCGCATCACATAGTAAATCTAGGCTAATAACCGGAATAAGAATGCATAATGTTTTCAAAACTAGATATCATGGTTAGTAGAGGCCGATCTTTGATCGGGCGAGCGGGGGTGCTCACGAAATGACCTTCCCCAATCGTACCCAAGTTCCCGAGCTGAGGCAACTTTGGTGATGACAGACACGTGGTATTAGGCAACGAGTCAGGGTTTCCTAAATTTCCCAAAAATAAAATATTTAGGTGGCGACTCTGTATCTGGCAAAGCAGTCCATGTTTGGCACTTCTTTCAAAAATCTGTTTTCTCAAAACGATTTGCCGGATTTGGACTCTTTGGTTCAGATTAAGAACCGTGACAATTAGAGTCCTGAACTGTAGTGAGCCCAATAGGAACGGAATGGAGGACTCATTCCCTCCCAGGGCGTTCGGGGACGTCTACAACCCCAGATCGTTCAAAGTAGGTGATTGGGTCTTGAGGAAAGTCATGAGCAATACCTTGGTGCCAGGTGAAGGCAAGCTAGGGGCAAATTGAGAAGGACCCTACAAGATTACCAGTCTGGCGGGCAAAGGGGCATACCACTTGGAGGACTTGGATGGTAGAGCAATACCCCAGCCATGGAATGCGGCCAACCTCAAACTTTATTATTTCTAGCTGTTGTTTTCTTTTTGTGCAAATGAATTTTTTGCTTTACACTTCAGAATGTAATTCTTTTTGTCAATATATAGAAGTGTCTCTTCTTTGCTTTAGCATTCAAATTTTTATTTTGATGTAACTACCGAGATGTTTAGTTCGGTTGAAAGAGTTGATGTTTTGTTCAACTTAGGTATTCTCAACCGAGATGTTTACTCCGGTTGAAAGAGTTGATGTTTTGTTCAACTTAGGTATTCTCAACTGAGATGATTTATTCCGGTTGAAGGTGTTGATGTTTTGTTCAGCTCTCAGATTCCAACCGAGATGATTTATTCCGGTTGAAGGTGTTGATGTTTTGTTCAGCTCTCAGATTCCAACCGAGATGATTTATTCTGGTTGAAGGTGTTCATGTTTTGTTCAACTCTTAGAATAAAATCGAGATGTTTATTCCGGTAGAACGAGTTGATGTTTTATTCAACTTAGGTACTCCTAACCGAGATGTTTACTTCGGTTAAAAGATGTTTTGCTCAACTTAGGTGTTCTCAACCGAGGTGCTTATTCCGGTTGAAAGAGTTGCAGATTTGTTCAATTATGAGATTGAAGCCGAGATGTCTTTTCCGGTTATATGAGTTAATCAATGTGGTTTGTCTTGCCGAGGTATTTTGTTTGGCCAAAGTTATGAGACATGAATACCGCACAAACACTTGATGAAATTTGAACTTTTCATTGATGGAAAATAAGTACAAAAGGTGGGGCTGATAGCCCAGTTACATATGTAAAGCCAAAAACAAAACAAAAAAGAAAACTAAGCCAAGGGGGAAAGGTTGGCGAATTCATCCTCGGTTGTCTCCAAGTTGACTGTTGGAGATTGGTCTTGTACACCGGTCAGAGTCTGGCCGGGCTGCTCTTGCTCTTGGCGGTCTTCTCCCTCAACATCTGCCTTGGCCTCTTCTTCAAGTCCTTCCTCAGCCTCGGCCTGCAACGCGCTGAAGATGTCGTTGGCATATGGCACGAGATAGGTCGGTAGGAAGGCAGCCGGTGAAGAGGTAAACACATCGGTGTCAGAACCTTGGCCGAGCTGCTGGCAGGCAGACTTCCAACCTGCTTTGAAATAAATGTCTTGAGTGGCGAAGACCTGCTTCTTGTAGCTGTCCTTGGCTTCCTTAAAGCCGGCGTTGTTGGCGTCCTCGCAGTCCTTCTCCCTCGACTTTTTGAGTGCATCCAGCTCAGCCTGGAGCTCATCCCTCTTCTTCTCGGCTTCGTCAAGCTGGCTGAGCAACCTGTTGTTGTCAGCATTAGCGATTTGAAGTGAAGATTTTGCTAGGCCGAGCTCGGTTTGAAGGCTTTGGACTTGGCTAGCGGTGTCATTCACCTTTTGCCGCAGTCGATGGATGCGCTCCATGACCAAGTGTTGCTTTTGGAAGGCCTGCAAGAAGAAAATTTCATTAGAGAAGAAACCGTGCAAACACTTGGTAAAAATTTCAGTGAAAGATTGAGACTTACCCTGGCCATGGACTTAACTGACGACTTCACCAACCGAGTGTCAGGAACGTGGTCGCTACCGACCACGTCGCTTGGTAGGAGAAGGGCTTTGGAAAGATCGTAGGTGAGCATGTGTTTTTTGTCGCCCTTGATGGAAACTGTTGCCGGGATGTCTTTGCCCCGGTGCTTTAGCTGCGGTCGCCATGGTGGTGTTGGGTCGACAGTTTCGGCGGGTTGCTCGGTGGTTAGCTCGGCAACCAGCTCGGCAGATGGGTCTGCGCGAGGTCTTTTGCCAGCCCGGCGAGTTTCCTGTCTGGATTGCCCGGCGGCTGGAGATGCCAAGGCAACCACGGGGCCGCTGGATTGACCGGCAGCTGGTGAGTGGGTAATGATGCTCGGTATCTCAGTTGAAGTGGCTGTGAGGAGGTTCTTGATGCGGCTTCGTTTAGCCATTTCTTGTTCTTCGGTCAACCGGATTAACGGCACGTTCGGTAGAGTTGGGTCTGGAGGAGGTGATGGAGCACGGAGAAAGTCTGTCACTTTGCTCCGGCGTAGAGCTGAATATCTGTAAGTTGGGGTGTAGCTGAGCAGCTCGTTACAATCCCAGTGGTTATAGCGGAGCACGGTACGGATAGCTTCAACATTCGGATATTGGTAGTTGGCTTGCAAGGCTTGAATCGTTGCAAAGGAAACAAGAAAAATGGTTATGTACAGAATATTGAAGAAATGCAAATAACCAAGCAAGTTAGAGCGACTTACATGTGGAACCAAAGTTCTTGCTAATTGCCCAACCCGGTACGTCGGCTGTTTCATAGTTGCCTGACACCCAGAAAAAGTCATCGTCATGTAAGTCTTTATCTGGGGTGCCGGTCACTATTTTTTCTTTGCCCGGTCGGATTTTTAAATAATAAGCGAGGCCATCGCCGGTGTGCCCAAGTGTGTATTGCCTCAGTATCTCAGCTAAACCTAAGTTGGTGCCTAGCCAGTTGTTTAGCTCGTGGACACCGTTGATAATTCGGTAAGTGTTTATTGATACTTGTGTGGGTGCAAGCTTAGTCTGGCGCAGAAATTCGGTCATCAATGGGTTGACCGGGAAGCGGAGGCCTCCTTCGATGATAGACAGAACAGTGAAGAGGCACTGTTCTAATTTGCCCCAACGCGTTGTTTCAATTTTTGCGAGCTCAAGGTGGACGTCGGCCGGGATACCGTACTCCTCTCTGAACGCGGCCAATGGAGCCGGAGTATCAACGAGGAAGTGAAATTTCCCCATGTGAAACCGGCTAAGTTAGCTCGGCTGAGGAAGTTTGGCACTGTCTGGTGATTGTTGGTGTAGACGTCCCCAAATGCATCCCGGGGGAAGGGAGTGCGAGTCCCCCCCATTTTGGTTCGATATTGGGTCACTACAGTTCGAAGGACTCAAATGTCACGGTTCTTAATCTTGAACCAAAGAGTCCAAATCTGGCAAATCGTTTTGAGAAAACTGATTTTTTTTTTTAAAGAAGTGCCAAACATGGACTGTTTCGCCAGATACAGAGTCGCCACCTAAATATTTTAAAATGGGAAATTTAGGAAACCCTGACTCGGTGCCAAAGGCCACGTGTCCGTCATCACCAAAGTTGCCTCGGCTCAGGAACTTGGGTACGATTGGGGAAGGTCACTTCGTGAGCACCCCCGCTCGCCCGGTCAAAGACTGGTCTCTACTAACCATGATATCTTATTTTGAAAACATTGTGAGTTCTTATTCTGGTTATTAGCCTAGGTTACTATGTGATCGACAAAGATACAAGTATAGCGAGCCGCTTAATTGGAACAAAACATTTCATGTTTGTTTGTTCGAAAATGGTTTGATGGTCCTACCCGTAGGTAGGCTAAGACGTGGATTTGTCCCCCCCGCGAGGGCTTAGAAAAGATGGTTTTGCCACTATCTAGTGGGCTTAAAACAAACATTTGATGAATTGTCCAATCCAAGTAACTCAACCTCCACCCACAGGCATTCAAGGCAGTTATATCACATAAGCACATAGCCTCATGGTAAGCATGCTATTCATGGCAGTCACTCACACGCATGCAAGGATGCTAAAGCATAAAACTCACCGAGTACTCCAAGCCAAAACAGAAACTCATTAGAAATCATGCATGATCCTAAAGTATACAGAAATGCCTAATGTAACACATGCAAAAATGCAACTATAGCAGGCTCGGCTATTCTAAACATGGCATATGGAATGCTACAACTAACACGTATTCAATTTGGAATTGAAATACAAATGCAGTTTGTATGATGCGCTACGAGTCCTATATGCAAAACAGATGAATGATGCAAACATGTCATTACATCAGTATGCTAATTGAAACATGCCCTATATCTAACCATCATAAGCGGGTAAATAAAAGGGAGAAAGAAGTGGGGGTTGGAAGACATACATCACACTCACCCACACTTATTACAATTATGCCCTCGCGCAGAGGGTCCAAATAAATAATACAGTCCGAATAAAAGAATAGTACAATCCGAAATATACAGTCCGAATAAAAAAATATACAAATTCCTAATTAATTAACAAATTAAAGAAGAAAAACTGTAAACTAGCATGCAAGCCAGGGGCTGCCTTGACTCCGCTTCGGATAATGAAATGATGCATGTTGAGCTACTTTGCGCGGAAATCCACTGGGATGCCCCAATTAGCCTTTGTTTGCGATGTTTCTCGAAATGCGTGCCAGACTCCAGAAAGTTGCTGATCCTTCATTTTGCTGCAACAGAGAGTAGGAGAGGGGCATAGCAATGTATTTCACAAATTTATGCATGCCTCGATCCTCGTGCCACCAATCACGCATATCGATGCACGATGGCCGAGGAGTCGGATTGCACAACTCAATATGAGGTGAATGCCGATGAATGCTACAACAAAACCTAACTCCATCATGGGTAATCCGGAGTGTCGGTGACTTGGGAATTGAGACCCGTTCCGTCACTCGGAGTACGAAACGTGCCTCGTTTCCCGTGTCCGGGCTAACTCCTATCCCGAACACGATGCAATATGCATGATATGCATGAATGCAACTAAAATACAATCCTAGCATGCACAATGCTATGCAAATGAGATGCCTCGAAATGCGTGCACGCGGGCACGCGAACCGAGGCGATGATCCTAAGGCATGTAATGGCATATGCAATGCAAATTGGACTTACACTAACACGAGTGGGCCTCAGCCACACTCACATAAGAGGCCGTCGGATAAAAGTGAAGTGCCTTGAAATGCGTGCACATAGGCACGCAAACCGTGGCAATGACATAAAGGCATGAAACGGCCTAAATATGACATACAATGAGACTAAAATAAGATGTCTCAAAATGCGTGCCCACGGGCACGTAAACTGAGAAAATGGCATACGGAATGCAACAGGACTAAAATGAGACGCGCGATGCAATGTGGGCTTACACCAACATGAGCGAGCCTCAGCCACACTCACACAGGAGGCCGAGAGGTGAAAATGAAGTGCCTTGAAATACGTGCACACGGGCACGCAAATCGAGGCAACGGCATACGGAATGCAATGGAACTAAAATGGCATATATAATGCAAAATGGACTTACACTAACATGAGAGAGCCTCAGCCACACTCACATAAGAAGCCGTGAGATGAAAATGAAGTGCCTCGAAATGCGTGCACACGGGCACGCAAACCGAGGCAATGGCCCTGAGGCATGAAATGACATGAAAAATGATATGCAAACATGCAAATGGAATTTCAGCACTTACAAATGATGCAAAACAGTCCCGAAAGGTGGGGAAATGACACCAAATGCACGGAATGGTCCCGAAATGCGATATTAAGCACCCGAAATGGCCTACAACCATACTAACCATGCGAAATTGGTACATGACATGAAAAACAGTAGCAAGGCAGCCCCAAAATAGCATTTTTTACAGTACAAAACATGGCGAAATAGTTAGCATAGATAGGACAACAATGGCATACAAAAATAGGGGCCAAGAGAGGGGTATTGAAACAAGTGATGTATGCGATGCTCAAACTGAAAAATTTCCTTCTACAACACTGATGAGAGACCAAAAATATGCACATTTTAAGTTTATGAAATCCCTCAAATAAGTATGAAAACATGCTAAAAATGCCATGCAAGAACTAGGCCAACAAAGGCTAGAACATGAGGTAGGCCTTACATTTGTCAAACAGCCTTAGACCCTTAACAAAACATGACAAGAAATCCAAAATATGGACATTTTAAGTACTGCTCATGGCCAGAAACAGAAGCTAGATAGGCCTAAAAAGGCATGCAAAATGGGGGTCAAAGAGGGATATAATGGAAAGTATAATATGGAGACCCCCAACAAGGTTGATCCCTTATAAAATGTTGTAGAGGGACACAAAATAAGCTTACTCACAGTTCATGACATGCTCCAAAACAAACTACACATAGGCCAAACAAATCATGCAAATTTACGGTAAATATGAGGGATTATGAAGCAAGTGCATGATAGAGAGGCCAAACAGGGTTGAGCCCTTCTTCAATGTTGAATAGGGGCTCAAAATAGACCCACTCACAGTTTACATTATGCTCGAAAACAGATCACTCATAGGCTAGAAAAAGAATGCAAAATATTGACAGACAAGATGATATTGAAGCAAGTGCATCATAGAGGGCTCAAACAAGGTTGAGCCCTTGAACAAACATGAAGAATAGCTCAAAATAGACCTAGTTTTAGTTAAGGTCGGTTCTCAAAACAATAAGAAAATAGGCTTAAGAAATGAGGTAAGAAAGTGCTACAAAAGAGAGAAAGTGAGACTTACCCTTGAAGACTACACTTTGGTTGCTTCTTGGCTTGAGTTTGTTGCTTCTTAGCCTCTGAAAAATCTTCCCTTGCTACTAGAATGGAAGTGGTGAAGGTAGTGCTTGGTGTTGATGAACAAATGAGGCCAAAACTTAAGGATTTTGGAGGTTTTTGGAGAGGGAGATGTAAGCCAATGTATATGAGCTCTTAAGAGGAGTTTTTCTAACCCTAATGAAGGAGCTGGCCAGCCACTTATAAAGGCTAAGAAGGGGGTGTAAAAGAGGAGGGAAATGCACCCAAGCTTTCCCTCCCAAAATATCCCCCGAATGCAAAGATATTTTGGAGAAACAATTTACAAATTGTAATGAACTCAAGCGAGGATCGAGCGACCATGTGCTTTTACTAGAGGTGGCCGGCCGGCCACCCCCCATGGCCGACCGGCCAAGGGCAAAAATGGAAAGTGGGAATTTCTGGCCGAGCACCAAAGGGTGGTGTCCTCCCATGTGTGTACAACAAGGCCCTGTGGTTGGAATTTGGCAACTCTGAAACAAGAGAGACAACATGCCACCTTTAGGAGAGGGTCAAAAATGAAAAGAAGAATTACTAGCCGAGCTCTATTTTTTAGGGTCCTCCCATGTGTGTACAACACAAATATGTGGTTTTGGCTCGAAGAAAATGGCCCTAGGGTGTTCAACATTAGCCCGGAAGTGAGAAAAACGGGCGCCGGGGGGCGCCGGAGGAGCATAATTGGTTGCTGAGACAATTGCTGTCCTCCCATCCTCCAGTGATCTTCCTGGTGATAAAACAGAGGTACCTGCCAAAAATGAACAAAAACCGATGCAAAACGAATGCTTGGGGGCCAAAACACGCAGTTCGGGATCCCGAAAATCGGCCGTTAAGCACCGAAAGTGGTGTTTGGCCACGAAGTGGGTATTTAAGACCCCAGTGTCCCTTGGAAGGGAGTAAATGAGATGCACGCCAGAAACCGGCGGAATCGGAGATGGTTAGACGGTCCCGAACCAAGGCACACGGCTTGACGGCTCCGAAAACCGGGAACCGGGCTCCGAAATGGGCAAAATGGCCTACGGGCACGAAATGTAGCCCACGGCCACTGAGAGATGGTCTACGGGACCTCTCCCTCCCTTCAGGAAGAGAAACGGAGAAAACCGAGTCTGGTTCGCAAACCGAGACAGGGCACAGAAGAGAGTTCGGGAGTTCGGAGGCAGGGCGCACGGCCGCGCGACTCGAGACTTCGAACGAGCACAAGATGCAACATCACCGCGCTCAATCGGTGACGCTCGAGCCTTAAGGTCGGTCAAAATGGGTGTCTCTGATTGCCCTCTTTGTAACTTGGAAGTCAAGAAGTGACGGAGTGAATGTCAAATCCTAGAGACGACCCATTTTGACAAGGTCAAGACTTAGACAATCATACAAGATGACCAGAGATATGTGCCCATGAGGCGTTCATGCAGTGGGGCAAAATGCAAAGCGACATGCACAGAGCCAAATGATCATGCAAATGCAGCAAGCTGTAATGAGGCAAGTATTCGCAAATAGATGCAACAGTTTTAAGCAAGAATGCAAAGCAACAACTACATTCATGCAATTAGGAATGCGGAGAATCATTCAGTTCTCGTCGCGTCTCACACGGAGAAGATACAATACCTGCGCGATTCGTCTGGTCGCACCAGCCTCAAATGAACCGTACATACAATATCCTGCCTGCACAAGAGAGAAATTCAACAAGAACAATATGCTAACAACATATATTCAATGTGATTCCTGTGGTTCCAAAAGTTTGACACACACAGTGTCGGCGAGTGAATGCATCGCAACGCGAGAAAGGAGCACGCGTGACAACACACACTCAAGCACAGAGGTATGGTACACCAAGAAAACATGCATGACAATGCAAAATGCTCACAAGAATGCAAGTTATATGCAAAACGAGCATAAATCAGGGCACCCGTTTGTTGCGAAACAACGAGCTGGGAAACGCGCATTTCGGCGAAGGCAACTTGATCGCGGCCTCTGATTCACCTCCTGGAGAGGTTACAACATGTTTGAAAAGGATACACCTTGATTTTGATGAGTGATGATGAGACACATGTCAGAAATTGTAGCTGAAGTTCCGGCGGAGCGATTTCGCGCCAGAAAGTGCACTTTTCTTGAACTTTTTCAGGTCCCGGGAACTCCGATCTTCCTCAAAATTTGCAGAGAGCTAGAGGGGGGTATGGGGAACACCACCGGCCAGGTGGTTGCCCTTGGGGAGGCCACCGGCTAGGGAAGAAAAAGCAAATGGCCGGCCAGCCAGAAAAGGTGGCCGGCCGGCCACCTGCCCAAAAGTAGGGGCATTTTTGTCATTTTGCTCATTTCTATATATATACACCTCCATTCATTCCGAAATCACTCCCATAGCTGCAAAAACTCCTTCCCTTGCTCCCCAAACCATTTTTTCCTTCAGATCTGCATTTTATACGTGCTTTTCGGCCTTCTCCGCAAGTTGTTTCCGCGAAATCTTTTAGTTTTAAGCACTTTGAGCCGATTAAATTTTGATTTCGGGGCTTCTCCTCTCATTTTCACCACTTGAGGTAAGTTTGTCTCAATATTTGGAAGATTTTCTCGGGAGTTGACTTTTGTTGACTTTTTCCAATTTTGGCTCATTTTGCTCATTTTTGCTCCTTTTTGCAGATTTCTTGAAATGACGGGTGATTACCCTCATGGTGGAGGTCCTCCAGGTGCTGGGGATGATTTTGACATCATGACATTGCCCCCGAGAGTCCGCCCTTTTATTCCCGGGAGATACGCCCCACCGGTACATGTGCTTCCGCGGGCCGTTTTTCGTCGTTTCACTGGGTTCAACGATCGGGCACCCGGGGATTTACTTCTGCGAGAGCCGGAGCAGCACCTCTCTCATGATGCACGAGAGGTATTTTACTTTATTTTCTGCATTTTCGTGCATTCTGTAGCTTTGCCATGCTTGAACACGCAGTTTTAGCTCATGACACAGTACTTTACTTGCATTCTGAACATGTAACTTAAACACTTGAATTGCTGAACACACGGCTCATTGACTGATTGATTGTGAACGCATGGTACACATTAGTTAAGAATTGAACACACGGCTCAAACACTGATTCGTCGAACACACAGCCCGAATTTTGAAAGTGAACACACAGCACACACTGACTAAGAGTAGAACACGCAGCCCAAACTCTGATTTTCTGAACACACAGTTCAAGTTGATGGCGAACACACAGCCCACACTGATTGAGAGTAGAGAATAGAACGCACAGTCCCAAACTCCGATATTCTGAACACGCAGTCCAAGTTGATGGTGAACACACAGCCCACACTGATTGAGAGTAGAGAATAGAACGCACAGTCCCAAACTCCGATATTCTGAACACGCAGTCCAAGTTGATGGTGAACACACAGCCCACACTGATTGAGAGTAGAGAGTAGAACGCAGTCCCAAACTCGATTTTCGAACACGCAGCCAAGTTGAAGTGAACACGCAATCGATTTTTCAAATTTGAACACGCCCAAAAACACAGATTCTTGAACATGACCCGAGGTTTGAAGTGAACACGCACCCACTAATTTTTCGAAATTTGAACACGCACCTAAAACAGTTCTTGAACACGCGACCCAGTTTGAAGTGAACACATTAATCGATTAAGATTTGAACACGCACCCAAAACACAGTTCTTGAACACGCACCTAGGTTTGAAGTGAACACACAATTGAGTAAGATTTGAACACGACCCAAAACACAGATCTTGAACACGCAACCCAGTTTGAAGTGAACACACCTAATCGAGTAAGATTTGAACACGCAGCCCAAAACACGATTCTTGAACACGCAGCCAGGTTTGAAGTGAACACACGACCCAAAACACAAATTCTTGAACATGCATTAAGTTTGAAGTGAACACACTGATTTGAGTAAGATTTGAACACGCAGCCCAAAACACAAATTTACTGAACACGCAGCCCAGGTTTGAAGTGAACACACAGCCCACTGAGTAAGATTTGAACACGGCTATTTCACTTCATTTGCACACAGCTATTTCACTTCATTTGCACACATCTATTTCACTTCATTTGCACACAGCTTCTTCATTTCATTTGCACACAGCTTGTATTTTATTGTGTACTGAGCACATGTATTCATTCTGAATGCAGGGTGGCTCTCGCACCGTGCGAGGATATGGCTCTACCGCCGCGAGAGACTAGTATGCTGAGCTTCCAGAGGCTGTCCGGGATCTGGTCGATCTAGCAGGGTTTGGAGCATTCTGCGTGGGATTATCACGTTGTCCTGCCAGCAGGACTTTGTTAGCTGCTTTGGTGGAGAGATGGTGGGACACCACCAATTCCTTCCACTTTTACGCCCAGGGGATATGACCATGACTCATTGGACTTCGCCATACTCAGGCCTAGACATAGGCGGTTGGCCCATACCTTATAGCGAGGATATGAGAGAGTGGGAGGCGCTTGGTACATCTATTGGGGCTCGCCCGCTTAAACCAGCTTCGGGAGAGTCCCAGACACTGGTTCTCTTCCCGTTTTGAGGGGAGATGGAGCTGAGTCTCCCAGGAGGTTGAGCGACGCCCGTGGCTTCCTTATGTTCCTCTTTGGCACCACTGTTTTGCCGATAGAGAACACTATCGGGTTGTATCTTCGAGTGCCCTAGTGGACCTATCACAGGTCGGTCGATATATCAGGCGGCCCTTGGCTACCCTCTCTTGTTACATGGGTGCGACCTCTCATGGGCGGGAGACTTACTTGGCGGCTATTGGAGAGCACAGGAGGTACGTTACATCCTCTTGATTTACATTTCTGCTCCTTATTACTTGTTCATTGCACACGGCGCACTTTGCACTCTGTATTACGCCTTTAGCACTTTGTATTCATATTCTTGCTTTTCTCGGCTATGGGTGTCGTATACTTTCCCACATTAGCCGGAGATGGAGGTGGCGGGACTCCTTACGACTCCGTTTTATTTGGTATTCGAGGCGAGCACCGGCAGAGCTCGAGACTCTCTTCTACTTATGCGTGATAAGATTTTGATCTTGTCGACGGACGGTATTTGAACTCTCGGTTCCTTTCATTTTCATCTTTGATCGCCTGTATATTCTGATTTACGATCGATTTATGCCTTTGGTTATCCATGATTACTTGGCGTACTGGCGGTCTTTGGTGACGGTCTCCGACATTCGTATCCCGGAGGATCGAGTAATTCCCAGTATAGGTTCCTGCTCGAAGGACCAGTTGGTAGGGCATGGTTCCTGGGGGAACGCTTCCTGCGTCAGGTGTGGGGGTACGATTCTCAGGACCCTCCTGATGTACCTCCAGCCACTATGCGGACTGCGGATAGACTCTCTGCCCAGGAGGTCGTTAGTGCTATGCAGGGCACCGATGCTTTGTTACATCTCATGGAGGGGGACTACGCCACCTATCGTCGCATATATCTGATGCCCCCTTTGACGGGAGTGCGTGCTCCGTCACGGAGGCATACTGATGTACCATCATCGAGTCGTGCCGGTGCTACGGATATCCCCTCCTCTAGCAGGGCTGGTGCATCCAGGGGTAGAGGTAGTTCGATTCCTCCGATCCCTCCGTCTTTTCATCATCTTGGGTGGCCAGACATGCTGACCGAGTTGACGAGTTAGCGGTTCGGGACTCCTTACTAGGTCTCGCTAGAGCCTCCTCTACCTGACCACAGATATGTCAGAGACCCTGATTCGCCCCCGGTATGTTTTACAGCTTTGATTTATCAGTCAGATTACTTGGACATTCATTCCCTCACTGATAGTTTTGCATTTGTATTTGCAGCCTCCAATTGAGTACACGGACGAGCTGCTCGGGATGCTGGCCACATTCGAGGGCATGATCCTACGGAGGGAGGCACAGCTGGCCATTATGGGCGTCTGTCTTGTTCACCTTTCCTGTATTTAGCATATTTCTGATGACACGCTAGTTTTGAACATCTTGCTGTATTGATAGGCTGTGTAGAGCACATCTGGCACACACCCCACTCGCATATTGTACTTGCATCTGCTTTTCATATTTGAACTGATGTATTTGAACTTTTCACTTTCAGATGCCTCCTGTATATGCACCGCCGCGGGCCGGGCCACCCGGGCCTTCTCAGGGAGCTGGAGGTGCTGGGCCATCTGGGCCTTTTCGAGGAGCGGGGCCATCTAGGCCTTCTCAAGAAGCTGGGCCATCTAGGCCTTTTCGAGGAGCTCGAGGAGCAGGGTCGTCTCGTAGACGCAGGGCACCCATTATTGAGGAGGAGGAGGAGGAGGAGGAGGTCATGAGACCGTGAGTCGAGACATCTCTTGGGGAGGAGGCTCGGTCTCGGTTAGGGAGTGGAGGCAGTGAGGGATCCGGAGGATGATAGCTCGACAGGATGGTGATGATGGTGCAGAGGTCATCCATGAAGAGGATGAGAGGGCCTCCTCATTCTGTTCGAGGATATTGATGCTATTTCTGCTTTATTTTACTTTTTGCTAATAGTTTGTAGCACTTTGCATTTTGTTAGGCGCTTTATTTCTGTAAAACTTGTACCTTTATTTCTTTGTAAAACATGATGGAATGAAACAACTTTTGAAAAGATGTTTGTATTTGAAGTTCTTAGCATCGCATCATTTTGCACAAAATGGAATTGAATGAAAATGTGCCTTGTGTATTTAAGGTTAGGGTAATGAACAAGCATAACAAATCAAAAACTCGACTCACTAAGAAATAATAGAATCTTAGCAAGTTTACAACTCGATAAGCAAAGTACAACAATGTTAACGACTCGATAAACAAGACTTAACAAAATTGTGTAAACAAAAGGTAACCACTCAAAACACAAAATGCGACAGCTCGACAAAACTTACAACTCGATAAACAAAGCAACAACTCGATAAGCAAAACAACAACTCGATAAGCAAAAATACAACTAAGCGTATTTCGGACGGACGATCTGGATGATGGAACGTATCCGAAACTGAGAGAAATGGAGACCTTCGACGTTCCCGATGCCTAGAACTGCCTCAAACTTCCTTCCGGAGGGCAAAACAGGACCAATGCGTGGCCAAACATATTTTGCACTTGGAGATTAGAGGGTGGCCGGCCTACTAGGATAGATGGTAGGCCACCTCTCCATAACCCCGAATTTTGACACGTGTCCTCTGAATAGTGTTTTACCCCCCTATAAAAGCCCAAGCCTTGGAACTTATTTATTTCATCACCGTTTCTCACAAAAATGGAGGCATTTCTCGCAGAAAATCTCACATCTTGGATCTCCTCTTTAGATGGCTCGGAAAAGTTGAACTTCCGGGGTTTCGGCTTGAATGCACTATTCACGCTGGGCCGGACTTCACTGCAACTTCCTTTCCTGCATGCTGCGATGAGATTTTGGAACCCAGTGACGCACGTCTTCAGCTTCGGAGGGCAAGAGGTATGTCCCACTTTTGAAGATTTTAAAGTTTTGATAGAATCCGAGCGAGGTGAGGAGATCTTGTCCCAACTCAATTTTGGCTATGCCCAAACCTTAGGGCGGATGTGCGGACTCAACGCGCATGATGCTCGATCCCTGATCTGTGACGGGATGTTGGATATCCCAAGCTGATTCTGGAATTCTCCGATCTTTGGTGACCTAGCGACCACCATTGGCAAGGCTTCGACAACATGCTCTCTGTTTGTGCTGTTATCTCATTTCTGTTTGCCTCAAGCTTGGAGGTCGTCCGTCCATCGATTGAAGTTGCTCAAGGCTTGAAAGAGGGAAAGAGTTGCATTGCCATGACTCTGGCCGAGACCTTGATGGGCTTGGATGCTTTCCACTGCCGGGAGACAACCAGGTTTGCAGGGAGTCCACTACTGCTGCAGGTAATGTTTCCCACCCAAGCTCACATATGTATTCGCTGACATCACTCGGCCCTTGGGCTCGGTTTTTCTTACAAAACCCTTATCTTACTTTTTTCTCATCGCACATCTCTCTATTCTTTATTCTCTCATTTTTCATCCCTCTCCAGATATGGTTGATGGATAAATTACAAGTTGTGGACTCTTGCCCTGCTTACTCAGCCCGCGATTACTTCTTCCGACAACGCCTAGTCGATGCCCTTGATGAGGAATGGTGGTTTGAATGGATGTGCAATTTTTCGGCAGATCGCATTGCGTGGCGTTGTCCTTGGCTCAATCTCCCAGCAATGAGCTACAACATGTCCCGGCAGGTCGGGATTCGACTGATCGGCTTGACTCACTGTGTATTCTATTTTCCATTCCGTATTCTGCGCCGATTCGCCATGATCGACTTGCCCACCGGAGATAGAGTATCGGCTACATTAGGTTCGGCGCCTGGTAGGCTCGGCAAGCGCGCGTGGAGAATTAGAGAACTCTTGGCTCTTGCTCCCACTTTTAGTTGCACTTTGTTTGATGAATGCTGGGATTGGCTCAACGAAGAAGCACAGGTTGGGCCTAGGTTGGCATCAGAGGCTTCAACCCGACTACGGAAGGGGCCTTGAGGACACTTGACTTGACTATGCCCCAGATTTATTGCTTTATTAGTACTTTCAAGTTTTCTTTATGAATGTAATACAAAGCAACTTCAATTGTATGTAAGAGCGAGAGAACTCTATTTTGAAATCAAAGAAATTGAAGGTTGTGGTACTGAAGATTCTCCGTTTTTGGTCCAAAAATGGTCTTAGTTGTGAAAAGATTAATTTGAACAAAGTCAACTTTTATTAAAACTTTTCAAAACTATTTTCGATATGGATTAGAACTGGACACGCCTGAGATCTGTCACTGAGATGCACAACCCCGGATCCTAGCAACTGGAAAGTTGCCCCTAGTTTGAAAAGTGCCTCGGCGATTCATAGCAACGGAAAGTTGCCCCTAGTCTGCATGGTGCCGCAACACTTCATTGCAACGGAAAGTTGCCCCTAGTCTGAATAACACTGTACCGGAGATCACGATAAGTGCTGATGAACAGAGATGGCTGAGATGATCAGATGGACAAAGTTGATCGGGGAAAAGATTGAATTGAACTTGGGATGAAGGCGCCTCGTATCCCATAGATGGGAATCAAGCCTTCGTAGTTCGGGCTTGGGTTATTCGAATATTTTACTCTCATTTTGCGCTCTAACTTTTGCCAAGGCCGCCCTTTGCGGGTTTTCAACCTTGCGAGCTCAGTTTTTATAATTTCAAATTTTCTATGCTCTGAATTTTGCCTAGGTCGCCCTTTCGGGTTTTCAGCCTAGCGAGCCTCTCAGGGGTAATATTTCTTCAACTCGTCCATGTTGATCGGTTGAGAAAACTCTAAGCCATCTAAATCCATCAGAACCACAGCTCCACCTGACCATATTGACTTGATAATATAGGGACCAGTCCAATTGGGTCTGAACTTGCCCCTTGGGTCGTGGAAGGGAGCTCGGTTGTCTTTGAGTACCAAATCTCCTTCTTTCAAATTTCGGGACTTAACCTTCTTGTTAAAAGCCCGAGCGATTCTGCGTTGATAACCTTGGATGTGGTACAGTGCTTTCAGCCTCCTTTCATCGAAAAGCATGAGTTCCTCAAATCTGTTTTGCTGCCAATCTGCTTCGGCTATCTGGCACTCGGCCAATACTCGTAATGACGGGACCTCAATCTCAATAGGCAGAACGGCTTCCATCCCATAAACCAATGAATACGGAGTCGCCCCAGTAGAAGTTCTGATCGAAGTCCTGTAGCCTGAGCGAGCGGCGGCTTATCGGCGATCCGATAGGTTTCCACCATCTTCTGTAGTATGCGCTTGATGTTCTTGTTAGCGGCCTCAACTGCTCCGTTGGTTTGCGGCCGGTAAGTAAACGACTTATGAAGAGCCACATTGTATTTCTCCAACAAATCGATCACCTCCTTTTTCTAGTGGGAACCATTATCTGAAACGATTTCATTTGGGACCCCGTAGCGACAGATAATGTTGTTTCTGATAAATTTCGCTACATGCGAAGCCTTCAACACTGCATAAGATTGGGCCTCAACCCACTTTGTGAAATAATCTATCGCTACCAAAATGAACTCATGCCCATTCGACCCCTTTGGCGTAACAGCTCCGATTACATCAATTCCCCAGACAGAAAACGGCCATGGCGAAGTCATGTTGTAAAGCTTTGACGGCGGGATGTTCATGCGATTTGCATGAATTTGACACTTGTGACATCGCCGGACGAAGCCAATACAATCCTCCTCCATGGTGGACCAGTAATAACCTTGTCTAAGGATCTTCCGTGCCAACATTACCCCATTCATGTGTGCACCACATTCACCCGCGTGGATGGCTTCCATCAGACGCTTTGACTCTTCGGCATCAACGCATAGTTTATGCATCCCCAGATGACCCCGTTTGTATAGTTTACCCCCGCAGATGATGAACTGAACTGCCATTCTTCTGATTGCCCTCTTGTCTTTGGCATTTACCCCTGGCGGGTATGCCTCTTTCTCCAAAGTTCGGATGTCATAATACGGGGTGTTCGTCACGAACTTCATCTATGGCAATCGACTCATAGGCGGTGCAAATTTACGGTCAATGATGACCGGACGCATTCGGACTCCACACGGGATGTCTATCATAGAAGATAGAGTTGCTAAAGAATCTGCGAACCTGTTGTTCTCTCTTAGTAGATGAGTAAAACTTAGCTTCTCAAACCGAGGAATCAGCAAATCCAAGGTTTGGTGGTACATCATCATCTTTTCCTCTTTTACTTTCCAGTCTCCTTTTGCTTGAGGCACAACAAGGTTCGAATCCCGATGGCGTCGGTAGTCTTGCCCTAGTTCTAGAGCGCTTCTAGACCGGTGATACCGCCTCGTGATACGCTTCATTGTTTGAGACTTTGAACCGAGTTTGAAGGTGAGAGGATCTGAAATCATCGGGTGCTATCGGCAACACTCCTATCCCATATCCATGTTGATTTGGCGCTCGTCAAAGTACATAAATCAAGTTTCTTCGTCGATATGCACGAATTGATTCATCAGGAATAGGTACTCGACCGCTTCATCCCCTCAATCGGGTGGTCGGCAGGGAACTCTGCCACTGCTCTTCCTTTCACTGTCTTGCGCGTCACATATGTGAGATCATATTCGGAGAGCAACAGCAACCATCGAGCTAGCCTATCCGTAAGCGCTGATTTCTCGAAAAGATATTTGATGGGATCAAGTCGTGAAACCAACATTCTGAGTGAGCTAACGGGTAGTGCATGACTTCACGGTAGCCCATACGAGCTAAGCAAGCCTTTTCGGTGATTATATCGGTCTCATACTCAAGCATCTTCTTCTTGAGATAGTAGATGGCTCTTTCGCCTTGTCTTCGATTCTTGTGCAAGCATGCAGCCCATTGTAGTTTCGATTCTTGTGAGATACAAAATCAACGGTTTCCACGGTTACGGTGGCGATAAAGCAGGCGGGTTACGTAGATATTCTTTGATCTGTTCAAATGCGACTTGACATCACCGTCCCATTGGAACTTCTTTCCTTCTTGAGGAGGCCAAAAGTGGTTCACAAGTCAAGGTTAGTTTTGAAATAAACCGTCTTATGAATTGCACTTTACCCGAAAGCCTCGCACCTCCTTTTAGGTCCTTGGTGGTGGCATTTCTAGGATGGCCTTGATTTTGGAAGAATTAAACCTCGATGCCCTTTGTGTAATCGAAACCCTAGCATTTTCCATTGTAACACCAAGCGTACATTTACGAGGGTTTAGCCACAGGAATTCTGATCCTTTGAAAAAAAACTTGTGCAAGGCGGTGTAGTGGCCCTCTCTTTCCTTGGACTTGACAATCATGTCGTCACATACACCTCAACCTCTTTGTGGATCATATCATGTAGTATTGTGGTCGCGACCCGTTGATAAGTAGCTCGGCGTTCTTCAACCCAAGCGGCATTACGTAGCGATATGTTCCCACGGGGTGGTGAATGCAGTCTTTTCTCTGTCTTCTGGCGCCATCACTATTTGGTTGTATCCTGAGAAGCCATCCATGAATGAGAGCAATGCATGCCCTGCTGTGAAGTCTACCAACTCATCGATGTGCGGTAAGGGAAAGTCGTCCTTCGGACTAGCTCTGTTCAAATCCCTGAAGTCTACACACACGGATCCGCCATCTTTCTTGACCGGAACAATGTTGGCCAACCAAGTCGGATATTGAGATACGGCGAGGAAACTGCGTCGATTTGCTTGGTGACCTCTTCCTTAATCTTGAGAGCCCAATCCGGACGGATCCTTCTGAGTTTCTGCTTGACAGGTCGGGCCTCGCGATCAAGGGGGATCCGATGCTGTACAATCTCAAGATCGATTCCAGGCATGTCTTCGTAGGACCACGCGAAAACATCTTTGAAATCTTTTAATAAAGCGACTAAGCGGTCGCGTTCCTCCGAAGACAAAGTGGACCCGATCTGGACCAGCCGCGGGTCCTCCTCAATACCAATGTTCACGGTAATGATTTCATCCATTAATGGTTTAACAAATCTCTCTTGCTCTTGCTCAATTAAACGTTGTAAAACCGGAGGAACTTCGTCCTCGTCGTTTTGATCAAAGTTTTGAAAGTTTGAATTAATGCAATAAATTAGGGACACAGAAAAGTACTCGGAAACCACAGATAGTTCATTCTCATTAGGCACATCCAAATCATCCGATTCATCGGTTACAACAGACTCAAATGAAAAGGAAAAAACTGACACAGGCGGCTGTGGCATCGGGTTAACATTCAGAGTACCAGACTTCAGACTTCGGTCATTTGGAACTGATTCGACTCCACAGGACTCGATGGAATCAAATTCCGGCTCACTACGACCGGTCTTTGGACAAGAATCCCTCCTCGTACTGCCAAGTGAGAGAGGGTGCGATTGATGCATCCAAGATAGCTGCTGGTCGGCTCGCAGCTGTTTCATCCCCAATCATGGAAACCACAAAGTTATCCCCCCAAGCACTCTTGGTCGATCGGAGGATCAGAGAGGAGACATGCCAGTGCTACCCCCATTTCCAATTCTATGCCCTCAAGATCCACTGCCTTATTCTGCTAAACCTCAGTTGTTGGGTCTATCTGCTCTGTGGCAACGTCACCCCCGGATAGTTGCAGGTCAAAGAAGATTTGAAACACTGCAGCGCTTCTTCTCGCGTTTAACCATGGCTCGGAAGCGCAAAATGGAAAGTCCTCCCCTAGGACAAAGCGTCCGTTCAGGGTGCCCTGGATGGGCCTGTGCATTAAATCAGAACGCTTCCCAGCCTGCTTCGCTCTGGCTCTGCCGGCCATTTCCTTTCCTTTCCTCATCCAGTCTTCTTTGGTGGGCAGATAACCCAGCCCAAAGGTATGCGGGTTGTGTGGCACCGGCCAATGCTCGACTCCTTTCTTGCGCTTCTTCCTAATCCCATCCGGGAATATGTTGTAGCTTGTTCATGAGGTAGGCGGATTGAGCAGCGGCGTACACACCTTCATTCCTGACCATAATATTCTGCACTACGGGGCCTGCCAAAGTGAACCTGATAAGAACACATCCTCCGTAAGGTGCTCGATTTCCAAATGGCGTAGACACTTACGGCGGATGGATGGATGAATTTCCAAAAACAATTGCAACCCCCTTCCCGTGAGGGTATTTCAACATCTGGTGCAGAGTGGAAGAGACTGCTTTCACTTGGTGCAACCACGGCCGCCCCAAGAGCAAGTTGAAGGTTGCGGGAACATCCAAGACATGAAATTCAATGTTGTGTTGTCCTGGACCAACCTGGGTTTGAACCTTGACAGTCCCCATCACTTCCCTACTGGTATTATCATAAGCTCTGATCACCTGAGTGGTTGGTATGAAGTCTGCGGGTTTTAACCCGATTGCATATGCCGTTCTGACTGGGCAGACATTGATAGCAGACCCGGTATCGACAAGTACCACCGGTATCCACTTATCTCTACATTCCACGGAGATGTAGAGGGGTTTGTTATGATTCACGCCCTCAGGCGGCAATTCCTTGTCTGAAAAGGTCAATGCCGAGAACCTCCTCCCGGAAAAACCAGCCCAACCAGCTGCTCTGGCGTAGTTTCGATGGAGAGTTTGGCCTTGTCCATAGCATATAGGACAACTGTCATGCACCCTTGAAGCCATAAGCGGTCCCAAATGGAGATGTACACTGTATTTTCTTTAAGCTGTTTGATCTGACTTCTTCTTCAACTTGCTTCTCTCTCTGTTTCTCTGCCACTTTATCTTTCCCAGATGTCTCAGGTTGGTCAAGGTGTAGGGGCTTGAAATACCGCCCACTCCTGGTCATGTGGTCCACCTCATCGAGGTACCAAGTATCATCTGGTTGAGTACCTGCCCAATCTTCATCCGTGTAGGCAAGACATAAGTCGTCGTCTTCCCACCACATCCCACTGGCGTTCAACAAACACCTATCTGGTTCCGACAAATTCGTACTCTCGGTACTTTCATCCCACATGCTCACAGCACGTTCTGCTCTTGTGCTCGCAGCACTTTCAACCTCTTCATGGTTCTTGGCTTTCCGGATTCTCTCAGAATTCCACCTCTTCTCCTGCTCCTCCTGTGTCAGTAGGGTTTGTTGTTCGGTTTTCACAATATCTTGATCCCGAGCAAAATTGTTTGTACCGGCGCTCTCCGACAATTTGTTCTGACTCTCGGCCCTTCCGGCCATCATTGATATACGCCCTGCAGACTTTCTGGTGAATTTCCACAACATATGGTGGTCATCTAACCACGGTAATTTCGCGACTCCTCATATTCAAACCAATTGATTGTTGCATCCCCTGCTTCTTGGTCGTTGAAGAACTGGAGGTTAGCAAAATCTTCTTCCACCGTTGCCAGATCATCTGCCCCTTGTTCTAGTCCGTCCCCCCGAATCATACACAATTCAGCTTTTTCTGGCAACCTCACACTCAGCTCAGACTGGCTCACTGATAAAATATATCCGCTTAGATCATAAGCTCTTCCAAAGATAATTCGGTGTCCCATCCTGGACTCATCAATTTCGTCCTCTTCAAACTGCCGTTGCTCCATCTTCGGAGGCCACCACCTCTCGCTCAGATTGGGTTGTGAAGGTGTCCAACATGCACAAGTCAGTGCAATCAGGAAGGATCACCTCCGGCTTGGGTAGGTGAGAGGGGGTAATATAGATACTAGGGTCGTAGGACACGACCCCAGTTTGGATGAAGTTGACTCTTTTGGGTGGTGGATCTTGGTTATGTGCGAAGTGGGTTAGTTGTGACGTTGGGTCTTTCGGGAGAATGCGATGATATTCTTGTCAACGAGGTCTTGAATCTCGTGGCCTTGCTGAAAACATTGATCGTGTCATGGCCATGTCTTTGGTGAATGCATACGATGCTTTGGGTTGTGGGAAGGGGGGAGTGGATTCGGTAGTGGCCTCGGTTCCAGGGGTGTCAGATGCTTCTTCCTGATTAACACCCCCAGAGCCTTGGACAGGGGCATATATAGTGGAGTAAAGGTTCTTTGGCCTCTGGATTGATATCTCGGGGCTTGGTTACTGCTCTCGGAGGTACTGGAAAAGGGTGTGGCCGTTGCGGGCCTTGGTTGAGAAGGAGGAATGGTGGTGACCATGCCGACCTCCGAAGTCCTTGTGTTGGCAGTGCCACTCGGGCCTGCGTTGTTATTGCGGTTGAATGTCCTTCGGGACTGCTCTCGATCCTGATCGATTAAACCTTGCTTCATTGCATCCTCGATCTGTACCCCCATCTCATGTAAATCTGAGAATGTGGGGAAAGGAGTACGATCATTTTCTGCATTAACTTCGGTTGGAGATTGCGTACAATCATCCGAATTTGGTCTTTATCTGTTGGCCTCAAGGTCATCATCGATGCCTTTGCTCTCCATCGAGTTACAAAATCAGAGAAAGTCTCTTTTTGTTCCTGCCTCGTTGTTTCGAGATCACGTGTTGTAATCTCGATCTGCGTATTATCTGATCTTGTGCACGAAGGCCTCGGCGCTCATCCCAATTTCTCTTCACATCATCTTCTAATTTTGCGTGCGGATGCGCCACCCGACAAAGTTACGCCAAATAAAAGCTTTTGTGGTCGGGTTAGGCCCATTGGCCTCAAGATGTCTGAAAATAGCCGGAGATGGACCATAGGATCCCCTGACCCATCAAAACGATCAATCTGTGGCATCTTGAATCTGTCCGGCAGTGTCACGGCCACGTCAGTGTAGCTGTAGACACCCCATTTTTGACCATCCTCAAGACTTGGACATCACCGCTCGAACACTCGGTGATTACCCATGTTTGTGTTTGTTTGGAGTTCCCGGAGTTCTCGGCTACGCGCCTCGCCTCAGGATCTCCGAACTCGACTGTTTTGTGTTTGGTTTTGCACCAAACACTTGTGTTTTGCATTGGAAGGGCATGGAATGCTTTGTGAGGCATCCCCACACACCATCGGTAGTGGCTAGAGGCCACCGGCTGGCTGGTGTTGCCATCGGCACTTTATTGTGCTGACCGGCACTAAGTTTTGTCAAAATGACACTCTTTGCCGGCCGGACACTGTGCAGTTGCTTTTTGAGATATTTTCAGACAGCTGTATAGTTTTGGTTCCCCTCCATACACGTGTATGGAGGGATGACCCTCTTAGTTAGCTTAGCTTGTAAGCTTTGCAAGCTTTGCTTGCCTATAAGAGGACCACTCCTCTTCTTGGCTTAGGGTTACAAAATTTTAGACATTTTAGATAGACCAAGCTCTGGTTTTTAGGGTTAGGATAGATACACATCCTATCTCTCTTCTTCTCTCTTGTTTTGTACACTAGGTGTTTGTGTCATACTTTTGCTCACCAACACCAAGTGTTTCACTTTCCTCTTGGAACTGAGGTGCTAAGGGCTTGTTCTTGAAGTTCTTGACTGGTTTGGAGCTCAAGGAACCAACAACTCCAACCTTTGTGAAGGTGGTCTTCAAGAGTAACAAAACTTACTTTATTTACCCCATTCTTGCACTCCATTTTTGCCTAGTTTAAAACAGTTTTTGTGCTTAGTCTATAACACATAAAAGTTCTTTTTTTTAAGCCTCTTTATTGTTTATTAAGAGTGTTTTGTGGTTTGAGCAAGTTTGACCACCCTTAGGCCTTGAAAAGGGCACTTTTTGTGCCATTTTGTGAGAGATCCGAGACTTTGGTGTTAGGATCTCTTCACCACTAAAATCTTGAGGGATTTTAGTGGTGAAGATGATGCCTTGAAGTCCCAAGAAAGAGAGGGCCACCCCCTCTCCTTAATGTCCTTGAAAAGGGCAAGTTTGGCCTCTTGAGAGAGCATAATGTTTGATTGTTTGTTGAGCATGTCTTGGCTGCATTTTATGTTTATTATGCCTTAATATGACATTGCCAAGTGTTGGTTTAGGTCCCTTATGCATGCTTAGCATAGTTGCCTTGTAATGCCTTTTGATCCTCTAACATGCCTAGGTTGTATGCCTTAGCTTCTAGCATGTTTTAGGCTTGCATTTGTGAATGTTTTGTGCTTATTTTGACATGTTTTAGCTCTGTCCATAGTCGTTTGGGTTGATCTTGGCTTGCATTATATAGCCCCTTTGCATTTTAGGCTTGCTAGCCTTTGAGTATGCATGTGTAGCATGCCTTGCTTGCATCATTTTGGTGGTTTAGAACCACCTAGCATGCTATTTCAGTCCCTTTGGTGTGCTTGTATGCTTGCCTAAGTGGCTTTTTTAATGCTTTAAGAGTATGTATTAAATGCTCCATGTTTTGGCTTTAATGCATGCCTTTGGATTCATGTCATCTAGATGCCATCTAGGTGGTCCTTTAGGCTTAGTTTTATGTGTTAAAACACTGTTCTTAAATGTTTAAGTATTGCCATGTGTGGTTGTGCTAAGTGTGGTTCAAAGCCTCATTGATTTGCTTTGAACCTTAGACCATTTGCATGCTTTGTTTGGCTTGTTTTGTTGCATGATTTGGCATCATGTTTTGCATGATTTTCAGAGCTTTACAATGTGTATTTATTGTCCTTGTTTGGTATCTCCAAGTGTGCTTGGGGGTTGCCATGTTTATGCCTTGGGATTGGACCATAACACTTGCATGTGTGTGTGTGTGTTTAGTCTCCATTTCTAGGCACTTTGGCCACTGTTTTAGGACTATTTGAGTTGCCTAATTCATGTATAAGACCATCCTTCCATTGGTTTGCATGCTTACCTTGCATGCTTGCTTGAACCCTTTGCATGAACATATTGCATAGTCCATGTTGCATGCCTAGTTGACATGTTTAGGGTTGCATTGGCATTGTGCATGATTGGCCTCTTGAAGTGAAGTATGATGGAGGTTGAGCACCCTTGTTTGCTTATTTGCATTGCATGCATTTGAAATCAAAGTTGCATTCTTGGTTCTTAGGGCCATCATGCATGGAAATGCGCGATTGGTGGTCCGGGAATCGAGGCACATGCCCCTTTGAGTCAATAACATGATAAGGGGTGTGTAGAGTGCATAAATACCTTGAATCACATTACCATGCATGTTGTTGTCCTCTGCTGCTGTGGGTTGCAGGTTCTGCAGGTGTTAAGTGCCGACCGGCAGTCAATTGCCAGCCGATAACTTCATCTAGTGCCGGTGGCCTCCTTATTTAGCCGGTGGTGCTCTACCCTAGCCGATGGTACTCCCCAGTGCCCTGAGAGGCACTCCTGGGACTTTGGTAATTTTCTGAGGAGGAGAGCAGAGGAAACAAAGGCAAATCATGCATGGTAGTGCGATTCCGAGCCAGTCCCGAGCGCGTGCTGCATTTGGCCCTCATCCCGAGGCGGTTTACTGTTTAATTAGATTAATTTATTTATTTGGTTAATTTAGTTAATTTGTAATATTGAATTAGCTTGCGTAGTTAATTATTTGTATTATTCTTTTGGTTCCTCCGAGCGAGGGCAAAATTGTAATAAGTGTGTGTGAGTGGGTGTATGTCTTCCAACCCCCATTTCTTTCTCCATTTTATTTACCTGCTTACAATGGTAGATTAGGGCATACTTATTTTAGCATACCTTATGCTATGCATGCGTGCATTCATTTGTTTACATGCATCGGGCTCGGCACATCATGCAAACTGCATCGTACTTTCAATTCCAAATTGAATACGTGGCAGTTGCTGCATTTCATGTGCCATGTTTAGGGTAGCCGAGCCTGTCTAGATTACATCCCTTGCGATGCATTAGCCACTTAACATGAACTAGGTCATGCATGTTTGCTAACTAGTTTCTTGTTTTGGCACAGAGTACGATGTAAGTTTTTTACGCTTTAGCATACCACATACGTGTGAATGTTGCCATGACAGTATGCTTACCATGCGGCTAAGTGCTTATGTGTTATAAATTGTTTGAATGCCTGTGGGTGGAGGTTGGATTGCCTGAATTGGGAAAACTCGTTGAAATCCGTATTTTAGCCTACTTGCGAGTAGCAATTTCAAATTGTTTTCAAAACAAACGGATATGCAATGTTTGTTTCCAATTTAGGCAATCTAGTCTATACTTGTTTGCTGCGCGCATAACATAGTAATTCTAGGTTAATAATTGGAATAAGAGCACATGATGTTTTCAAAATCGGATATCACGGTTAGTAGAGGCGGTCTTGACCAGGCGAAAGGGGTGCTCATAGTGACCTTCCCGATCGTACCCAAGCTCCCGAGCCAAGACCACTTTGGTGATGACGGACATGTGGCCTTCGGCACCGAGTCAGGGTTTCCTAAATTTCCCATTTTAAAATATTTAGGTGGCGACTCTGTAATCTGGCAAAGCAGTCCATGTTTGGCACCACTTTTCAAAAATCTGTTTTCTCAAACGATTTGCCGGATTTGGACTCTTTGGTTCAGATTTAGAACCGACACAAATCGAGTCCGAACTGTAGTAAACCCAATATGAACGGAACGGGACTTAACCCTCCCGGGGCGTTCGGGGACGTCTACAGTAGCCATCTTTAATATCTGGGATGGCCTTCACCCCCTGTGATTTCTTGAAAAGCTTTTCCAGCTTACTCAACTTCAGAGCTGTATGATCTACCTCGAACTCAAATGGAGAGTCCGGGTGGTTAGGTGTAAGATTCTTGGACAGTTGCGGCAGAAGTGGGGGCGGAGCCGGCCCCGTTGGAAGACCTATGTCCTCTTGAGTGTTCCGGACATCAGGTAAGGCATTCTGGGTGTTCGGGAGGATATTCTGAGGGTTTGGCAGAGTATTCTGACCAGTAGATACCTGCTCAGGTAGTGGAGCCGCTGGTGGAGGAGGAGCCTGATGTGAAGCGGTATTGCGTTACGCTATTGAAGCCTAATGTCGGCTCGGCTTTGGGCCATGACTGCGGCTTGTTGTTTGGAGAATTCCGCTTGGCGGATGGCATCCTCCTGCATCTGTTTCATGCTATCATGCATCTGGCGCATCATCGCCTCCATCCCTGATGTATTCTGTGGTTCCATCTGAATGGTCGGTAAATGTACCTCTACGGCAGACACAGAAATCTCAACCTGATTGTTTACTGTCAAAGCAGCCCTCTGTCCCGGTAATCCCTGTTCCGACACACTGCGCCTTCTCGGCCTCCTTCTGATAACTGGGGGTAGAGAGTGGAAGACTGGATGTCCGTCAACGAGATCCTCGGATCGGTTGAGTCGGCGACCTCGTGTCCAAAGTGCTTGGGGGGTATCTAGTGGTTCGGAAGCAATCGTGCTAAAAACTGCCCTAGCAAAAAGATAATAAAGCGAAAAGGAAATAAATAACCAGAAAAACGGGCAGCATAACAGCTTAAATTAAATACACACAACACACAGTCGGGCATACAACACGTAGTTGATAAGCTGAAAATACACTGTCCTCAATAACTGATCCTTTGTTCTGTATCCCGTTCCCCAAAATCTGAATCGGATATCCGAGACAAGCGATTCTCGATATCTTGACCGATGCGCAGGCCTGATGCCCAAACTCAACTGATACATGCATTCCCTGTAGAGGCACACTCTAACAAGCACATAGCAGATAAGTGAGAGCTGAAAACACCCCTATGTTGGGGTAGGGTTTCCCTGTCCTATTTTGTCAGGAGCTAGGGTTTCACTACGCACGCAGCGGCTTCAAACAACCTATAAACCGGTAAGCAACCTGTCCTAGATTGGAAAGGTCATTATCGATCCGAATATGCACTAGGTCGAATGGTCAAAAGGGTGCCCGATAAAACCGGGTTTGTGTTCCCCATCTTTGTCGAGCCAGGCCGTCGGCCTTACGGACATGACTTGACAAGACAAGCCTCTGGCAAATCGTTCGGGAATGGCATATGGCAAACACGGTGTCCTAGGCGCACCAATGCAAATGTAATGCAAAGAAACAAACAAGTGTAGTCAAAACCAGATATCATGAGTTCGAGTCAAGTTCTTTAAGTCCCCAACAGAGTCGCCAGAAACTGTAGACGTCCCCGAACGCATCCCGGGGGAAGGGAGTGCGAGTCCCCCCCGTTCTGGTTCGATATTGGGTCACTACAGTTTGAAGGACTCAAATGTCACGGTTCTTAATCTTGAACCAAAGAGTCCAAATCTGGCAAATCGTTTTGAGAAAACTGATTTTTTTTTTAAAGAAGTGCCAAACATGGACTGCTTCGCCAGATACAGAGTCGCCACCTAAATATTTTAAAATGGAAAATTTAGGAAACCCTGACTCGGTGCCAAAGGCCACGTGTCCGTCATCACCAAAGTTGCCTCGGCTCAGGAACTTGGGTACGATTGGGGAAGGTCGCCGTGAGCACCCTTCGCCCGGTCAAAGCAAGCCTCTACTAACCATGATATCTTATTTTGAAAACATTGTGAGTTCTTATTCGGTTATTAGCCTAGGTTACTATGTGATGCGACATACAAGATACAAGTATAGATCGAGCCGCTGAATTGGAACAAAACATTTCATGTTTGTTTGTTGAAAATGGTTTGATGGTGCTACCCGAGTAGGCTAAGACGTGGATTTGCCACCCTCAGGTGGGCTTAGAAAACATGATTTTGCCACTATCTAGTGGGCTTAAAACAAACATTTGATGAATTGTCCAATCCAAGTAACTCAACCTCCACCCACAGGCATTCAAGGCAGTTATATCACATAAGCACATAGCCTCATGGTAAGCATGCTATTCATGGCAGTTACTCACACGCATGCAAGGATGCTAAAGCATAAAACTCACCGAGTACTCCAAGCCAAAACAGAAACTCATTAGAAATCATGCATGATCCTAAAGTATACAGAAATGCCTAATGTAACACATGCAAAAATGCAACTATAGCAGGCTCGGCTATTCTAAACATGGCATATGGAATGCTACAACTAACACGTATTCAATTTGGAATTGAAATACAAATGCAGTTTGTATGATCTTGAGCCGCGTGCAAAACAGATGAATGATGCAAACATGCTGTCATACTGTATGCTAATTGAAACATGCCCTATATCTAACCATCATAAGCGGGTAAATAAAAGGGAAAAAGAAGTGGGGGGTTGGAAGACATACATCACACTCACCCACACTTATTACAATTATGCCCTCGCGCAGAGGGTCCAAATAAATAATACAGTCCAATAAAAGAATAATACAGTCCGAAATATACAGTCCGAATAAAAAAATATACAAATTCCTAATTAATTAACAAATTAAAGAAGAAAAACTGTAAACTAGCATGCAAGCCAGGGGCTGCCTTGACTCCGCTTCGGATAATGAAATGATGCATGTTGAGCTGCTTTGCGCGAAAATTCACTGGGATGCCCCAATTAGCCTTTGTTTGCGATGTTTCTCGAAATGCGTGCCAGACTCCAGAAAGTTGCTGATCCTTCATTTTGCTGCAACAGAGAGCAGGAGAGGGGCATAGCAATGTATTTCACAAATTTATGCATGCCTTGATCCTCGTGCCACCAATCACGCATATCGATGCACGATGGCCGAGGAGTCGGATTGCACAACTCAATATGGGGTGAATGCCGATGAATGCTACAACAAAACCTAACTCCATCATGGGTAATCCGGAGTGTCGGTGACTTGGGAATTGAGACCCGTTCCGTCACTCGGGTCTGAAAGCGTGCCTCGTTTCACCGTAAAGACTAACTCATATCCCGAACACGATGCAATATGCATGATATGCATGAATGCAACTAAAATACAATCCTAGCATGCACAATGCTATGAAAATGAGATGCCTCGGAATGCGTGCACGCGGGCACGCGAACCGAGGCGATAATCCTAAGGCATGTAATGGCATATGCAATGCAAATTGGACTTACACTAACACGAGTGGGCCTCAGCCACACTCACATAAGAGGCCGTCGAATTAAAGTGAAGTGCCTCGAAATGCGTGCACACGGGCACGCAAACCGAGGCAATGACATAAAGGCATGAAACAGCCTAAATATGACATACAATGAGACTAAAATGAGATGTCTCGAAATGCGTGCCCACGGGCACGTAAACCGAGAAAATGGCATACGGAATGCAACAGGACTAAAATGAGACGCGCGATGCAATGTGGGCTTACACCAACATGAGCGAGCCTCAGCCACACTCACACAGGAGGCCGTGAGGTGAAAATGAAGTGCCTCGAAATGCGTGCACACGGGCACGCAAATCGAGGCAACGGCATACGGAATGCAATGGAACTAAAATGGCATATATAATGCAAAATGGACTTACACTAACATGAGAGAGCCTCAGCCACACTCACATAAGAAGCCGTGAGATGAAAATGAAGTGCCTCGAAATGCGTGCACACGGGCACGCAAACCGAGGCAATGGCCCCGAGCCAATGGCCCCGAGGCATGAAATGACATGGAAAATGATATGCAAACATGCAAATGGAATTTCAGCACTTACAAATGATGCAAAACAGTCCCGAAAGGTGGGGAAATGACACCAAATGCACGGAATGGTCCCGAAATGCGATATTAAGCACCCGAAATGGCCTACAGCCATACTAAACATGCGAAATTGGTACATGACATGCAAAACAGTAGCAAGACAGCCCCAAAATAGCATTTTTTACAGTACAAAACATGGCAAAATAATGAGCATAGATAGGACAACAATGGCATACAAAAATGGGGGCCAAGAAAGGGGTATTGAAACAAGTGATGTATGCGATGCTCAAACTGAAAAAATTTCCTTCTACAACACTGATGAGAGACCAAAAATATGCACATTTTAAGTTTATGACATCCCTCAAATAAGTATGAAAACATGCTAAAAATGCCATGCAAGAACTAGGCCAACAAAGGCTAGAACATGAGGTAGGCCTTACATTTGTCAAAAAGCCTTAGACCCTTAACAAAACATGACAAGAAAGCCAAAATATGGACATTTTCAGTACTGCTCATGGCCGGAAACAGAACCTAGATAGGCCTAAAAAGGCATGCAAAATGGGGGTCAAAGAGGGATATAATGGAAAGTACAATATGGAGACCCCCAAAAAGGTTGATCCCTTCTACAATGTTGTAGAGGGACACAAAATAAGCTTACTAAGAGTTCATGACATGCTCCAAAACAAACTACACATAGGCCAAAAAAATCATGCAAATTTATGGTAAATATGAGGGATTATGAAGCAAGTGCATGATAGAGAGGCCAAACAGGGTTGAGCCCTTCTTAAATGTTGAAGAGGGGCTCAAAATAGACCCACTCAAAGTTTACATTATGCTCAAAAACAGATCACTCATAGGCTAGAAAAAGAATGCAAAATATTGACATACAAGATGATATTGAAGCAAGTGCATCATAGAGGGCTCAAACAGGGTTGAGCCCTTGAACAAACATGAAGAATAGCTCAAAATAGACCTAGTTTCAGTTAAGGTCGGAGCTCAAAACAATAAGAAAATAGGCTTAAGAAATGAGGCAAGAAAGTGCTACAAAAGAGAGAAAGTGAGACTTACCCTTGAAGACTACACTTTGGTTGCTTCTTGGCTTGAGTTTGTTGCTTCTTAGCCTCTGAAAAATCTTCCCTTGCTGCTGGAATGGAAGTGGTGAAGGTAGTGCTTGGTGTTGATGAACAAATGAGGCCAAAACTTAAGGATTTTGGAGGGTTTTGGAGAGGGAGATGTAAGCCAATGTATATGAGCTCTTAAGGGGAGTTTTTATAACCCTAATGAAGGAGCTGGCCAGCCACTTATAAAGGCTAAGAAGGGGGTGTAAAAGAGGAGGGAAATGCACCCAAGCTTTCCCTCCCAAAATATCCCCCGGATGCAAAGATATTTTGGAGAAACAGCTATACAGCTGTAATGAACTCAAACTGAGGATGCAGGCCGGCCATGTGCTTTTACTGGAGGTGGCCGGCCGGCCACCCCCCATGGCCGGCCGGCCAAGGGCAAAAATGGAAAGTGGGAATTTCTGGCCGAGCACCAAAGGGTGGTGTCCTCCCATGTGTGTACAACAAGGTCCTGTGGTTGGAATTTGGCAACTCTGAAACAGGAGAGACAACATGCCACCTTTAAGAGAGGGTCAAAAATGAAAAGAAGAATTACTAGCCGAGCTCTATTTTTTAGGGTCCTCCCATGTGTGTACAACACAAATATGTGGTTTTGGCTCGAAGAAAATGGCTCTAGGGTGTTCAACATTAGCCCGGCAATGAGAAAAAGGGGCGCTAGGGGGCGCTGGAGGAGCATAACTGGTTGTTGAGACAATTACTGTCCTCCCACCCTCCAGTGATCTTCCTGGTGATAAAAAAAAGGTACCTGCCAAAAATGAACAAAAACCGATGCAAAACGAATGCTCGGGGCCAAACACGATTCGGGATCGAAACCGGCCGTTAAGCACCGAAAGTGGTGTTTGGCCACGAAGTGGGTATCTAAGACCCCAGTGTCCCTTGAAAGGGAGTAAATGAGATGCACGCCAGAAACCGGAGGAATCGGAGATGGTTAGACGGTCTCGAACCGAGGCATTACTGACGGCTCGAAATCGGGAACTCGAAATGGGCAAAATGGCCTACGGGCACGAAATGTAGCCCATGGCCACTGAGAGATGGTCTACAGGACCTGTCCCTCCCTTCAGGATGAGAAACGGAGAAAACTGAGTCTGGTTCGCAAACCGAGACAAGGCACAGAAGAGAGTTCGGGAGTTCGGAGGCAGGGCGCACGGCCGCGACTCTGAGACTTCTGAACGAGCACAATATGCAACATCACCGAGCGCTCAATCGGTGACGTCTGAGCCTTAAGGTTGGTCAAAAATGGGGTGTCTACAGTTGGCTGCTCGGTCTTTGAGAGCCTCGGTAATGGTCAGTGGTCCCCTTCGACTCTGCAGGAAAATGATGGCAAGTGTAAGAGGGAGCGCGGTCGCGCAAAGCGAGCTTGACTTTAGCTCGGTCATGAGGAGTGCCAAACCACCTCGGTCATAAAGGCTAACCAAGGAGCTCGGTCGCCCAAGCGGACCAGATGTTAGCCCGGTCGAGCGGCCAAGTCCTTTTGCTATCCCGGTTTTTACTAAGGTTGAGGCAAACAAGTTATTTGCTCGGTCGGAGTGATTTTTTGGATCAAAAGAAGACCTGGAGCCCGATCCGCCCCAGATCTTCAATGTTCATAAGAGAAAATGAAGAACACCATGAACAGTTAAGGGTTTGGGACGATTTTGGGTGCCTATGTCCTAAAAACTACATGTTTAGTGCCCTAATGTGCGAAATACTAAGTGAAATAACAACAAAAGAAAAGTTGGAGGTCTTACGAGTGAAAGGCAGCGACTTCTTCCTCAAACACGAACTCAGCAATGGCAAGGAATGAGGGGCAAGAGCTCTGGAATGCTTAGAATGGGAGAGAATCAGTAAGCTTGAAACAGAGAGAGATGGGATATGTATATAGCCCCAAAGGCCGCCAAAAATTTGAATGCCAACAGACGACTGGGTTGGCTGCTCGAGGGCCAATGGGAGATTGACACGTGTCACCATTAATGGCAGCGTCAGAGTTGAAGGGATAGAAAGGTTAGATGAGGCGTCGACCGGGCAAGTCAAGAGATAGGAAGGTCAGACGAGGCGTCAACCGAGCAAGACGAGGAACCGAGTGCGGAAATTAGCCCGGTTGGTTTCTTGCAAATTGTGAACCGAGGAAGAGATTATCTCGGTCAAAATGAATAATCCTAGTCACGCTTATGCGGACGGAATTAAGGGGCAATTGAGAGGGAGATTTATGAGCTGGAAATGGGTTGAGGTAAAGGCCGAGCAAGTTGGAGGCCCAAGGGTGTGTTGGGCCAGGATAACTTTGGATTTGCCTAGAGTTAGGGCTGCTCGGACCTAGACCGAGCTACTTGAACTTGCGTTGCTCGGTCAAAAGGCACACATTGCTAGTTCGGCAGAGAAACTTGTGCCAGAAGCCCGGTTAAAAGGCCTTTGGTTGACCGGTATGACCGATCTCAGGCTCGGCTTCACCAGAATGTAACCGAACACGGCAGGAAAGGAGCTCGGTTCTGAGGGCGCTTGGATATGAAGCACAGTATGGCCGTTGACAGCCGAGATGGTACAGCTCGGCTGCCGAGCTCCCAGTAGAGTGGGTAGGCAATTGGGTTAGGTGATGCTCAGCAAGATTTGTGCTGACAGATAGGATAGTAGTGCCGCGTGTCGAGAGATCACTGGGAGTAGATTTGGGGCGCCGAGGGTATATAAGCATGTCTGCGCCCCTCATACGCGACACGGACAAACATTTTGTAAGAAATACTTACACTCAAACACTCTCTCCTTTTTCTCTCTTTATCCCAAGGTGTGTGCTAACTTGATCGTCAGAGGGGTTTTTCGGCCACACACCGCCGGGTAGCTCACCGCCGTTGTGCTCGCAGGTGATCGGACAGAAACAGAGCTTGGAAGAAAGGAGTACGGGCTTGCCAGAATATTTGCTCCCCGTACACGTATAATGTGTACAAAAATTCCAACACATTATGTACACACACCAGATAAAACATAAACTTCCACCACACGCCTAAACCTAAGCCAAAACCTAAACTGTGCCCTACACACATGACATTTTTTCAACACACTTCAACAATTTTTCGACCATAAGGTATGCAAAACAAATTTTAAATCAATAATTTTTGTATTATTTTACTATTATTCTTTAAAAACTAATACTCTATTTAGTTTTAAGTTTTCAAAAATATTTTTGTTAATTTTAAAATCTTTTATTTTTTAGTGAACTTCTTGCATATTTAATCAACCTTTTTGTTTTTAGAATCACTTAATTTAGATACATTTAAAAAGTAAATTATTTGCCAAAAATATTTTAAAAAAATAAATATTAAAAAAAATATGTACTGAATTTTTATATGCTTTTTAAGTGTATCTAAATTAAGTGAATCCAAAAAAAATAATAATTAGAATATTAAAAATGTTCACTAAAACAAAAGAATACGAATTGAAATTTTCAAAAATTATTTTTCAAAACTCAAAACCAAACTGAGTGTAAGTTATTGTTATACTATTTTCATTACTCATTCCATATTGACTGGTAACGAGATGAAAATAATTTGGTACTAGTTATCCAGATACATTTAACAAATTCAACAATTAACAATTAAATCAAACAATAGTTTTTGATTTTGTAATTCCAAACAAAATATAAATTTTCGACATATAACTATTTTTTAAGTTGGTTTTCGAATATATAAAATGTTTTCAAAAGTTAATTTTTGTATATGTGCAACATTTTCATAATTGATTTTTAGAATGATAATTGTGACAATAAAAAAAATAATAATTCCGAACAAAAAAACTCACCTATTCGTTGCATAATTTTTAATTAACAATCATTTTTTTTTCTACATCTAAACATTCATTGTTTTGTAAATCCTCCATCATACAAATCGATAATGATGGTGGGGTGCAATGGAACAATGTTATAAGCAATGGATAAGGAGTGAAAATTTGAGCAACATCGGTCAAATCTACGAGAAACAATGAAGGAATAAAAAAGTGAACAATGATCAATGAAGGGAGTGAGAAAGAAACAAAAAATTAAAGAGTAAGTCTGATGTGTATAGTTTTTGAAAAGAAAATGTGTACTAAGAATCTCCATATAAAAGATGTGTACTAAGAAAATTTAGTTTTAAGGATTGATGTGTGTATTGATGTCCATTTTGGTCATTTTGTTTGGTGGTAAAATTATAAGAAAAAATTAATTCATTAAGTATGCGCATAGAAAGTAAATGATGTGTGGAAATATAATTACCCTACATCACCTTAGGGCATAATAGTCCAACATATATGGCATTCATAGTCCGGTGGGACTCCTAATCTGACCGTACAAATTCTCAACCAAACAATAGATTCTATGGTAGATTGGACATGTAGTCCAATCCCCCGTCCAATCCTTCTAAACAAACACCTCATAAATATTTTCTGTAATAAAATTTATATTGTGGGTCTTGATTTCCGACCACACAACCAAACAGGGAACTTAGCTGGAGAGCACGTAGCAAAATAGATTAAGCCAACCACTTGCCAACAAGAATGTGAGAATACCGCGGTGGTTCGTCTACTCAAGGGCACTCCAACGATCAAGTTAGTCACTTCTCTCACAAGATATCATCAACTCAAATTAAGAGCTCACAACATAAATTACATTACAAATAAAAGCATACCTTAGACTTACGGGAATGTCTCACTTTTATAATGGTCAGTGTCCAACTTCCTATAAAAGTCTTACTTTACAGGACTCTATCATTTACATGCATAACATCTATCACAACTCACACTATTCAGATTAAGATGAACTTCCTTAAGAGTCCCATCTATATCCAAATAGGTAGTTTAATGTCATCTAGGACTCTAGTCCTCTATCCAAATATCTCAGATTCCGGTATTACCGTACTATATCTCGGCATCATGGTCCGTCCATGTAGTACCTCGGCTAACAACCTCGGCCACGTGGATTACCCAAAAATATGTCCCCACAACTGTTCCCTAGGTTTTATTACCTCGGCAACGTAAGGTGATAGAACCTACATCGTTTCATCTTCCAACATGTTGGCCAAATAACATGCTAGATGTACTTTTTTGACCAAAATCGTGACTCGTCGACATAAAGAAACAAGAACTCAAATATCCACTTGTCAAGAATCAAAATCAGAAACCACCAAACCATCATGTTTTATCTCGTCCAGGTCCAACATTTGGACAAAGATCGCACTACTAGTAGAGATCATGACTTGCTAGTTCAAGAACATCAAAATCCCAATATCAACTCCAGGAACCAAGAACAAATAAGTTTTGTCCCATCCAAATTCAACATCTCAACCAAGATTAACATCTCAACTGAAATCAGAGAAGAAAATAACAATGAAGAAAATACAACTCAATTATTGGGGACATATTTTTGGGTAATCCACGTGGCCAAGGTTGTTAGTCGAGGTGCTATGTAGGCGGACCATGGAGACGAGATATGGTGCGGTAATACCGGAATTAGAGATATTTGGCTAGAGGACTAGAGTCCTAGATGACATCAAACTACCTATTTGGATAGAGATGAGACTCTTGAGGAAGTTCATCTTAATCTGAATAGTGTAAATTGTGATAGATGTTATCCTTGTAAAGAATAGAGTCCCATGAAGTAAGACTTTTAGGGGAAGTTGGACACTGACCATTATAAAAGTGAGGTATCCCGTGGATCTAAGGTATGTTTTTTATTCGTGATGTGATTTATGTTGTGAGCTCTTGATTTGAGTTGATGATATCTTGTGAGATAAGTGACTGATTTAATCGTCAGAGTGCCCCTAGATGGATAAACCCCCGTTGTATTCTCATCTTCTTGTTGGCAAGTAGTTGCCTTAATCTATTCTGCTGTATGCTGTCCAACTAAGTTCCCTATTTGGTAGCGTGGTCGGAAATCAATACCCACATATACTTTTAGAAATAAAAAAAATATTTAATTTTTAAAACTCTTATATGTTATAATGATGAATTAGATTACGACTTCTAATTATTCTTGGGCAGAAGAAAATCATTTGATTCTTCTATTGAAAAATTGTTTGAGATTATGGCTTAAAGACTGCCCTCGGATAGCATATTTGTTGGATTGACTTTTTGATTAAAATAGTCACAAAAAGATAAAATAAATTAAAAAGATAATAAGATAAAATGTCATATTCAAATTATAATCATTTGATTTTTTCTCTCACAAAAATAAAAAAAAATCCATCTCAAACGAGACTTTTTAATTCTAAGTTAAAAAAGTCAAAAATTAAAAAGTCAACTCACATTTTAAACGAAGCCAATTGAAGGACACAATTTTCTTTAATATTTTATAATTGAAAAAATAATGATAAATTTGTGATGCATTGAGTTGACACAACACAAGGATTAAATTTCTCTTAATTTCAAATCTAAACTTGATCTTGTTGTTCGGCTTCTTGAAATTCATCATAGGTTTTGTTTCAATAATTAGAATTATTTATTTTGTAAAATTTTCTATATATATCATCTATTAAAAAAATTAAACCAATCTAATAATTAATAGACTTTTTCTATTTTTTTTATGACAAATAGTATACACGAAAGTCTTACCAAACCTGAAGAAGAACCAAATGTTCCCCTTTTTTGTTCCTGCTTATAAACAGAATTGTGAGCTTAAGAGGGTTTTTGATTTTTACCCACCGAATATTTTATTATTATTATTTTTTTTGGGGACTGTTTTTTAAAATAAGTTAGGGTACGACATTGGATCCTGGCCTAGATTTTAAGCTCCGTTTGGGATTTTTAAAAAGTTACATTTATATCTCGTTTAACGAGTGGTGATTTTAGTTAAAAAATTAAAACGTTACTAAAAAAATTAAAAAGTCAATAAATTATATCAAAAAATTAAAAATTTTATTTTTTCTCTACATTTTACACATCATTTTATAAAAAAATCAAAAAATTATCATAAACATATTAATTTTTTATATCATATTTAAACTAAAAAAATTAAAAAATTACTAAACAAATCTTTTCTCAAACGAGGCCTTCTTGGCCTTTTTAATGTAACTTCCCATAGTAGAAAAAAGTCCTTTATGAAAAAAAGACTTTTCAGATATGACTTTACGAGAAGAACTTTAGTAAAAATGGATATGTGGTGATTAGTTATTTAAAAGTCCTACAAAATCAAGAACTATTTTTAATGGGTTTTTTTAATTGATAAATTTTATTTGAAGGTATTAGTATTTATACTTTTATTTTATGAGGTCCTTTTTTTCTCAATTTATATTGTTTGTTGAATTCTTATACCCTTATATTTATTATTGATATGTATTACATAGAAAAAAGATATACATATTTCATTTTTGTTACTATCTCTATTTTGGTAGTTATCATTATTCACGTTTTTCTTTTTGATCAGTTTTATTCATATTTGTAATATTGTTTCATTGTGTTAGGGTTTGAAACTCTCTATTTGGTAAGGTTTAAAAACTTTAGTTTACACATGATGGTGAAATAATGTTATGTTCCTCCATTATTGCAGTGAAGTTTTGTTTTTTTCCATAGTCACTTTGTGTTCAAAGTTTTGTGTTTGTCTATTTCTATGTTTCTTTATTATTGTAAATTGAAACTCTATTTATGTTTAATCAATTTGGTTATAAACATATTTTTCAAAGGTAAGTGGTTTAAGATGTCCTAAATAAGTGCACTTTTTGACTTTTTATAAAAAGATGTGTAGAAAAGTAGAGAGGATATGTTGATTGATGTAACCCAAAAAAATAAAAAGATGGACTAAAATAAGTTATGCCAAACAAAAGTTTTGTTTGATTGGATTGGTGGAATAATAAAATTGCATATATTGTTAATGATAGTAATAATGATAAAGATAACGATGAAAATGAAAATGAGGATGTGGGTGATATATATATATTAGAGTGATTATTTATTTTTATTTTTTTTGGATTTCTAATTCTATTGCTACCGTTGTTTCTATTTTTTTTATTAATCAGTGTGAATGTTCATATTTTACATTACACATTATTTGAAAGTCTAAGAAATATGTATTAGAATATAGATACGGATATAATTATATATTTTGCAATATGTGAATGTTCATATATCATTGGTTATTTGTTAATATACTTGTTCTTTGAACAATCAATTTTTGTTATCATTAAATAATTGAAATAGTAATTTTTTTTTCTTTCAAATTTGTTTCATATTGCAGTGTGAATGTTCACATTGGTATGAATTTAATTTTTTTAAGGTTAGTTGTACGTTAATTATGGTTTATTTTCAATATAGGTTGTTGTTTTGCTGATTAAAAAAAATTAAAAATTGTAAATTGTGAACCTGCACATTGTATTTTGCTATGAGTTTTTCTTGGAAGTTTTTTTGAAAGTTAGTTGTATTTTGTTGTTTTTTTTTTTTTACTATGCTTGTTGGTTGAACAATCATTTTTGTTACTATTGAACAATCGAAATAGTCGATTTTTACTCTTTTTTTTCAATTTTATTTTATGTTTTCACATTGTGGTGTGAATGTTCACATTAGTAAGAGTTTATTTTTTAAAAAAAAAACTAGTTGTATATTAATTGTAAATTATGAATATTTACATTGTATTTTGCTATAAATTTTATTTTTTTTGAAAGTTAATTGTATGTTTATTATTTTTGTTACTATACTTGTTGAACAATCAATTTTGTTACCATCGAACAATTAAAATAGTCGATTTTCACTTTTTTCAATTTTATTTTTTGTTTTCACGTCGCAGTATAAATGTTTGCATTGGTATGCGTTATTTTTTTTAAGGTTAGTTGTGTATTAATTATAAATTATGAATATTCTCATTGTATTGTGGTATGAATTTTATTTTTTCGAAATTAGTTATATGTTTTTTTGTTTATTGTGAACATTCACATTGTACATTACACTACAAGAAATTACACTTTTAGCGACTAAATTTTTAGTCGCGAAAAGTCAAATTTTGGTCGTCGAAAAGTTTCCCCAACTAAATAGTTTGGTCGTCGGCTTGGTCGCGGAAAGATTGTCGGGGAAGGTATTGGCGACTAAAAAAAATTTAGTCGCCGAAAGTCCTAAATTGGCGACTAAACAATTAGTCGCCAAAAGTAAAGGTATTGGTGACAAAAAAACTTTAGTCGTTGATAGGCTAAATTGGCGACTAATCTATTAGTCGTCAAAAGCTTTCAAAAAAAATTAATAGCGCATTTTTAGCAACTAAAACATTTAGTCGCCAAAACTAACTCCCGTTGTTGTTACCATTTGTCATATATGATTTCTCCTGCTCCTCTTTGTATAAACTTTGCAAAAACAAGTTTTTTTTGCGAGGTTCAGATACATGAGTGGAGAGATCAGCAGTCCTGCATGTTGGCAAAGGGAATGCTAGGTCCTAGTCATTAAAACTCAACTCTTACAGAATTTTAGGTTTTAAAAGCAATTAACTATGCATGTATCTGAACCTAGTCATTTTTAAAGCTGTTAACTACGCATAAGTGTCTCTCCAGGAAGGTATAAATATAAATACAACAATAAGTTTATATTTATATACAAGGAAGATGAGGATGAAATGAAACAAGAAGACCTACCCTTAGAAAGACCAACAACATGTATGACTCCAAATATTTAGTAGATGAATCAGACATATCAACAACAAGTGATTTAAGAATTATCGTTTACTTGTGACCGTGAATGAAATTCTAAATACTGGTATCTAAAAAAAATTAATAAAGATGCCTCAATGATATTGACACAAGCAACGTTGGCATCCAAAAGATTAACTCAACATGCATCTCATAGCAGGATTTTGGTCATAATTTTACTGTAGTTGGCAACCACTTGAGGCACAACTTAAGTATCTCCATGATAAGAGAACAAATGATTTTGCATGTTGGCTGCATATGCTTTTGTAAGATGGCATCAACAGGTTCAGAAGTATGATTCATTACATATTCAACATGTATTTTCTTCATTGCAAAGATCAACATCAAAACCTAGAAGTAGCTTGGATCTTAACTCCAAAATCTATAAATGTTGTCAAAACTCATAGAGAACTCAACCTATTAAATTAAAAATATATTCAACACTAACCTTGGATCTATAGGTCAATAACTTCTCAGCACTTCCAAACAAATGGTTGTAGCACTTCCAAACAAATGGTTGTGGTCCTTGTAAAGATTCATGGGTATAATGACAGAAATGTATCATGTTTCTATGATAATGACCTTATAAAGTTACCATTCTTTTTGAGGACTTGATCTATTCCCCAAATTCTAGAATTTAAGTTACCATCCTATGTTAGTTTTTTCCACTCACAATTTCATCTTTTAGACTGCTCTCTCTCTCTCTCTCTCTCTCTCTCTCTCTCTCTCTCTCTCTCTCTCTCTTTCTCTCTCCTAGTTCTACTTTCACCAGTTGGAACTATACCCAGATTTATTTTGAGGAAAGTACACTATTTGTTTTTTTTTTTCCCCTGCTTTTGAATGACTTGTTGTAATCTACTTTTTATTTTTTCAAAAGTTAATTGTATGTTTGTTGTTTAATATGAACATTCACATTATATTTTGATTTTGATTTAGATTTTTTGTTACATTATTTTTAAAATTTTCAAATTATAAAAAAGTTCAAAGTTAATAATTTGAGATTTTCTCCATGGAATACGGGAGAAATTTTCTCCTTAGAATAAGGGAAAGATTTTCTTTTTAGAATGAGGGAGATATTTTCTCCATAAAATTAGGGACTGTTGTTACGTATTAGCTTCAAAATAGAAACATATGCAAAAAATCAGAAAAGATGATTTGGTCATATTACATTAAATAAGACTTAATGGAATACTAAAAAAGAATATAAGTTAGATGGAATAAAATACCTAGAAAGAGTATTTATCAATTATGTTTGGGTGAAGAAAATCAAGAAATTATATTAGAGAGTATTTGATCCCAATTTTTCAACAAAATATATATACACACATGTTTTAAACCTTATTTTACATACCTTTTTAATTCGTTAGATAAAGTTACAAGGGATTAAAAAATGTAACGGTATATCTGAGTGGAAATAACATTAAAATGTTTTAATTAAATTAACTATTTGTCCTGACTTTGTATTACATAGGTTTGATATTAACCTGATAGGTTTGATATTCGTATTATCCTATCATATCATATCATGTCGTATTCATATTCATGTCAAAAAATGATTAACTCTAAGGAGGATTAGAGAGGTGGGTTGGGAATGTCGAGGATTAGAGAGGTTAAAGACTGTCTTCTTTCTAAGTGGTGGTGGAGGTATGCCAATGAAGATCATGCTCTATGGAAAAGAATTATTTGTTCAAAGTATGGTGTGATAGGAGGCAGATGGTTACCATTTCTGGGAATTGGTAACCGAGGCTCTAGGGTCTGGATTGACATTCTGAGCATTGCAAATAGTAATCCCCAGTTAAAGGATTTTTATCTATCAAATACTGAGATTGCTATTGGGAATGGGACCAGGATTAGCTTCTGGGAGGGCAGTTGGGTTGGCCAGCAGAGTTTAAAAGGGGAATTTCCAAGACTGTTTTTGTCTACAGCCTGTAGACTGCAAACTAGCCGAGATTGCTTAAGATTGCTTAACATGGAAGGCCTCCTGACCAGGTCAGTTCAGTGTGTGTTCAATATACAATAGATATGTTTCTGGGTCTAGTTCTGTTGTCCCTTCTATCATTTGGAAGAATTACTCTCCCCTTAAAACCCAGTTTTTGGATGATTGGCTTGGTATGCCAGGATCAAATCAGCCGCCCACTTGCAAAGGATTTTTGTGCTTAGTATGGATGCTAATATTGCATGCAGATTTTGTGATTCTGAGGCTGAAACATCAGAACGTGTGCTGTTATTTTGCCCAGTTGTGTGGAAGGTGTGGTTCAATCTGCTGAAGTGGTGGGGCATACAATGGCTTATGCCTGGTAGTGTCGAAGGGTTGCTTAACTGGTGGGATGGATTCAAGTTTAAGAAATTCTTCTGGCTGATGTGGAAGTCTATTCCTCTGGCCCTTATGTGGACCATCTGGAAATCCAGGAATGAGTGTGTCTTTAAAGGAGTACAACCTCAACTAGAAGAGCTGTGTAAATTAGTCAAAGTCAGGGTTGCATTGTGGGCCAAGTACCATTCTCATAAGTGTGTATACTCAGTTCATAACTTGGTATCCAACTTGCAGCAAACTAGATGCCCTATCTCACAAGAATGTGTCTCAGGCCCTGGGACAGAGGAGAAACAAAATTGCTGGGTGATTTGCTGCAATTTGCTGATGCTTTGTTGTTGGTCTTGCTGTCATTGTAATGTTTGGGACTGTATTTGCTGGTTGTTATCTGTAGTTTGCTTGTTTGCTCTTTTGTTGGTTTCTCTTGGCTTGAGCTAGCAGATGATTGTGTATTGATTTATACCAAGATGTAATGGTTGTTTTGTTATCATCAATAAATGTTTCTTGCTGATAAAAAATTAAAAAAAAAAAAAAAAAAAAACACTTTGTGTACAATTCAAGAGTATCCAAAATTTTCCCCCATCAATATAGAGTTGCCTTACAAATAATCTACATAGTTATATGTTTGGATTTGTAAATATAATAAGCAATTCATGTGGTTTTCTTGCAATTGACTTTCTACCACCGTGCTTCGGATGGAACGACTTCTAAATACTTTCATCAAAGGGAACAACAAAAATTCAAAAGGACTTTAATAGATTGGAAGAACTTTCAAAGGTTATGCCAAACTGTACCTTACAACCAAACCATATTGCTAACATAAAACTACTACACATGCCTTAAAAATAAAATTAAACTTCTAGAAATCACAAAAGATTCAAATACTGCATCCATATACTCATTCGCTTTTTTGCATCACCTATAGAAAAAATTGGAAACATTTCTTTTGTAATTTTTTTTTTTCCGTTTTAATTAGTTACATCCCTTCAAGCGGAACAAGCATTCCACATATTTAGTGAAAGAGACTTGATATAACCCAAACCGGTTGGGTAAGGATTGAAAAACTTTGGTATCAGTACAACAAATCCTCCTCAAATGTTTACTTTCAAGCTCGTAGTAATACAATTCTAAGGATGTGTACCCTCTCCACCCATACAGTAAAATCATATTGCTACTACTAATGGTACCAATCGGAATTAAAATTTCCCAATGTTCAGTCCACTCACCATCCGGATATCTTTCCCAATATTCAGTCCGCTTAAAAAAATCTGGAATCATTAGACTTAGACTCACCCTCTTCCAGTGCATCGAGCTTTCATTTAATATCCAAAGATTCTCAAACAAGTCATCCATCACAGCCAGGCACTCTCCGACTTGTATGGGATATAGTGAACGCCTTCCATCATATAGAGCAGGGTGAGTTAAGAATCTAAACTTCTCGTGTCTAACGTCAAAGGCCATAATATCATTCTTTCTACCCAAACAATATATAGTTCCATTAAAACAACATGCTCTTCCCATACAAAAATTGCTTAATTGGGTTGGGAGAGAATCAATTTCAATCTCTCTCCAGAGGCTGCTGCTGGTGGTGCTTCCAAGAGTCAAAATCTTGCACTGCGTTCGCCTTTCGGTTTGTTTTTCATAATCTGGGCCAAAGTCTTTGGTAACAGAGATTTGAAATATGGTAACTACTTTGTATTCATTAATGGAAGGAGCAAAACCTAACAAACAATATTTACAGGGAACCCAAGTGGTGTAATCAGTTATTGGTGGAAGGGTTATGATCTCTCTTGTGCTAGGGTTCCACACAGTGTTGCCGAAATATACTAAGCCATTAACGGACTGTATGAAACCTGTTACACGCAGTGTTTGAAGGGGAAGAGGCGGTCCTATAAATTCTGGGTTTATTGAAAAGAAGTGATCATGATTCTGATTTAATGAGTTTGAACCAATGAGGATTTTGATACCACCAGGTCGAGTATGGGATCGAGCGCGGTGAGAGGTGATGAACAGTGGGTCGTCTATTATGGAGCACCAAAGCTTGGAAACGCACCTGAATCTGAGTAATGATTTTGCAGGGAGCTCTTTGAGGATTTCAAAGATAATCTCTTGAGGGATTGAATTCTTTGTTTCTTCTTGCCTCTTCTCCATCATCGTCAACATCTTCTTCTTATTCTGTGAATCTTTTTGGAGTTTTTAGGGTTTTTTCTTTGGGCAATAGTAGCAGTAATATATACTGCTAGGTTTGCATGGGAAGTCTAGCGGCAGTGTCTCACTACTTTTATTATTTATTATTTATTATTATTATCATATATATATAAATAAAAATAATATTTATTCTCAATTTTTGCTAAAATATAATATGTAAAAGAATTTTATTTCATCTGAACTACATGTAGAATTAATATTTTACAAATTAATTTTCTTCTATATTAATCCTTTTATTTTTTTATTTTTTCATCTACCTTATTAAAAGTTTTCTATTTAAAATGAATTTTTTATTACGAAATATTTATATTTAATTTAAATTTTATATACATATATACAATACATCTATACTATATATTAAGAAAAATGATATTTCCAATGAGAAGAGATGTGAGAGCTTTAGGTGTTGAATTTAAATTTCTCAATTTTTCAATTTAAAAAAGTAATAAATATTTATGTGTCTCACATAATTTTCGAATTAAACAAATAAATAAATAAAATCTCTTCAAACCCATCTCCTAACCCATCTCCTAAGATCGTTGCCTAAAATTTGTCCATTTCTAAAATCAAATATAGAAATATAGTTTGTTGACCCTTTAATTTAAAGAAATGAATTAAAAATTTATTTGTTCATCTTTTAAAATCTTTATCTAAAATCATTCATTCCTTAAAATAAAAAAAAATAAAAAATAAAAAGAAGATCAATTCTAATCAGTTAACCTAATTTTTGAATTTTAAAAAAAAAATTAACATCTTTACCTGAAATAAAATAAAATAAAATAAAGATCAGTTCAAATTGATCCTAGAGTTTTAATGTGGTGACAAACTCAGAGTTTTAATGTGGTACACGTTTGATGCATTTCTGACCTGAGTTGTCAGAGTCTAAGTGGTCGTCCGGAAAGTACGGTGTTTTGCCGCTAAGCCGGATAGAATTTAATCCCGAAATTGAAAACTCATTTATTTATAATTTTCTCAAAATTATTTCAAAATTTCGCTATTTTCAAAACTATTTCAAATCAATTTTAAAATTTTAATATTCCCAAAACTATTTCCACTACAATAAATTACACTTTTGGCGAGGTCAAGTTTGGGAAGACTAAATAAGTGTACTTTTTGACTTTTCTTGTATTATGTGTAGAAAAAGTAGAGAGGAGATGTTGATTGATGTGACCCAAAAAAGATAAAAAAATAAAATAAGTGTACTTTTTTAGTTTAGCCAAACTTGGCCTAAATTTTTAACTGTCAAAAGTCACACTTTAGTCGCCAAAAACTTTTACCGACTAAAGTGTTTGGTCACTAGATTGGTCGATGAATAATTTTCGGGAAAGGTAATTGTGGGCTTATTTTTCTTATGAAGAAAAATATCATAAATGCGAGCGTGTTAATAAGGATTGAAAAACCTTTACAGATTAAATTCAAGCCAATTATCAAGCGATTGTATTGACAGTTCTTTTGCATCAACAAAAAGGACTTCAAAATTGCCAAGTGTAGAGAAAAGAAAAATTAAGAGAAGAATGAGGGAGACGGAGAAAGACGATTGAGTGAACAATCAAAGTAATAATTACTTATCTCTGCTCATATGCTTCGAAAAGGAAGTGCATAAAAAGCTTTGAAAAGAAAATGCTGAAAATAAATACTTTGAAATGTAAATCTATGTTAAACTACTTCAAAGATAAGAAAAATGAAAAGAAATATTGAAATCAATTGTCTTTGATTTGAATTTTGGATCATTTACAATGTAGTCATGAATGGCTATTTATAGGCAAACATTTGTAGGAAAAAACTACCTAAAACTACCCATTCTTCCACCTCTTCCATTTCATACTACATGATCTTCCATAGCTTCCTTCAATCTCCACTTCATGTTCCATGTTCTTCCTTCAATCTCCACTTCATGTTCCATGTCCAAACTGAATTTTGGGAAAGGGGCAATCTTCCGAACTGCTGCTGCTGCGATTTCTCTTTCCATGGCTAGCAAGACCACTGCAGATCGGTCCCGAGTTTCAGAGGCAGCGGCAACTCTCCAGATCGGGAAAGAGCTGGGTGTAGTCTGTGATGGCAAGGAGGAGGTGATTCTTAGTAAGCTAGAGGAACTAGAGGCCAATGATAAACGGAAAGTGGCCAGGAGGAGTGTTGGAGCCAGTTGAGCTGCAAGGTTCAAGGTGATTATGGAGTATATATTAATTTGTTATGAAGATACAATCTTGGAATGTCAGAGGCTTGGGAAGACCTGAGAAAAGGAGAAAGATTAGACAAAACCTAGCAGAAAGGAAAGTCAGTTTGGTGTTGATCCAAGAAACAAAGTCCTCTTCTATCACTTCCGAAGTAGTTAGATCCATCTGGTACGAGGACAATTTTGCGTATTTAGCTGTGGATGCGGAAGGCCATGCTGGCGGGCTGCTCTGTATATGGAATTGGGTGTTCCAGATGGAGGCTTGTTGTGGTCATCGCAATTTCATACTCTTGGCAGGTACTTTCTTCTCCTCTTTTAACTGTGTAGTGGTTAATGTGTATGGCCCGTCGGATGTGGCTAAAAGACAAGAAGTCTGGGATATTTTTGCTCGGCTGAAGAATAATTTCTTGGGGCCATGGTGTATGGGGGGGACTTCAATGAAATAAGAAATACTTCCGAAAGAATTGGATGTTCTAGACGTGACAGAGGAATGAGGGATTTTAATTCCATGATAGATCAATTAGAATTGTTTGATGTACCAATGCTGGGGAGGAAGTTTACATGGTGCAATTCACAAATTAGAGAGAAGTGGAGTCGTATAGATAGATTCTTGCTTGATCCTGTTTGGCTTGAAAATTTCAATCTTAAGGTATGGGGACTCTCCAGGCAGCTGTCTGACCACTGCCCTATACTTTTGATGGAGGATGAAAGGGATTGGGGTCCGCGACTTTTTCGGTTCCTCAATGCGTGGGCTACTCACCCTACCTTCGTATCTGTTGTGGAGAAAACTTGGTCAGAATATCAGGTGGAATGGTGGGCTGGTTTCCGCTGCCTTATGAAGTTTAAAGCTTTGAAACAGAAGCTAAAAGTGTGGAATTCTGCTGTGTTTGGGCTGATTGAAAATAAGTTGAAGATTGTTGAAGAGGAAGCCCATGCTATTGAATTAATTGCAGAGGAAAGAGTGCTCCTGGGGGATGAACAACTTCGTAGGCAGGAATTAAGGGAGGAAATATGGAAGCTGAATAAAACGATGGAACGGATCTGGCTGCAAAAGTCCAGAATTAATTGGGCCACAAAGGGAGATAGGAACAGAAGGTACTTTCATATTATGGCCAGCAGTAGAAATAGTAGAAATTCTTTATGCTCAATATTAGTGAATGACACAAGGCTGGAGGAACCTTCGGAGGTTAGACATGCGGTGAAGAACCATTTTTTGACCCAATTTTCGGAAACTTGGGCGGATAGGCCTAAACTGTCTGGCCAGTTCAAAAATATTGGTGGTACGCAGGTAGCAGACCTCTTGGAAGCAGAGTTTACAGAAGAGGAAGTCAAATATGTTATTACAAGCTGTGATGGCAACAAAGCACCAGGGCCGGATGGATTTAACTTGACCTTCTTTAAGAAATGCTGGAGTATTGTCAAACCTGAGGTGATGCAATTTCTTAGGAAGTTTCATCAGAATGCTAATCTGGCTAGGGGGATAGGTAGCACTTTCATTGCGTTGATTCCAAAAGTAGATAGCCCGTCCAGCTTGAATGAATACCGGCCCATTAGTCTCATAAGTTCGTTGTACAAAATTCTGGCTAAAGTCTTGTCTAATAGGTTGAAACCTGTTCTACCCATGATTATTAGCGAGTCCCAAACAGCTTTTCTGGAGGGTAGACACATCTAGGATGGGGTTCTTATAGCCAATGAGATAGTTGATGGGTGGCGTAAATCGAACAAGAAAGGTTTGGTACTCAAACTAGACTTCGAGAAGGCCTATGATTCAGTCAACTGGGAGTTTCTGTTCCACATGGTATCCAATTTTGGGTTTGGGGAAAGGTGGGGGCGATGGTTGCGAGCGTGTGTTACATCTACAAGAGTGTCAGTCTTAGTGAACGGCTCGCCCTCGAGGAGTTGCCCTCAGCGTGGTTTACGACAAGGTGATCCATTGTCCCCTTTTCTATTTAATGTTGTGGCTGAAGGTTTGAATGTCTTGTTCGAAAGAGCAAAGGATCTAGATTTAATCAAAGGGGTGGTGATTGGAAATAATGGGGTCAAAGTATCGCACCTACAATTTGCGGACGATACAATCTTGTTCTGTGAAGTCGAGTGGGTGGAAGTGGTGACTATCAAAAGAATTCTTCGGTGCTTTGAAATTCTATCAGGGTTGCAAATTAACTATCACAAAAGTGTATTAGCTGGCATTGGAGTGGAGGAAGGGCTGATGCAAGGTTTTGCCACTATGTTAAATTGTGCCTACCAGGACTTTCCGTTAAAGTTTCTCGGGTTACCTCTTGGTGCTAACCCTAGTAGGAAGATCACATGGAAACCAGTCTTAGATAAGTTTAAACAGAAATTGTCCACATGGAAAAGAAGGGTGTTATCGTTTGCTGGAAGGCTAACCTTGATTAAGTCTGTCATGAGTAATTTGCCTATCTACTATTTGTCGTTATTCAAACTACCAGTGGGGGTGGCAAAAGAAATTGACAGAATTCAATCTAACTTTTTATGGGGAGGGTCAGATCTTAGAAGGAAAGTCCATATGGTTAGTGGGCTAACATAGCCAAATCAAAAACTCGGGAGGCTTGGGCCTTAGAAGCTCAACGGACATGAATATTTGCTTACTCTTGAAATGGTGGTGGAGGTTTGGGTGAGACTCACTCTTTGTGGAAGGAAGTTATTTGCTCAAAGTATAATATGAGGGGTGGAGTTGGCTGCCACATATGGAAGGAAACGGTAGAATTTCAAAAATCTGGTCAGATATCATTAGTGCAGTGACCTCCAAGCCAGTGATTCATAATGTGTACCTTGCAAACATTGCAATTCGGTTGGGGAATGGGCGAGAGCTCAATTACTCCGCGATAAGTGGGCAGGGGAGTTGTGCCTTAAGGAAGAATTTCCCAAACTTTTCTCTCTATCTACGGAAAAGAATGGATCAGTTGCTGAATTCTACACCAGACGAGGCGGGAATCAAGGCTGGCACCTCGACTTTGGGAGAACTCTGATGGTGTGGGAAGATGAGGAGGTTAATAAACTACAAGATGCAACCAGAGCCGCGCCAGTACCCACGGACGTAAGATCAGATATATGGAAGTGGAAGGCTGACCCATCGGGGGTCTTTTTTGTTGCATCGGTATACAAGTGCTGTGAATTATCTTTGGGGCCAGTCAGGAATACAGCAGCGGCTGGTTGGAATAACTGTGCTCCACCAAAAGTCAAATTCTTCGGCTGGTTGGCTTGGCAAGGTAAGGTGAAAACATCTAGCTTCTTGCAGCGTATTGGGATCTTGGATGAATCTGCAAATGTCAGTTGCGTGTTTTGCCAACAGGAGGTGGAAACCACCCCCCATATTTTGCTCCTGTGTCCATTTGTTTGGCGTCTGTGGTCTCATGTTATGGAATGGTGGGGATGTCAATGGGTTATGCCAAACTCAGTGGAAGGATTGCTTCAGTGGTGGTCAGCTTGTACTATGAAAAAGGTTGAGAAGGTAATATGGAAGGTAGTGCCTCTAGCAGTTCTCTGGTCTATTTGGAAGCATAGAAATGATTGCGTGTTTAATGGATCGCAACCTAATTTAAGGGATCTACGGGAGCTTGTTAAAGTAAGAATAGCGATGTGGGTCAAATCATCCCCAACCAAAATGGCATTTTCCATTAATGATATTGTCTTTAACTTATCTCAGGTTCAATTTTGTATCCGGTCCGGAAGCTGTCACTTGCCTTTGGGATATGGTTGAAGCTTGCTGTGGTGGTTTGCAAAGAGTGCTAGCAGAGTGCTACTTTCTGGTCTGGGCTGCTGGTATGCTAAGGTGAGTTCGGCCGATGGTGAATGGCTGGTGGGCTGTGTGTGTGCTGGTCTGGCCTAGTCTGTTGAATTCTGTAGGCGTCCTAATCCAGCCATTGATAGATTCTAATATGAATGACATCTGTGGGAGAGATTGGATGTTTGGTGGTGGTGACCACGGTTGTTTGCTGCTGGTCTGCTCTGTCTTGAATCTGAGGTGTGAATGGGTGGAGTGTTCTGCACTGGTTTTGCTCCAAGACGGGCTGGGTTAACTGTGGTCAAGCTTTGTATCAGGACTGGAGGGTGAGCATGCTGGTGTTGTCTGTCATGTTCCTAAGTTGGTCCCTCATCAACTTAGGGGTGCTAGCAAATGATAGGGTGAGCTCTATGGTGCCAACCTAGTTGGGATCATTTAGCGCATTGTGATGCTTATGCACCTCACTTTTTCTTTTCTTTATTGATGCATATTGCCTTGTACCTTGTACTTGTCTTTTCCATCAATAAAATTTTCTTTTTGCCGATCAAAAAAAATGTTCCATGTTCTCCACTTTGTTCTCCATCATTTTTTAATATCTCATAACATCTTATAACCTCCAAATGTGTAGGATGATACCACATGTCCTACAGTTATATAAATAATAACAAATAATAAAATTGCAAATTTATGGTGCTAATAGTAATTGACGACTAAATTTATTTTAGTAGGGAAAAACCGGTATACCGTGACTAAAACAAACTTTAGTAGCTTAAAACATGAACTAATGCTGACTAAAACAATTTTTAGACGCCTATTGTGGCGTATTTAGCGACTAAATTTTTTTTAGTTGCCAATAATTAATATACAGCTATTAAAAAAATAGAAGCTAAAACTGTTTTCAAAACTGGCTAATGTAATTTTTAGTCGCCTATTCTACAACTTTTGACGACTAAATTTCCTTTAGTTGTAAAATTTGGTCGCCAAAAGTGTAAATTGTTGTAGTGTTCAAATCTACTCTAAATTTATCTCTATTCCCTAAACTATTTCAAATCAAATTTATCGAGTAGTGATACATAGCTCTAATTTGAGAGCTCTAAATGGAACTCTAGTGAGATGAAAGAGAGAGAGAGTAGAAAGAGATAGATAGAAGAGTATGAGCTCCATCTTCACATGGGTACTTCCCATATCATTAGAGTTACATTAGAGCTTTCAAACATTATTGCAAATTTATCTCTATTACAAAAACTACATTAATTAAACTAAAACTATTTCAAATCAAATTTATCTCTATTGTCAAAACTACATTAATTGAACTAAAACAATTTTGAAATCAAATTTATTTATATTACCAAAGTTACATTAATTAAACTACTCTATTCATCCCAAAATATTGGTCTCTTATTTCATTTTTTATTGTCTTAAGATATTAGTTACTTTTCAAAAATTAATGGCTAAAAAAACATGAATTTCCTATTTTGTCCTTTTAAATTCATTAACATTATTTTTTAAGTATAATTATTGTACTACTAAAGGGTAGTTTTGGAAAGTTAATATTTTTGAAGTGTAATAATTGTACTGCCAAAAAAATTAAATTATCCAAAAGAGACTAATATTTTGAGACGGAGGGATTAACATTTATGTTGAAGTATGCGTTACATCATATTTTTATTACAAATTAATAAAAAATATTTTTAAAAATAGTGAAAAAATGTTTTAAATTTAAATTCAAATGACCAATGTGGAACAAGTAAATAATTTTTAAAACCTTGTTTGTTTTAAAATATCAAAAAAAAAAAAAGGAAAATGTATTAAAGTTTTGTATTTTTTTGTGTATTTGTTAATATTTTGTAATTTTTTAAATAATTTTTTCATAAATTTTATACGTTTTAAGTGTATTTAAAATTGAGTGAATCTAAAAACCAAAAAATATTAATTAAAATATTTAAAAAGCTCATTACAAATAAAGTACATTTAGATTAGATGTATCTAAAAAGTAGTGCATCTAAAACATTTAAATTTTTTTTTTGATTAAAATACAAAAAAAAAAGTTATTTAATGACAAAAAAATACAAAAAAACCTCAAAAACTAGTTTTGAAAATTCGAAGCCAAACAAGTTGAATTTTTAACTTTTTTTAAAGTTATTTTCAAAATATACAACTAAATAAATTTCTAAATTTTATAACACTTTTCAAAATTCTACAGCATATAAGAGTTTTAGAGACTAAATATTTTGATCTCTAAAAATGAAAATTTTGTTGCAAAAGACATTTAGGAACCAATTTTTATCGTTATGAGGATGGTCGCTAAAAGGTAGTCCTGAAAAGTAAAAAATAAGGCATTTAACGATAAAATTTTGAAAATGTCACTAATAAATAGGCTTTTAGTGACAAAATAATTTGGTCTCAAATGGTTTATTTTTTGAGATAAAAAATTTGGTCCTTAAAGGATAATAATTCATTACTAATGTCCAATTTTTGTTGCTAAAAATATAATAACGACACTTTTCGCAACAAAATTATTTGGTCCCTAAAAAATAATTTTATTTCTAAATTTTGGTCTCTAAAATCTTAATTTTTTGTAGTGAAAAGTTAAATTTCAAAATTGATTCTGACAAAATTAAACCAAACCAACACATATTACTTCTAAATGAATTGAGAAAACACAGGCACATGATTATTTATCATTCTAAATATTCATGAGACTCTTTATGAGTATGCGTTTGGAATGTAAATGGGTAATTGTAACAAAATCAGACTGAATTATCTAATATTTTAAACCATCTCCAACCATTCACCAAATCTAACATCAAATTCAAATCTGGTGAGAAAAATGTGCTTTTTGTGCTCCAGCAGTTTCACCAAAATGGTATCAAATTGAGAACGCTCCAAAAATTTCACTAAACTAAAGATATCTCGCAGCTTTCACCAATTTATTGTGTATAGTCGTTGAGTGTGGACCACCGGTTGACCGGCCGGACGTCTGGTTGGATGTTCTCTCGGATGACCACTTTAAGCAAAATTTTGTGAAGATTTTACGCTGAGAGGTCGACCCCTAGGTCAAGCCCCCGGTCGACCACCTCATGATAAAGACATAACAATCAAAAACCATAGATAGATCTTCAAGAAAGAGTAAAATTAATTACTGGCAAGTAAGAGAGATCCAAACTCCGAATCTCTTGGCACTTAACAGCAATCAAACCCACCCCCAAATCACCAACACCCAAACACCATTTCAGATTAATCAACCTCAATTTGCTATACCCAACAGCAATACAACCAATCCCAATATCCGTAATCGATTTACACCTCCTCAACTCCGTCGTGTCTGAAAGATCAATCTCGATCAAATTCAGACAATTCGTCTCCAAATTCGACAAACCCAGATGGGAAAAGAACTTGGATCTCGAAAGATCGATCGACCTCAAGGTTTTGTTATAAGCAGTGGATATAATTGAGAGCGAGGTGTCGGTGATTCGGGTACCGATTAAGAACCTTGGTCAAGTGCTCGGAGTGAAGGGGTGTCAGGGTCTTGTGATGGCAAGACTCGATTGCGTAGAATGATTTACAGACTAGAGAGAATGACTTGTTGTCAATTGGGTTTTCATCAAGGCCATCAAGGATTGCGAAAACGATTTCTTCAGAGAGATAATCAAAGTGGTTGTTATTGAATAAAGATTCATTGGTTGATTTTTGCTTCTTCATTGTGAGTTTCGTGATTCTAAGAAATGGGTTTTGAAGAAAGAGTTTGGATTGGGAATTTAATAATTTTTCTCTTGCCGATCAACCCCCCTGACGTCCTGTGGTTTGATGAAAGTTATAGTAATCACCATTGGAGAGGCTAATATCAAACTAAGGAAGTTGCCCTTTTTTTACTCAAATTTGATGAAAAAATTAATAAACTGTTGGAGATGCTCTTACTAACTATATAATGTCGTAATTGATAAATTTAGTATGAATATGCAGCAAAATTGAAAAAAATATTAAATTGGTTAGGACAATTTCTTTAAATTTAATTTTAATGATTCGAACTCTTCAGTTTTTAGTGCTCTTTAAATATTTATGAAAATGATCATATATCAATAGCTAAAGACGGAGTTAGGATTTTACTTGAAGGGGGTACAAAATTTTAGATAAATAAAGTAGATTATATTAACAATGTTTTAACTGTAATTTGCAAAGCATTAAAATATATTAGACCAAAAATTCAATAAAAGAAATACACTAATGAAAAAAAAGAAACAATTTTCTTAAATAAAGGTGAGTTTGTCATTGCTTACTTGTATTGTGGTGGATCAGTTTTCAAATGCCAACCTGCCTACAATCAACTTAATGAATCTCCAAACAGAGAAGACTCATTGCAACCCAAAAATTTCAGCTAATTTTTAGAGAAAAATGACAAAACTAGAAGCGAGCTGAATTACAAGTAAAATCCACAGCTATATATGGGTGATTATTCAGTATTCCTGGAGTATGGACACGTGGTACTCCATAAGGTTTTGATTGGTAGAAAGGGGTAAGGGCCCACGATTTATGTTGGAGATGAGGAAACAACATGGGGACTAAGTAATTGATGATTGGCTTGAAGTATGGCCACGTGGTGTTTTGAGATTATTAAATAATTTCCCGCTATATATGCAGCCATTTAACAGTAAGTATTCCTACAATACCACCATAGGCCTCCCCAATCATCAACATCATGATTTCTGAAGTACTCAGATGCATGATCCCACTCAATGTACGGAACATTAGGAGCATTGTTCGTACAATAGATGCAATCGGCCATCCTATCTCCAAGTTCCTTTGCAAGGAAGGATCTAGAACAACATTTACCTACAAATAAACCCTGATCCTCCAGGCTCTAACTTTACCCATGTCATTCGACAAAGATTCGATACTAAAAAGCTGACAAACAAGTAGCATTTCCCCTCCTGATTCAACTAAATATCTTTTAACAAACGTAGGCATTGCTCTATTTGATTTTTTGACTAGTAGCAATTGAGTCCTGATCCCAGTAATTTTACGTATTACACTGAGAACATTTTCTATATCAATAATTACAATATTGTAATCTTCTTTCGAAACGTAGAAATATCCTTTATAGAAGAGAGCATCCTCAAACGCACAACCATCTAGTAGTAATCCATGCCACCTTGGAGCTTTTGGAGTCCAAAAGGCAAACCTTGCAAAATTTTTGCCTACTAGCATACAAACACAATTTTCATCAGTTGGGACTGTTGATAGAATAATCATACAATACCAGTTAACTGTTGTAGGCAAAAGGATCTCAGCTCTTGAGAATGGATTTAGTAGACAAATCTCAATAGAGGAAATGCCAAATCATTATACCACCACTAACCAATCCTAGAAAGATCCCCAAACATATTTTCCACAGGCCTCTGGTACCTCTATCTCATAGCCTAAATCTTCAACAATGCTGAAGAAGCTCTAGTTATATTGTCTTTCTGACCGGGCTTCACAAGCCATGGAATCCCACATGTCCGTCCACGAAAAAGTTGTGTGGCAACAATTCTCCAGAGCTTACAAATATTACCAAAGGATAAACAATCCACAAGGGAAAGCCTCTTTGAAACCACCTCAAGGAGGCCTTCAGGCAATCCTGCCTAATCTCGAGTGTTTTGTCTATTATCCACTTCCTCGGGCTTTCCACGCAACCTCCTCTCCCTTCGAACAACCATTTTCAGCTCTTAACTATAAGTATTTTGAATATAATCTGAGGCCAAGTCCCTAGATTAGCAACATAAGCCAACAAAAGAAAAAGATTATTATAGGCTTTATGGAAAGATATTGTGATTAGTAAGTATGGTAGCTCTGGTGGGAAATGGAGACCATTCTTGGCTAATGGTGCCTAGTGCTCAACAATTTGGGGGGATATACTTAATCTGGAACATAGCAGCCCCAATTTGTGGAGTTTTTTCAAAAATAATTCTGTAATTACAGTTGGGAATGGGATGACGGTTAGTTTTTAGGAGGATCCATGGGCATCTAATAGGTGCTTTAAGGATGAATTTTCCAGACTTTATGACCTATCAGCAGACAAAGAGGTTACTCTTAAACAGATGATTGACAGAAGAAGTTTATTAGCGGGTGGTCCTTCAATTTCAGGAGGTGTTTGAGGGTGTGGGAGAAGGATGAAGTGGGAAGATTCAAATCATATCTTACTTCACTTGAGCCCATCTTGTCAGATAGAGTGGATTCTCTAGTTTGGAGTGCCTCATCTAAAGGTATATTTACTGTTAATTCAACTTATAGTAGGAATGATGTGGGTTAAGGGTTGGGGTCTACAAAGTGGACCCGGAACAATATTTCTCTACAAAAAGTGAAATTTTTTGGCTGGCTTGTTTAGAAGGGTATAATTAAATCTAGAGCAGGATACTAGTACAGAGTGTGTTTTTTGTGACAGTAATGTTGAAACTGATTGTCATGTGTTATTACAATGCCAGTTTGCATGGAAAGTTCGAACAAATATTTTGAATTTGTGGGGTATGCAATGGGCGGTCCCTGCCAATGCTAACGGTGTGTTGGATTGGTGGAGAGGGATCAAATGGGGTAAGTTTGAAAATAAAATTTGGAATGCAGTTTCATTTGCAGTTTTATGGTCTATTTGGACTATGAGAAATGGTTGCATATTCAATGACAGACATTATCTTTTGAAGGAAGTCTGTGAGTTAATTAAGATTAGAGTTGCACTATGGATCAAAGCCAATGCTAGTGAGTTGCAGTACTCTGTTCATGATGTGGTGGAAAATTTGATGTTTGCTGGTGTTGATGTTGTTTGTAAGGGTGCAGGACTTTTTGTCCAACCTGTAACAAATCACGTACTCATTAATGGGTTTTGTCACTAAGTGTAATATCGGGCAGCTGTTGGTGTTTTGGATGGAAGCATATGGAGGAGGTATGTTTTATGTTGCTCATCTGATAGAGTGCATAAGGTAGCAGGGGGCAGTTTATCTGGTTTGTTTCTGCAAGTAGTCAACTTGGTTCTGCTGCAGTATTGATGATACTTTTGCAGTATGGTTTCTGTTCTCATGTATAGCTCAGTATCTTATAGTTGATGCTACTGCTGATGTTGCAATTCTTGGTGCTGTTTGTTGTTACCTTAGTTGTTAATTACTTAGTGTATGTTGGTGTTGCTAGGAGTTTGCTAGTGCATTGGTTATAAGTTGCTGGAAGAGTTTGTTGGGGGAGGAGTTGGTTGATTTGGAAGGTTGCCCTTACTGTGTGGTTGGGTGGTTTTTTATTTCTATTTTTCGTGTTGTCTCTATGTTTTGGATTGATTTCTCGCCAATCTGTGGGTAAGCTAGTAGATGATTGTGCTTACTCTTTGGTGAGTGATAGCTATGATGTTTTTGCATTACCTTCCTTTATTGACGTATATTGATGCTTGTATTTGCTCATCTCATCAATAAAGTTTCCCTTTTCTTTGCTGATAAAAAAAAAAAAAAAAAACCAAGTTATCTACCACACAAGTGCACCATCAATAAAGAATAAGGTTTTTAATTGTAAATGCCAAAACTGAATAATGGGTATAGAAGTCATTCAGACAAAAAGCTTCAGTCTCTCATATCGTTGTGTGCCTCTGCTACTTCTCCACTTTACAATAGAGAGACTTGGGCACCCAAAAGCTCTGGAGTTTATGTTAACTAAGCTTATGTAAATATGTAGAGGTTTAAGATTGGGTTAACTACGCTTTACTCCTGTGGTTTAGTAAGACGCATAACCCCTTTATTCCCTTTTTTCTTCAATCTTTTTCTTCCTCCTCCGCCCAAATCACATGTGAATCCCATGTGATTATTGAAGTTGCCCATTGTAAGGCGCAGGTGGTATGCCCGGATGGGACTTGTGCCTAGGTGTGCTTTAATAACACTGCATGGGATTACATATAGATTTCTAAATTTGAAGGGGCTGTGTGTTTTGGAGTTAAACCACAGGAGATAAAGTGTAGCTAGCTAACACTATAGAATTTTAGCAGTCCTCCCTATGAAATGGAGTCTTGTAAACACTAAAGTAGTATTTGGTTCATTGAAATGATATCAAATGGAATGGAATAATCATTCTTTAACCTCCCTGTGGAATAATTATTTCCTCCAACAATATACTTTTAATCAATAATATGAGTAACAGATAAATAACATATAACATAATAAAGTATGTAAATTAATCAAAAGTAGGAAAGAATCCTAAAACTGTCCACCAAGAGGATATGAATGAATCACAAACCAATGTCGCCCAAAAATACAAAAAAAAAAAAAAAAAAAAAAAAAATAGATGAAGAACAATCTCCTGTAAAATCTCAATATATCTCACATTCATGTACATTCTTATGTGTACATAAAATTTAATTTTGTAATTTTTTTTTTTTTATATTTATGAATAGCACTACTAGAAAAGTGACCTTTTGCTACTATATAATTGCGACCATTTGATTACCCGTCACAAATAACCAACTCATTCCTTTTTATTTTTTTATTTTTATTTTATTTTTTTTACCCTTTTACCCGTTTTCCTTATATTTGCCCTAGTTCTAGAAAAATTCGAACACTGATCGTTCTCTCTCTCTCTCTCTCTCTCTCTCTCTCTCTCTCTCTCTCTCTCTCACGCATCACAGACCTGTATAGCTCTGCTCTCTCGCTCGCTCTTTCACTCACCATTGTCGTCTGAGATATCCGGCGGTATGAATCTCTCTCTCTTCCTCTCTCCTAATTTCTATCTCTCTCAATCTCTCTCTCTGCGCCTATACATACATATTTACATATATCTATGAAGTATGACTCAGATTGTATAGTGTGAAGTTTAAATTTTAGTCGGCAAAGATTGGGTTGATGTTGATATAAATGTGTTTCGGTGAATTTGATTGAGGTTTTTGTGAATTGGATTTTGAAAATTGAATCTAATTACTCAAGGTTGTGGAATTGTTTTAGATGGATTTGAGTTTGTCAATTTCTAATTTTTTTTTTTAAATGTGAAATTAGTACTGTTCAATTGTTTTTTGTGTTAATCGAATTGTGCTATTCTGAGATCCAGGTTCATGTAGAATCTGAAATTTGAGTTTTATATGTATATACCTATGAAATATTCAGAAGATTCGAGTTATATTTGATTGATGGAGATGTTGATTTTATGACTCCTCTGTTTTGCTTTAGTGTTTGTTATAGAGGATTGATTTTGGTCCTATGTGGCAGACTCTTTTAAAATTCACATCTGAATTTTTTTTCTCTGATATTTTTTTATCACAAATATTTCTGTTTCAGCTCCATGTTTATTATTATTATTTTTTTTTTATCACAATGCATTATTCTGATAATGCATTCTTCCATATTAACTAAGAAGGCTAGTGGAAATGTTAAAAATGTTTGTTAAAGTGTATTATATGACAAAAAGTGGAGTCCAATTTTGTATGTTAAGGGTTTGTTCATGAAGTAGTTTATATGGGTGTTCCAATGGAGATGTTAAAATGTGTTGTCGTCTTAGCCTCAGCTACTTCAACTCTGCACAACCTTTTTATTTGTGGAACATTTCCACAAAGCTTAAAAATGACTAACCAAAATAAAAACTTTTAACTTCTTTGTAAATAAATTCATAATATATTGAATTTATCCTTGTTATGGAGTTTTTTACATAATCTTTCATGACCATATCAGTTCTGGCTTGTTTTCCTCTCATCCAAAGTGTCATGATTCATGAATTAAACATTAGGCACATATGCTTTGCAGATGACCTCTTTGTTTTTTGTTATCCTAATGATCAGTCCTTTTAAATAGTTTTTAATGCTCTTCTTAAATTCAATAAATTTTCTGGCCTTCCGCCAAAAAAGAGCAAAAGCAAGATTTACATTATTGGTATTGATGATCAATCTAAGATAGTTTTTTACAATTTAATTCGGGTTCAACTTGGTTCCCTTCTGGTCAAATACTTAGGAGTGTCCCTTATTTCTAGTTAGCTTTCAGCTGATAATTGTAAAGGCCTCATTGACAAAATTAGTTTCTTTCCTACACTGGTAGACTTCACATTATCCAGTCTATTCTCTTCAGCTATTTTTTGGTCTATGCACTTTATCCTCCTCAAGTCAGTATGCTTGCATATAGAGCAGTTGCTCAGGATTTTTGTGGATAGGGACCAACTCTTACCTTCTAATGAATTCGCTTGAGGGACTCTTTGCTTGCCCAAAACAGAAGGAGGTCTTGGTATAAGAAAGCTTCTAGATTGGAACCATGCTTATTTCCTCAGGCATATTTGGGTCATTTACTCTAAACAACACTTGGGATGCTACCAAGCCTCATTCCCTTTCTGTGATTTGGCATAAGATTATTTGGTTCCCTAAGTACATTCCCAGACATGGCTTTGTTTTTGGATGGCTATTAGAGGAAGGCTTAGGACTAAGGCAGGCTCAAAGATTGGGGAGAGATTGATTCACTACTTGTCTCGTTTGTCCACAAAGTCGATGAGTCTCTTTCTCATATTTCTTTAGTTGTTCCTTCTCTAGAGCAATTTGGGAGAAGATTTGTTGCTTTTCTAAGGCTCAACATTCTAGGGATAATTAGATATCATGGATTGCTAACCAATTTAGTAGGAATTTTTTTTTCCATATAGTGAGGAAAATTGCTTAGGCTGCAACGGTATACTAAATCTGGTAAGAGAGATATCATGGGCTTTCAAAAAATGTCATAGGCCTACATATTTGATGAATCAGATTAATTCTGATATTAGAGTTAAATGTTCTCAGTTTGCATCTATTAAGCAATCTTACTCTAATCTGCTATTGTGTAAAAACTGGTAGATTTCTAAGAGAATTTTGGCTCCTCATTAGTCTTGCTGCTTTGTGTTTTTCTGGATTTTGGTATTTGAAAGGTATGCCTTCCTTGATTTTTGTATTCTTTGTTTCTTTTAATGAAATTCTCACATACCAAAAAAAAAATATTTATAATAGCAAAAAATATTCAGTATTATTGTTTAATACTCTATGAACTTTATCATATTCAATAATAATTTCCCAAAGACTTGGCTATTCCGAAATGGAATACAGTGTTGAGTGTATGTGTGTGTGTCACAAGTAGAGAGTAACATGCTTGGTTTTCAAAGCTGAATACTTTGTTTCAAAATACCCATTAGTTATGATGTATTGTGTTTTCCCTAAGATAGTATCTTTACAGGTATTATATGGTTAATTCTGGGTCAGAAATTAGCAACCCATCATTGGTGTGTGTGCATGTGCTATCAGCAAGTTGAGGCTAATTTATAATTCGTTTTCTTTATTCCAGAATTCATCTAACTTACTTTACTGAAATTTTGATTGTGAGTTGGCTGAATGTTGTCATCATGAGAAGTATATTGATTAGTAATGGTGCCTTATAATTTTAATAGTATGTTGTTTTCCCATTCTCACTATTAGACCTTTTTCAGGGTGAGCTTATTGGCCTATAGCCCTTTGGCAATGGGCATAATTTTTGGAAAGTATTTCTCACCTGATGGGGGTCCAGCTGATGCTCATTTGAATCTTTTTGAAGGTTGAACGCCAACTTGTTTAAATCTTGCAACTTGCTGATGAATATATCTCATTGCTCCATTTCTTTTGCCTAGGGAGGTATTCAGAAGGGGAGTCCTCATACAACCTATCCAACACTATTGTAAAAAAAGCTACCAAAGTAAGCAAATTAGGATATTATGTACTTGCTGATCACATTAGCCCCCCACCTCTCCTCTTCTGCTACCCCCTCCCATTCCCTTCCCTTGCAATCCCCACCCCTGCAGACCTCACATGTTGAGTGTCCAACCACAAGCACGTGTGGCACATGACTATACCCATTTTCATGTTGTTTCCAACAGGGTCTTTCACATGCTTTGAAGCATCCATGTAATGTTGTTAATGCATTTCTTTTTTGTCTAGTTATTTGCCTAATTCATAAATGCATAAAATAGTTGGTTGTTAACATCTTGCAGACTGTTTGCTAAGAGCAAAACCTGTTAAGCCCAAATTTGGCTTTCCAAGATTCAAAAGGTTGAGACAGCGCGTACTCAATTAAAGCCCTTTTTAATGCTTCGGCAAGGGAATATATGAAAGCACAAAAGATCATTCAATGTGGGCTTTAATGATGCTTATGAGCGTAATCTCCCATTGGTATTGGGTTGTCTTGAGCTGTTCTTTTGTTCTTGAGTCCACATCGACTTAAATCATAATCTTATGATTGCAGTTTTAAATCTTTTTGATGACCCAAATTGTCATAGCAGGCATTATATATCCCATACTATTGCTCAGTATGCTACCTCTAAATTCTTCTAATTTTAGATGATTTTAAGTCTAGCCTTTCTCTTCTTTGAACATTTAAGGAATCAGATTCTCTGCTGCATAGCAACTCAATTTGGTTGTGAAATTGTCTTTTCTCATTATCTAATTGGTTTACCGGGTTTTTTTATGTGTTATGATCTTTTTCCAATGTTCGAAGATTTGTTGTTGACACTTTTGTAAGTTGTTGACACTTTTGTAAGTAGTTCAAGCATATATAAAGATGTTTAGTGTTTAACATCTTATCTTCTATTTCTTAACAAGTCTACTCGGTGCTGCTTACAATTCAGAGCATATTTATGGCGTATTGCAGAGCTATTCAAGGGAATTATTGGTCACCATTTCCATTTATACAAAAATATAGTGCTCTTCTAGAATTAAGGCAGTGCAATGGTTGATATCATTCAGTTTGCAGCTTTTATCTTAAAAGGAGAAAATTTATTTGCCTTTACCCAGGGAGGTTTTGGAGATGTCCATTTCACCATTTCATTGATATTCTGAATTAATGTTAGCTTGGTTACACATGTGGTTAACAGTAACTAATAACCATAGACTCATGGCCACTGTGTGGTCTTACTTCCCAAGAGAGAGGACTGTAGACCATACATGTTATTTGATCACTTGGGTCTTACTTCCCAATCTCTTGAAGTGGCAGATGAGGTGAAACTGACAATTTGTTGATTGGTGATATTTGAATAATATCAGTCCCTCGAGGGAACTTCTTGTATCAGTTTTGTTTAGGCTAAGACTAACCCACTTCTATTTAGAACTTTGTTGTGCTTCTGGTAGTCTTCTTTCATATTGAGTGTTGATGTATCTAGTTTGTTTGTTTGTTTTGTATATATATATAAAAATAAAAATAAAAATTTTAAAAATTAATAATAATTGGACCTACATATGCATGTAGATTTTGGAAACTCACAGTATGGTTGAGGAAAAGACTGCGATATATGTACCTTATAACATACTTCCTCTTGATCCTGACAGCTCAAATCAAGCAATCATGAAATATCCTGAGGTTAGTTTTTGAATATCTAGAGTAGTGTTCTTGACCTTTTTGAATTATATCTTTAAAGTACCTTTTTTATACCTTGGTTGTTTAATTTACAGATTCAAGCTTCTATTTCTGCACTTCGAAGCTTCTATTTATATAGGTTACACCCAAACTTCTTTTGGAGTTTAATTTTTCTATGCATACAATTCTTTTTTTGCGGTTTACCCCTTGCTCTATAAGCATCCAGTTTTATATACACTACTAGAAAAGTGACCTTTTGCTACCATATCATTTGTGACCCTTTGATCATCAGTCGCAGATAACTAATTTATTCCTTATTTTCTTCTATTTATTTTCCCCTTTTCCCTTATGTTTGCCCTAGCCCCTCACAATGATCGTTCTCTTTCTAAAATGTCGGAAAAGAAAAAATATGCAATTAAACTTCTGCTACATTCTAAATTCTAAATTTAGAATTTTTATATACTTTAAAAATTTAGGGTGTGTTTGGTTTATGTTCTCATTTTTCATTTTCTGGTTTCATTTTCCAGAAAACACTGATAGTTCTTCTTTCACATTGTGGACCTTTAGGCAACATTTTAGTTTATGAGTGTTGTAACACTCTTAGGGTGATTGTTAATAAATTGATGCAAGTGTGAAGAAATCTGCATGATGCATATGAAATTTCTTCTTCATGGAATTTTGATCACCACTTGATATTTTGATGTTGAACATCTTTTGAATGCTCTGAATTTAGGGAATTAAGGATAAAGAGATGTCAAATGTCATATTCTATTGTGAATTTAACACAAGAATGGTTGCATTTTCTGCAGGGTCGTGGTGGACTGGGATGGTTGCAAATGTTGGTTAGTTTTCTTTCTTTTATCAAATTTCTGCAACCTTGAGTTCTTGTTTTGCATCAATATGATCTAGAGATATTTTTCTTTTCCCCATGGATATAATACAGACCCTCAAAAGCAATTTGGTGGTCCAACAGCGATTCGGGGATTCTGGTTCCCATCAGCCGATTGGTCTCCAAGTAGCTATGGCTGCTGCATCCGTCATGGCAGGAGTGCTTGGAGGTGCTCAGGGTAGAAGGGAAATGAATCAAAATGGCTTGCAAGGTCAACCAGCATTGTATAGTGATCTTTTTACTCTTCATCTGGCCAAAATGTCAAGGAACCAGCTAAACGAGGTTATGTTTGAGCTAAAGGTAAACATTTGACTAAAGTTTAGCCAGCGTTTATGAATAACTTTAAATAAGCGGTATAGTTTCATTCTCATTTTTTTTATGTTAGGTAATGGCTATGCAAAACATGGAACAAGCTCGTCAGCTATTGTTTGCAAACCCACAGTTGGAAAAAGCTATTTTCGAGGTTGTTTTCTGCCCTTGATGCTTCTATAATTTAAACAAGGAGGTTTTTTTAGTCACTTTTATATATTATTACACTTCATAATTCTTGCCAGCCATTTAATCTCTAGATTTGGGGCTTATTTCCGTGTTTCATGCTTGTGTGTTTGTACATATTTGTGCGTGTTTATGAGATGACTGTCTTCTATACGTTTTGTTCTAAACATTCTACATTTAAACTCTTGTTCCAGCAACTCAGAGGGATGGTGTGGAGTTCTTAGCATGAAACTTTCCACCTGACAATGGAGCCTCATTATTCATCTACACATACAGTTTCTTTATCCACATCATCCCTATTTGTGTTGATTGGATCTTTGTCAGAATATATTTCATCAGTAGATAAAAGAAATTTTTGCTATAGAATGGAGCATAGGAGTGAAATTGTTGCTTCACGGGGTGGGGAGAACATTGTCTGTATGGGTTAGTGCATCGAAGTTTCATTTCAGAGAAACCAAATGGTTGTGTATGCATACATTTAGTGGACAAGAGTAAAAATGCCAAGTAGATTATGAAGATAGGCTCGAAAAGGACAATGAAATCGGGAAGAGATACATGAAAGAAAAACGCTTGCTCATCTCTCCACTTCATCTTATTCCACCCATTATGAATATTGATGCTAAGCACTGGTGACAAACCTTTCCTTGTCAGAGATTATACCTTCTCTTGAGTACTTGTTTACTGTCATCCCATCATTCTTTTTAGCCTCAAGCTGACATTTGTAGTGATATTTTCTATTCAAACTCATAAATGGAAAATAAACTACATAGCCATCTGCCACATTATTGTAGGACTATGCACTGGATTGATGCCAAAGCTTCAAAAAAGGCTTAGATGCTCTGTGTGTTTCTGCAGTACTAAGTACATGGGGGAAAAAATCATCATGATTGTTTGTAATTTTCTTCTAAAGCCATTAGGTAGCTACTTTAGGCATCTCTGTGGATAAGTACATTAGACATATCTATTTGAAAAAAAAACTCTATCCATCATTCTCTACTTATATAACCCCTTGCTGCAGTTCCCAAACTTCTGACCCCATCTTTAAATTTATTTATGGTGTTCCAGAGTCATCTTAGACACCCTAATATTCAAGAGCCAGCTGAAATAGTCTCAGGTTGAACATCAGCTTTGCCGTGAAGTTGAAATCCAGAGTCATCTTAGACACCCTAATATTCTACGCCTTTATGGATACTTCTATGATCAGGTATGGTTGGTCTAGTAGTTCATCATACATACAACTTTGCATATAGATAATTTGCCTGCTTTCATAGCCACCTGACTAGTTACCTCTTTTGGAACACAATCATTGCAGAAATGAGTTTATTTGATATTGGAATATGCAACCAAGGATGAACTGTACAAGGAGCTGCAGAAGTGTACGTACATCAGTGAAAGACATGCTGCTACTGTGAGTATCCATGTCATAGTTACTTCTTTCTTTTTTGTCATTTGGTTTACAATTCCTAGTATATCTTGAGTCATGTTACAATTCCTAGTCTCGATACATTCATCTGCCCTTCGCGATTTCTGTTTTTCAATTATGTTCTTTGCGATTTCTTCTTGTGATCGACGCCTTCAATATCATTTGGAATTTTGTTCTTTGTGATTTCTGTTTTTCACGATTTCATGTCATTTAGTTTCAATTTCTAGCATAGAATCGCTCTGTTCGCACTCTCTTCTTCTCTTCGATCATTGTGTTTACTCTTTCTATCTACTTCTTGTATTTCAATTGTTGTTCAATGAGGCCATATTTATATTTCAATAGTTGGGATTTCACACTTTAAAGAATGGCTCTGTCTCTCTGAATTTATATTGTGTTTAACTACATAGCATTTTATAGTATGAAGGCACCTGGTTGAGTTTGATATATGTTTTTGCAGATTTTGTTGAGGGAATAGTTGATATGATCGAGTGGGTGATGTTGGGAGCCAAAGATTATGTTGCTCTTTTTTTTTTCTTTTTTTTTTTTAAGACTTGAATTTTTTAGTACAGTGTATTTAAGAATGGTTAACGGATAATATCTATTATAAATTTAATTAATTTGTTAATTTTGTTATTTTTCATTAACAAAAAATTGTTTGGTGTTTGTAATTGATTTTTTTGTTGTAGCAAAACCCGTATATGATTTTTTTTTTTAAGAAATAATTATTTGCGACAGTAAAACAATGATCGCTAAAAGTGTTTTTTATTTTTTATTTATTTTTTTTGAGACAGCAAAATAGCTGTCGCAAAAAGTAGTTTAGGTGGTCGCAAATAATTTATGCATCGTTGTTTTGTCATAAAAGTATTTGCCACCCCCACATTTGCGTCCCCCATTTGCGGTCGCATAGGCCGTCGCAAAAAAGTCTTTTGCGACTGTATTTTTATTATTTGCGACGGCTTGTGGCGGTCGCAAAAAGTATTTTTTTTAGTAGTGTAGGTTAGTGAATTAGGTAAACCAAGAAATAGAATTTACAATGAGGCTCAATAATTAAATACCATTCCTTACCATGGGGGATGATGATTATGGTTATAATACATTTTTCATCATTTTGTTGTAAATGAAACGTAAGAATCTATGAAGCATGTGTATGGATACGAGTATGATATGAATATATTGACATGATAAAATCTAAAAAAATAAAGTATGGATATAGTTTTTTACATTTGTAAAAAATATTTATGTTTAATTTGGAGTAATAAAAATTAGTTAAATGACTTACTTTGTTGAGATCCAACTTACAATCCACATTTAATGCCAAAAAGTAAAAGAATGAACCAAAATTAAATGTTATTATATTAAAAAACTTATAAACCATAATTTAATTTGAAAATCATGCAAAGCATTAAAATAAATAAATAAAGTGCAATGAAACTAGTTTTACCTTTTTATTAGAAAAAAAATATTATTTCATCTAAGATATAGTACGGCTTAAGTATACATGGGTATAACAAAAATTAAGAAGAAAAAATATAATACATATTTAGTGTACCCAATACGTATTTAAAAATATTATATAAAGTACTGATACCCGGTAATATTTGTCAAAGGTAAGAATTGATATTACAATGTAATATGATTATTTCATTTCACTTTATTCCAAAAACCATAGCATAAGTAATATGAGTATAGCTAAATCAAGTGCTACCATGTCTTGTCTTCATTGACTAATGAAAACTAGACGAACTTTTTTCCAAATTTTAATTTAATTTTTTTTAACGCAAAAATTCTAGCCTCTTTTGTTGAACTATTGTTGTGACTTTGCAGATCCTAAAAATCAAACAAAAATATAGATACACAACATTTCAAAACTTGTATAAAATAAAATAAAAGTGAGGAATTATTGAATTGATAATAAACAATGATATTTGCATTAGTCTAGTTTAAAGTAACATTAGGAAAAATTACAAATTTTTTTCAAAAAAATGGAGAGAGGAGGGTGGAAACCGGTAATACGTAGAAGAAGGGTAGGCTTGCAAGGATATCGATCATTGAAGGCAGGTATGTATACACTGTTTGTGGATGATTTACCAAACTCTATGGATCCTAAGAGTATGTACTCTCTGTTTGGTAAGTTCGGAGTTGTCAAGGATGTATTTATCCCGTCAAAGAGAAGGAAAGGTTCGGGAACACGTTTTGGTTTTGTGAGGTTTGAGTGCTAGGTAGCCGCTGATATGGCGATTCAGAAGGCGAATGGACTATGGTGTGATAATAAGGCATTAAGGGTGAAGCATGCTGATGAACACAAAGCAGGAGGCAGCGGGGGGAAGGACCGTCCATCAGGGGCAGAGAGGATATTGAGTGGGGTGCAGAAGGGCTACTCCCAGGTAGGAATGCAGAGCCAACAGCGAAGATCTTATGCAGATACTGTGAAGCACAGTACTGACCTTCGGAATGACAAGTTCGTAGTTCAAGCTAAAGAGGCTGATAGTGAGTGGTTGGTTGTTAGCCTGTTGGTCAACCTTAAAGCAGCTTTGGCATTTCACGATTTTGAAGCTGAGGTTAAGGAGCGCATGAAAGAAGTTCGAGTCAGAAGCGGAGGTTGTAACTTAGCTATCTTAACCTTCTATTCAAAGCACCATATGCAAGAGGAAAAAGTGCGCATGGATGCGTGGATCTCGCGGTGGAGTGACTCTATAACGGAGTGGGGGAAAGGAAAATCCAAATCGACTGAACGTGGTGTTTGGATTTCTTGCATGGGCGTACCACTACATTTATGGAGCAATAATACGTTTCGAGATATTGGCAGCATTTGGGGTGAAGTGGTGCAACTACAAGAAGACATTAATAATCCTCGCTCCTTTGAGTTTGGTAGGGTAAGGATTCTAACATCCTCTGTGGAGGTCATTAACTCGGTGGTGTTTTTAGAGTGCAACACATGCAAATTTCCTGTTCGAGTTTGTGAAGAACACCCAGTGATAGATTGGGCCATTAACTTCAGAAGGGAGGTGAATCCTGTGTTTCTTGCTTCCTGTTCTATGAGTCTAGCATGCAAACAGAAGTTAACCCAAGGTAACGGCAGTGAAGCAGAGGAGGACGATGGGTCGGAGGTGGCAAAAGTTTTAACGAAAGGGGCAGACAATGAGGTGGTGGCAAATTCAACAGAAGGCACGGTGGTTAGAATGCATGCGCAAGCGGATGGTGCTTTTCAGGTGATGCCAGAGTCAGTGAACAGTGACACAGAGCATATTCTGGGTAATACAAATTGTAACGATAATAATATTGACGAATGTCGGGAGCTGGTGTTGAGCCCAACGTTGGAGGTGCCAGCCAATTGCCATAAACAGGTGGGCCGGGTGTGTTCAACAGAATTGTTTAGAAGCGTATGTGACTCAGATCGGGTAAGGCCCAATATCAACCTTCAAGTTGTTTTAAGTGGTATCCAGCCTGCGGCAACAATTGCAGGGCCCATTGGGGTACAATCCAACTTAACTGAAAGTCCAGCCCATTGTCAAGAAGGCCCCTCTCCTTCCGTAGTATCAGACCGACATTACAGAATCATTCAGGATAGCATGGCAAAGAAGGGGGCCGCTGAGAAGGGGGGGAACAAGCACGGCTCCAAACTGAAAAGAAGACTAAAGAAGCTTCAAAGTCCGGCGATGAAAAAAGGGATGCTTCTCTGTCCTAGTCTCAGAAATGGTGCTGTCCTTAGAGCGGCATCAGCCGCGATTTCAGCCTCTATTTCAAGAAGTAATGCTGCAAGAAGGAGGAAGGAGCTTTGGGGGGAGGCCCTTATCAGAAAAGGTGCTATCCGCACAGCTGCAACAGCCGTAATTTCACCTTCTAATTCAAGAAGTGATGCTTCAAGAAGGAGGGAGGAGTTACGGGAAGAGGCGTGTGCTACCTTACAAGTAGAGAAGGCTCTTGGGATGGATTGTACAGCGAACGAGCAGGAGGTTGCCAGCCGTATTGTATTGATGGAATTAAAGGATATGGAGAGGGTGGAGGAGACTAAAGGGGCTGTTTAGGCTCTCGGGTTGCTACAGGGTCGGTTTAGTGTTTAAATTTTGTTATAGATGAAGCTAGTGTCTTGGAATGTTAGGGGATTGGGGAAACCAGAGAAGCGTAGGAGCGTTAAGAAGTTAGTCAAGGATCGAAAGGTAGAGGTGCTGCTTCTTCAGGAAACTAAGAAAAGTAGCGTCGAAGCTGGGCTCATCAAGTCTTTGTGGCCAACAGAGGATGTGGGCTTCTTAGAGGTGGGTGCTGATGGCAGTGCAGGCGGTCTCCTTTGCCTATGGAATCCTGAGGTATTTGAGCTTAAAGAATGTTGTTGTACCAAAAGTTTTATTTTGATGGCTGGTACTCTTAATCACTTTTTTCATTGTGTCATTGTCAATGTGTATGCTCCTAACGATGTTGTTGGCCGGAGGGCTTTATGGAATTCTTTATTCAATTTGAGAGTTCATTTTTCTAGTCCTTGGTGTATTGGGGGTGACTTCAATGAGATTAGGTTTTTGAGTGAGAGAAAGGGGTGTATAAGAAGAGAAAGGGGGATGAAGGACTTCAATGACTTTATCGATACCATGGAGTTGTTGGATTTGCCAATGGCAGGTAGATCTTTTACCTGGTGCAATGATGTGGAGGGTGAGAGGTGGAGCAGGTTAGATAGGTTCCTTTTGGATGTCGACTGGCTTGAGAAATTCTCCTTTAAGCAGTGGGGATTAAAGAGAAGTATTTCTGATCATTGCCCGGTCATAATTATGACTGATGAGAGGGATTGGGGCCCAAAACCATTCAGGTGTATTAATGCGTGGAGCTTACACCCAAACTTCGTGGTTGCAGTTAAGACGGCTTGGGATGGCTTCCAGGTAAGCGGGTGGGCTAGTTACAGGATTATGAAAAAGTTGGGGCATTTACGTGGTCACTTACGTCGTTGGAATAAAGAAGTGTTTGGTAATGTGGATGAAAATCTGAATAAAGCTGAGGATGAATTGCATGAATGGGACCTAAAGGCTGAGTCTAGAGATCTGCAGGAGTTTGAGAAAAGTCGCAGAAGAGAGGTGCAAAGTTTAGTTTGGGACTTGAAGAAAAAGAAGGAGATCATGTGGCAGCAAAAATCTAGGTTGCTCTGGGCTGAAAATGGTGATAAGAATACAAAGTTCTTTCACATGATGGCTAGCAGAAGACAGCGGAAAAATATGCTCGACTCAGTGGTTGTGAATGGTTCCTTGGTGGACAGGCCAGATTTGGTTAAGCAGGCAGTATTGAATTTTTTTGTTAAGTTGTTTGCATGCTCTGCTGCTACACTGCTACAGGTGTTCTGCTCTATTACTGCTGCTCTTCTACTGCTACTGGTGTGTCCTCTCTGCAGACTGCTAAGGATCTTCAGGCGCATCTGGAGTTGCTATGGAGTAAGGCCATTTGTTCAATCCTAGCAAGTTAGCACTGGGATTGGTTCAGGAAGATCTAAACTTCTGATCTGTTCAGGGCTATTAATCTGGGCTGTCTGCTGTATGTTCTGCTGTCTGCTAAGTTGGTTGCTCATTTGTTAAAGTGCAGAGGACAGTGGGTTGGAGGACACTCATATGTTAGAGTGCTTGGGCAGTCTTCAGTGTGCTTCTGCTCATTTGTTCATCTGTTTTGTTGCTCATCTGCTAATCTGGTTGTTTATCTGGCTTGGTGATGTGTTTAGGTCTTGAGTGTGCTTCTGCTCAGTTGGGTAAGCTTCATGGTAAGGGTAAATGGTGTAATGGGGTACAGGTCTGAGGCATGATGTATTACCTCAGCTGTATGCTTTGGTTGTTAGTGCTGGTAGTGGCAGCAAGAGTTTGATTATTGTGGAGGGTGGTCTGTATGCTTTGGATGTTTCTACTTGTGGGCTGTAAAGGATGGTCTGCATCAGTCTCTGGCATTGTCTGGGTTTTGCTGCTGACCTGGTGTGTTTGAAGATAAGTGCAGGACTGAGGCATCAGATATGGAATGCTGCTAGTGAACTGGTCTTGTGGAGGGTGCTGTTGTTTTAGTGATGTATTACCTCATGGTGTACTCAGACAAGCTTTTCAGCTGTATGCTTTGGATGTTAGTGCTGGCAGTGACAGCAAGAGTTTGGTTATTGTGGAGGGAGATCTGTATGCTTGGATGTTTCTACTTGTGGGCTGTGAAGGATGGTCTGCATCAGTCTCTGGCATTGTCTTCTTTGGAATGGCTTGAATTGGTATGAGGTCTGCTGGGTTTTTGCTGCAGGTTGCTCTGGAATCTATTGGTGAAGCAGGGCAGCTGGGGTTGTATGAAAAAGTAGTGCTCTATATAGGGTTGACAATGTGGTTGTTTGCAATGTCCTCTGTGTTTGCTGCAGTGATATCTTGGTCGTTCTCGTTGGTCTCTCACCAACTCTGGGGGTGCTAGCAAATGATAGGATGTGCTAAATGGTGCCAACCTCGTTGGGATGATTTAGCCCATTGTGATGCCTTTGCACCTTCTTTTTCTTTATTGATGTAATTTCGCTATGTTCTTTTGTACTTGTGTTATTCCATCAATAAAGTTTTTTTGCCGATCAAAAAAAAAAGTAACATTAGAAGAAACAAACAATAATTACCTTCTCTTCTCATCTACTTCTTCAAACCCAGAAAATCGAATCGTGACTTGCGAGCTTCGCCTTCGAAAACACTCCCAATCCCAAACGCAGAAGGATTTCTTGGATAATTACAAACTAAAGAATCCTTACTAAAGACGGTTTTGACTTTTTCCCACAAAAATTATTATTATTATTATTGGGAAAAATTGAAGTCTTATATTGCTCTCTCTTCAAAGAAATCAAGGGTAAAATTATACTCATGGGATTTGCTTAAAATATAAATTGTCTGTTGTGATTTTAAAAATTATAGTTCCTTAAAATTTTTAATTTCATAACAAATAGTCTATTTTATTAATAAATTATCAAATCAAGTAACAGTTTTTGATGATGTCACAAATTTATTTTAATTAATAATTCAAGTAATTTTATTGTTATATAGGATAGCAGTTAGAAATTTTGTTTTTTCAATTAATTCTGTTAAATAAAAAATTATGACAAAGTGATATTTGTAATTTTTCAAACTATAAGTAGTAATTCATATTTTAAACAAATCTTGGGAAGTGTATTTATAATTTATCCAGCAATCAAAACTAATGCAAGTGATATGAAAACATAAAAATACAAAGTAAAATAAATATTTTAATGTAAAAGAGATGATAATATTCAGTTTGTTTGGTATTGATTTTTAGAAAATACTTTTTAGAAAATTTTATTTTTTTAATTTCCGTATTTTTTTGTTATCAATGATTTTTTTTTAATATTTTAAGATTTTTTTTAAAGGTTTTAGACACGCCTAACATAAATACATTTTAAAAGTATAATATCTGTAAAAAAAAAATCTTTAAAAAATTTACTAAATATCAAAAATACAAAAAAAAAAAGAGAAGAAAATTCAGTACATTTTTCATATTTTTGTGTGTTTATTAATTTTTTAAAATATTTTTTCACAAATATTTTACTATATAGATACATCTAAATAATGTGCATCTAAAAAAGTGAAAAAATTACTTAAAATTTTAAAAATATTCACTAAAAACAAAAAAATACGAAAAATAAAAACTCAATTTCCAGAAAATAAAGTCAGAAAACTAAAACAAAACACACTGATTATTTTTTTCATTCATATGACTGATAACTTTATGATAAAAGAAAGTCAATATAAATTAAAAGTATTATTTACATAGAGACTCATAATTTATTTTTTTTTAATTTTTTTTTTATTCAACAAAGAAAATCTTTATTGATGATGAAGCCATACATTACATATGAGAGTTCAACAATAAGGGTTAGAAAGAAAAAAGGAGAAAAAAAAGGATAACCAAGTATAGTGCTGGTGAGAAACCAACATTAGCTCATAGGACCGCAAACATTCCTAGCAGCAAAGCAGATCAGCAGCAGGGCAGATCAACAACCAGGAAACCACAATCCAGAAAATTGATAGCAACAGAATAACAGATTCACTTGGAATAAAATCTGACCAAGAGTAACACTCCATACTCAAGACCAACATAACATTTCACTGCTGAGGGAACACCACCAACAACCAGTAAAAGGCCATACATTGACACAGCACCAAAGGCACACAACAGAGTTACCAAACATATTAGCAGCCTTAATGAAATGCAAATTCACCTGGAACAAAATCTAACCAAGAGGCACACAGTAGAGCTACCAATTCTAGCAGATACACAGCACAAACTAGCAAAATGCAGATAGATACACAACACATCCTAGATACACATCACAACCATTAAACTAACAACCTAGCAGACACCAAAATACCAGATAGATACAGCACTGAGACAGATAGATACACAGACAACAGACAGATACCCAGCCAGGATTGAAATAGGTGTTACCCAAACCAGTAAACCACCAAACCAGCAGATACCAACCTGCCACCCAAAACCACCATAAAATAGCAGCAAGCAAATTACAGACTAGCTAACAACACATGATGGCAGACCAACAGGTGTTGCCCAAACCAGCACAGCCTGGGGTGAAACAACTGGTCACCAAACCAGCAAATCAGCATACCAAAAAAATCCAAAATTCAAACAGCCCCCAAAACACCCAAACAACAACTAGCATATGATTAACACCCAAATCAGCAGACCAACAGAATCCAAAATTCAATCTCAGCTGCAGTCCTTAATCTATTCTAGATTGTTGATTAAATCCATGACAGAGTACATAATCCCCTTTAATGAAGCTTTAACCCAAAGAGCAAATCTAACCTTAATAGTTTCACATAACTCGGACCCACTAGGCTAGACCTTATTAAATACACAATCATTTCTTAACTTCCAAATGGACCAGAGAATTATAGAAGGTAAGGCCCTCCACAACTTCTTAACCAATTTTTTATAATTCCAGCCTAACAACCACTAGAATAAGAAATCAATAGACTTTGGCACCACCCACAAAAACTCCCACCAATGCAGCAAATTAGACCAAACTTTTCATGAAAATGGACAGTGTAGCAGAATATGAATAACAGATTCATTTTCACTCTTGAAAAAGCCACACAAGACAGAAACACTGCTATTAAGGGCACCAACATGTTGTAAAAAAACCCTTGTTTTAACTCTATTCCTCCAAACCAACCGACCAAAAAATTGAACTTTGGGGGGAATACTATTGTTCCAAATAAACTTACAAAATTTCATATGAGGGCCCAAAACGGAATCACTGAATCTATATATATCAGATACCTTAAAGAGAAGGGGTCTTCCTTAATGCTGCCACCAACCTATTGACCTCTGCTTTCTCCCAATCATATAACACCCTTCTGAAGGCAAAGTTCCACTCTACCAAGGTGGATTTCCTCTCTGAAAAATAACACAATGTGCCATCCTTGTCATTTGACAAACTAAAAAGTCTAGGCAACTCATCTTTAAGGCACTTATTTCCAACCCACTTATCAAACCAAAACTTAATTCTATGCCCATTTCCAACCTTTATCTGAAAATGCCCCAAAAGGAACTCCACCAGAGGTTGATTATGACCTGCAATTGAAAGAACATCTCTCCAGATTCTAGATTGTCTAGATGATGAGTGCACATGTGGTAACCAACTAGCCTCCTCAATCATGTACTTACTACACACCAATTTTCTCCATAGAGCATTTACTTCACTTCCAAATTTCCACCACCATTTAATAAGTAAACTTTTATTGACATCCTTAATTCTTCTAATCCCAGTCCTCCTTGATTCATATTTTTGGATACTTCCACCTAATTCACCAGATGAACCTTCCTCTTTAACCCATTCCCAACCCATAGGAAAAAAGCTTCAAGCCTTTCAATTTCTCTAACCACACCACTAGGCATTTTGAACAAAGATAGATAATAAATAGGAAGGCTAGACAGTACAGACTTAATCAAAGTTAATCTACCTGCAAAGAAGATGAGCCTTTTCTTCCACCCAGCCAACTGAGATTTTATCTTATCCAAAACTGGCTTCCAAGTTGATTTCCTCCCTAGATAAGCACCTAATGGAAGACCTAAAAATTTGAATGGCAGGCCATGAACCTTGCAGTTTAGAATATCAACGAAAGACACCAAAGTTTCCTCATCCACACCCACACCACATACCACACTCTTGTGGAAATTTATTCTCATTCTAGACAATATTTCAAAACTTCTTAAGATCCTCTTTATGTGTACTATTTGATCCATATCTGCCTCACAAAATATAATGGAATCATCAGCAAATTGGTAATAGGATATCACTACTTCTTTTGCCCCCCACTTTTACTTCCTTAACAATGCCTTTCTCGCAAGCTCTGTTCATTAAGATATTCAGACCTTCAACCACTATATTAAATAGAAAATGAGAAAGAGAATCACCTTGTCTGAGACCTTTCTGTGGAGAAAACTCCTCCGTTGGTTTCCACATCCAGGATATCCACTTAGATCCGAAACCAAAATTAGATAACATAGAGAATAGAAATTCCGAATTGATTGAATCATAAGCTTTCTCAAAGTCCAGTTTGATAATAACACCTTTTCTTCTAGATTTTTTTCCATTCATCAACTATTTCATTAGCAATAAACACCCCATCCAATATACTTCTCCCCTCCAAGAAAGCATATTGTGTTTCCCCAATAACTACAAGAAGAACTTTCTTGAGTCTATGAGCTAGAACTTTAGAGAGAATTTTGTACAAACTACTCACCAAACTAATAGGTCTGTAATCAGACAGACCACAGGGATTATCATTCTTAGGAATAAGGGTGATCAATGAATTGTTAATCTCATAGTGAAGTTTGCCAAAAGCATGAAATTCACTCAAGAAATGCATAACCTCATGATGAATTGATGTCCAGAATTTCTAAAAAAAGAGGAGATTAACCCCATCTAGGCCTGGGGCCTTATCACCATTGCACTCCTTAACAGCTACCCTTACTTCCTCTTTAGTGAACACTGCTTCAAGATCATGAAATACAAAACTTGCTTGCACTGACTTAAACAATCCTCCCAAAACTGGTCTTATTACCCAGCTTTCCATGAACTGCCTATTGAAATGTTGTAAGACTTCATACTTTACCTTCGCTGGCTCCTCAAAGAGCTCACCTTCAACTCTAATGGAATTAATTGAATTTCTACTCCTCCTGCTACTGGCCATAATATGAAAAAAAAACTTAGTGTTTTTGTCCCCATTGATGGTCCAGTTTACTCTAGACTTCTGTTGCCACAGCCATTCCACAATTATACTAAGCTTCCAAACTTCACCTTTCACTTCTCTTCTTCTACACCTTTCAGCCTCCTCTAGAGGTCTACCTTCAGCCAGAATGTCCAATTCAACCAACTCCTCCTCTGCCTTCTTGAGTTTTGTTGATAGATTCTAAATACTTCAGAATTCCATTTTTTTAGCTCCAACTTCAGAATTTTCAGTTTCTGAAACAAAACATACCCTGCTCTCCCAACAATTCTAAACTCATGCCAAACCTTGTCCACAAATGAGGGAAAACTTGGATGAAGAGTCCAGTCATTAATGAACCTAAAAGGCTTAGGTTCCCAATCCCTCTCATCATCCATAAGCAAAATAGGACAATGATCAGAAAATAGCCTAGGAAGACCCCATAATTTGAAGTTAAACTTCAGTATCCACTCCGGATTAAGCAGAAATCTATCTATCCTACTCCATTTCTCACCATCTTGAGCATTGCACCATGTGAACTTCCTGCCAAGCAATGGTAAATCATTTAACTCACAACTCTTAATGAAGGAATTTAGATCCAACATCCCCTTATCTCTTCTGGAACAACCCACCCTCTCACTAATATTCCTAATCGCATTTAAATCACCCCCCAAGCACCATGGTTTTGGGAACTCAGATTTTAACTTCAGCAAGGATTTCCAAAATTTACATCTACTACTCACCTCATTTGGTGCATACATATTCAAAATAGTACAATCAAATGTATTTAGCAAGGTACCATAGAGGAGAATAAATCTCCTACTACTATAACAATCCACCAATTGAAAAAAAAGCTAGGTCCCTTATACAAAGTAGACCCCCAGCAGACCCATCAGAACCCACTGCCATAAAATCCATGTTTCTCCTTCCCCACAATGCTCTGACTTCATTCTCAGAAATTGAAACTTTCTTGGTCTTTTGAAAAAGCACTAAATCAGCCTTACTTTCATATATGAGCTTTCTAATTCTTCCCCTCTTCTCTATCTTCCCCAACCCTCTAGCATTCCAAGACATCAACTTCATATGTAAACTGTTGTATCACCGAAATCCCCAAAAAGAGACTGAAAGCTCTTATTCTTTCCTCTTCTCCTTCCTCCTTTCTCTGTCAACTAATTTCAGAGCAACTATCATTTCCAAAGCTTCAGACTCTCTACCTTTGTAATTGATGCCCAGGATTTTTCCCAGCTAAATGTGTGCTTGTGCCTTACTAAGGATGTGACTTCTACTGCAAGAGTTACCTTCATTTGAAGCAGATAGTGACAAAGCTGCCGTAACAGCCCTAAACACAGCACATTTAAGGGTGGACTTACTAGATGATGCACCTTTATGACCATACAAACGTGCTAGAGATGAGTACAGTTTCACCTCTGTAATGGATTTTGTTGCAGTAGAAAATCTGACCTTACCTTTACCTTTCATTTTTGACTTATTTACACCAGATATATTATCTATCACTCTATATGGGTTTGTTTGCACCTGGTACATGTTGGGCTTAATAGGGGCCCAATTAGAAATTGAAGTTGACTGTGTAGTTGGGCCCCTCACCACTAAACCCATTCTACTATTCTCCACTGGATCAAGGATATGGCCCAAGTTCACTTTCAGGTTAATACCAGTCCTTTGGCCAATAGACCCACTTAAACATCCAACAAAACTAGGTGTAACTAGCTGTTCCTCATCCCTTAGATTATCATCATTAGCCTTTAAGCTATGCTCTGCAACCGCCATCTCTATACGCTCCTCAACCACCAATATATTCCCCACGCCACTTTAGGCCTCAGCCACTACTGTGTCCCCATGATTGCTTTTACTAGTCAATTCCAACCTACTCCCTAGTGCCATATTTCCATAACTTGCCAACTCAACTTCACCGTCTTCCTCCTCTATAACCTGATTCTCAACAGTCTTCTCACCACCGCCTACCCCTACAGGTTCAAGCTATCGACCTCATTTGAACTACAGACTTCCTCAACCTCACTGGATAATACGCTTCCATACACCACTGACCTGTGCAGTTGTTCTTCACAAACCATAACTGGATGTAGTCGTCCCTTGCATTCCAGATTAATGGTTATATTGATAAACTCCATACAACCTGTAGCAATTCTGACTCTGCCATAACTAAAGGACTATGGTTGGCTAATGTCCCCATCCAGACTAAGAACACTACCCCAAATGCTACCGATCTTATTAAAAGTGCTTCTATTCCACATGCTGAGAGGGACAGCACAACATCTGAGCCATATACATCGCTCTGGCTCTGCACAGAATCCTGGTTCCCAAATTTTGACATATTCACACCAATCCTTAAACCATGCTTTGATCGACGATAGTTTTGACAGCATATCAACTTTTGATAAGAAGGTCAACACTACATACCTACCACCTCTATTTCTGACCAGTATATGCCCCAATCCTTTCTCTTTTAGCACCTCCTTAATGCTCTGCACAAAATACTCTATTTGGCATTTCAGCAGCACACTGTCATATAACCAGTCATGCCCTTCTTCATTAACCTTAATGGTAGATACTGCTTTCCCCACCGGCATATTTACACCTGTTTTTAAAACATCAGCAAAAGATCTCTGTAACCCATGATGATCTGAAGCATACCTTCCCCTAATTTCATTTCCACATATACCTCTTCCAGGTTGATCTCTTCTAGCTGCTCTATCTTTGAGTCTACCATATTCTGCCATTTTAACTTTAAGCTCCCTATCCTCCACTGTCACGACCCAAACCCGCCCCTATGGGTTTAACACTGTAACCGGCCAGTAATCCGTGATTACCGAAGGCTTGCTTAACAGTAAAAACAGTAATAGTGGAAGCCAAAACTGTAATAAAAGATGTCCAATGAGCTGTGACAGTCTGTATGCAAAAAGACTTTTTTGTAACATATTCACATTCATAAGCAAAAGTATATATACACTATGTGTACAACGTTCAGGTTAGGGACCAAATCCTTAATTACCACAGTACAGTACAAATCTAAAACAGTATTACAGAACAGAAGCAAAATGGGGAACTGAGACACCCCAAAAAGCCCTGGCTTGGACTGACGTGGAACCTCGAAGTGAGGCGCGATGGTTGGCTTGACAAAAAGGGAGCCAACCCAACGCTCTTAACTCTGATCCAGTGCCTGGACACCTATATGTAAATATAAACAGTGAGCTAAAGCCCAGTGAATAACAGTTGTGTAAAGGGGTTAAGAATGAATGTCCTTTCAGTCATTAAACAGTCATATCAGTCATTTAGAAACCATAGCAGTTATATGTGGTACATCCAATAGAAAAACGATCTGATGGGTCTTAACAGACCAAGCGATCGATTGATGGCCATCATAATAGTAAATGATAGTGGTTCCAACATGGGAACCCGAGATCTCTGTGAAGCGATAATAATCTGATAACGATGAAATTGCTATGCATGCCACGAGTACAGTTTACAAATAGGACAAACATTCATTCATTAAGAAATATCTTTTCAAAAGCAGTACAGTAGATCGTTCATAAAATATTCATGATTAAACGTATCTTTACAACATTATTACTCACAGAGTACTGGGCTACAGAGAGGCTAGTGAGCATCCTCGGATGCCAACCCTACACAGTTACAGAATGAACACACATTAAGTTACACACTTGGGAATCAATGACTTAGTCCCTATCTTGACTCGGTGTGGTTCTACATCAATATCCTCATTAAGATGCCTTAAACATGGCCTAAGAATGCCTAGGATGGAAAGAGGATGCAAAGATGCACTTTAAAACACTTTTCAAAATTTTCAGAAAACAGGGGTCTCGCTCGAGCGTGGCTTTCTACGCTTGAACGGACATGCAGACAAAGGATCTCCACTCGAGCGTGACTTACTTCGCTCGAGCGGACTGTAAACTCAAGCAAAAGTACTGGATGCATGCAATTCACGCTTGATGGGCACTCGACCTCCGCTCGAGCGTGAGACACAAGTCCTTGCTTGAGTGTGCATTCCCTCGCTCAAGCGGACTGTAAACACAAGGAAAGTACTGGATACACGCATTTCATGCTCGAGCGTTACTTTCCCCGCTCGAGCGGGATGCTGTCGAGATGCATGTACTCAGACTGTACGCTCGAGCGTGGGTCCAAAATCTGGAATTTCTAAATTGAACCTCCAAGCTCAAATTCAACATTTAAAACATCAAATTCGATTCTTTTGGGCCAATTTTCTAGAAAACACTTTAAAACTCATAATATGACATGTTTCAAAGATCAATTTGCAAAATCAAAACCCAAAGGTAGTTCGATTAAACACAAATCCAAACAAAACTTTATGAATATAATGTATATGTAACATGCAAGTGTTCAATTGAAATCAAAGCTTCAAATACTTGCTCAAATGAGTCAATTCACTCAAAAACATGATGAATTCATGGACCATAGCTAGAATATAGACATGCATGTGAGGATTTCCATGAAAACAACCTTAAAATTCAAGAATGTAAACATGCATGCATGGATTAAGACTCAACTCAACTCTTACAAATTAATTCTTGACTTAGATCACTAATGACTCATGAACCATGCAAGAACCAACTTGAATTCATAAACTAAAGGATAAATATCCTACCTTAGGTCCTCAATTTCAAGACTAGAAGCTCAAATATACAATGACTTCTTCAAATCTTCTAAGTTTCCAAGCCAAATTCTTGATGAGCTAAGTTTTCTCCTACTCTCACTTTCTCTCTCACACGGCTATGGCCTCAAAAGAGTGATAAAGAGTGATGCCAACACATGTAAATCAAGACTAGACAATTGGTCTAGCAAAGTCCACTTAATGGCATTTTGGGTAAATAAGCCATCTAATGTAATTTAATATTATTTAATCTAATTTACTCATTCCAAATCAACATGTACTTAAATTTACCATAAAATCACATAGATTCTAACTAGCATAAAATACCAATCAATTTCAGATTCGGCCGCCGATAAGGCTTTCAATTTGCAGTTCAAAACTTAAAACATTAACAGATAAATCAATGGCAAACAGATAAAAATGCAATCAAACAACATACTCATACAATCAGTTTAGGATTTCATCCTAATCAGTTACTTATCATGTTCAGTCACAATTTAGCAGTAATCAGTGGCGAGGGTTGTCACAGTCTCCCCTCCTTACAAAGAGTTTGGTTCTCCAAACTCGAATTACCTTCATTTTGGAAGAATACTGAATCTAGAGAGAACAGTTCAAGATACCGTTTCATCATATCGTCTTCTCTTTCCCAAGTGGCATACACGTCACCATGCTTTTGCTAGTCCACTTTCACTAATGGAATTTCTTTATTCCTCAACTTCTTGATTCTTCGGTTTACAACTTGAACAGGCCATTCTTCATAAGTGTAGTTATCACTTAGCACTACATGGGTAGGCTCAATCACATGGAAGGGATCCCGAAGATAATCCCTCAACATTGAAATATGGAAGACATTATGCATATGCTCCATTTCAGAAGGAAGCGCTACTTGATACGCCACTGGATTAATCCTTTCAATGATTTCATATGGTCTAACATATCTCAGTGCTAGCTTACCCTTGACTCCAAAACGAGTCTGCCCTTTCATTGGTGTCACTTTAACAAAAACATGATCACCTACTTCATATTCCCTATCTCACCTTCGGACGTCCGCACAACTTTTCTGTCGGCTTTGTGCGGTTTTCAATCTCTATTGAATCAGTTTCACTTTTTCGGTGGTTTCCTGTACAATCTCGACCCAAGTAAAGGCCCATCTCCTACTTCTGCCCAGCAGATAGGAGATCGACATTTCCTGCCATACAAAGCCTCGAAAGGCGTCATACCAATGCTCGAGTGAAAACTGTTGTTATAAGCAAACTCAGCTAAAGGTAAGTGGCTCTCCCAATTTCCCTGAAAGTCAAGAACACACATTCGTAATAAATCTTCCAGAGTCTGAATGGTTCTTTCTGACTGGCCATCTGCCTGTGAATGGTATGCACTACTCAGTCTCAGTTCAGTACCCAATGCAGTTTGCAAACTTTGCCAAAATCTCGAGGTAAATTTCGAGTCCCTATCAGAAACAATGGACACAGGCACTCCATGCAATCTAACAATCTCATCAATATAAATTATAGCCAATTTGTCCGCATTGTAAATTGTTTTGACAGGTAAGAAGTGAGCAGATTTAGTTAGTCTATCAACAATAACCCAAATTGAGTCCATACCTTTACTGGAACAAGGTAAACCAATAATGAAATCCATAGTGATATGTTCCCATTTCCACTCCGGTATTGGTAAGGGTTGCAGTAAGCCTGTGGGTCGTTGATGTTCAGCTTTAACTTGTTGGCAATGAAAACATTTCGATACAAAGTCAGCAATCTCTTTCTTCATTCCCGGCCACCAGAAATTCAGTTTCAAGTCTTGATACATTTTCGTATTTCCTGGATCGATAGACAGTTTCGAATTGTGGCCTTCTTGCAGAATTCATCTTTTCAGTTTAGAATCATTCGGTACACACAACCTTCCCTAGAATTTCAACACATTGTTCTCAAATTTAAAGTCCGGCTTCGGTTTGGACTCCCATTTATCAATGATCTTTTTCAAAAAGTCATCTTGTTGTTGTTTCTCTTTAATCTCCTCAATCAGTGCCAGTTGAGCAGAAATAGCGGCTAAGGTTCCACCTTGTTCACGCAAAACAATTTCAACCTCAAATTTTTCGAGGTCACATAGCAATTCTTTCTGCCCGGTGAGTAAACAGGCTAAATTCCCAACTGATTTCCTATTCAGTGCATCGGCAACGGTGTTAGCTTTTCCCGGATGGTACAAAATTTGCAAGTCATAATCTTTTATTAGTTCTAACCATCTCCACTGCCACATGTTCAATTCTTTCTGTGTGAAGAAGTACTTTACACTTTTATAGTCTGTGTACATTTCGCATGTTGGCCCATATAGGTAGTGACGCCAGATTTTCAATGCAAATACTACTGCAGCAAGTTCTAAGTCATGGGTCGGGTAGTTCTTTTCATGCGATCTCAGTTGTCGGGAAGCATATGCAATAACTTTACCATTCTGCATTAAGACACATCCCAAACCCTTATAAGAAGCATCCCTAAATATGGTAAAACCATCCGTACCTGAGGGTAAAGTGAGAATCGGTGCAGTCACAAGTCGAGCTTTCAATTCTTGAAAAGCTGATTCTCTCTGGTCAGTCCAGTCAAATGATATCCCTTTTTAAGTCAACTAAGTCAACGGTAGGGCAATTTTAGAGAAATCCTTCACAAATCTTCTGTAGTATCCGGCTAAGCCTAGGAAGCTTCGAACTTCAGTAACATTAAACGGTCTGGGCCAATTCACTACTGTTTCAATTTTCTGTGGGTCAACTGAAATGCCATCCTTACTGATCACATGTCCCAAAAACACTACATTGACTAGCCAAAATTCACACTTTGTTAGTTTTGCATACAGTTTCTGTTCTCTTAAGGTCTGTAAGGCAATGTTCAAATAATGTTCATGTTCTTCCGTGCTTTTGGAATAAATCAAAATGTCATCTATGAAAACAACTACAAATTCATCGAGGAATGGTTTAAAGATTCTGTTCATAAGGTCCATAAATGCAGCAGGTGCATCAGTTACTCCGAACGGCATAATAAGGAATTCGTAATGTCTATATCTCGTTCGAAAGACAGTCTTTTCAATGTCCTCTGGTTTGATTTTCAATTGGTGGTATCCAGATCTAAGGTCAATTTTAAAGAAAACCTGAGCACCCTGTAACTGGTCAAACAAATCGTCAATACGAGGCAATGGATATTTGTTTTTCACTGTTACCTTGTTCAGTTCACAATAGTCAATGCAGAGTCTCAATGAGTCGTCCTTCTTTTTCACAAACAAAACTGGTGCGCCCCACGGTGAAATGCTGGGCCTGATGAATTTCTTATCTAATAGTTCCTGTAGCTGAACTTTCAGTTATTTCAATTCAGTAGGTGTCATTCTGTACGGAACTTTGGAAACTGGCTGTACACCTGGAATCACATCAATGGTGAACTCAATGTCCCTGTCAATCAAATCCCCTGGCAAGTCATCTGGAAGAACATCTGGGAATTCTCTGACTATAGGAATACTGTCCACATTAGCTTTAACATCAGTAGGTACAGTCAATATACAACACAGATACCCTTTACATCACTTCTTAATCAGTTTAAATGCTTTCATGGATGAAATCAAGTGTGGGGGAGGTACTACTCCAACTCCATTAAACAAAAATTCAGGCAATCCAGGTGGACGGAAAACAACTTGTTTTGTTACATAATCTATGGTAGCATGATATTTTGTTAACCAGTCCATTCCCAATATCACATCGAAATGATCGATATTCAAAGGCAGTAAATCAATATACAAATGCACATTCCCAACAATAATTTCGCATGCAGGGTGCATATAAGCACAAGTCATGGATCCTCCAACAGGTGAAGATACAGCTAACAAATAATTCATGGGTTCCAACGGTCTATTTAGTTTTCGCAAAAAAGCATGCGAGACATATGAATGTGTAGACCCCGAATCAATCAGAACATAAGCATTTTGAGCACAAATTGAGAGTACACCTGACACAACGGTCTCGGTATTTTGCACATCTCCCGGTACAAGTGCGAACACTCGGCCTTGCCTCATAAGCTTTTTTTCAGTAGCTTTGGAATTAGGTTTGATTACAGCGATTGATCTTTTGACGCTGACTTTACTATTGCCCTGAGGAGCAAAAGGGCAATCTTTGACCATGTGGCCCACCTTGCCATACTTGTAACAAGCACTGAAAATTTTATAACAAATCCCTTTATGTCTTTTTCCACATTTGGAGCAAGGTGGTGTAAAACCACTTCCCTGGCTAGAACTGGTCGTTGACCCTGTATTTTGCTTCTTATTCAATGAGTTATTTCGACCTTTCTTGAACTTAAAGCCTCGTCTCTTACCGCGCCATTTAGTTCCTGGTGTTTCAGTCTGTTTCAGTGCCTCGATATTCGACTCGGCTATTATTGCTCGATCTAGAACATCTACATATTTCAGTAGTTTCAAAACATTGATTCTGTCAAGTATTTCAACATTAAGGCCACCTTCAAACTTCCTAGCCTTTTTATAATCAGTGTCCACCATGTGTGGTGCATATCTGGCGAGTTCAGTAAACTTTGATTCATACTCTGCCACTGACATAGTACCTTGTTTCAATTGCTCAAATTCAGTTACTTTTCGATCCCTGACACACTGAGGGAAGTATTTCTCAAAGAAGGCTTCCTTAAATTGAGCCCAAGTCATAGCAGTATTGGTGTCACGGACAAGCATCCACCACCTTCTTGCCTCTTCTTGTAAAGTGAAGGTAGCCAATAACACCTTATGTGCTTTAGAACACAGAAACACTTCGAACAATTTCTTCGTTTCTAACACCCATGCTTCGGTCTTTAATGGTTCCAGGCCTCCTTGAAAGGATGGTGGTTTCATTTTGCTGAACTTCGGTGTTAGAGCAATTATATTCTCATTAACATTCTGTTCGAGTTGAACTGGAGGAAGTGGGGGCTGTTGGTTCTATTGTAGCCTCAAGGCCTCAATCAACAGTTCAACTGTTCTTTCTAATTTTGCCATTCTGGCATCAGATGATTCTGTTTCATCGGCATTCCTTGCATTGTCCATTTCACTATAGGCGTTTATGGCAATAATAAACATAGGCAGTTACATACTTTAAACATATTAACACGTTAGCACATATATTCATGTCATGGCCACACACACTTTTCATGCTCATGCAATGCCCTAATCGCTTTTCTAGGACATCCTATAGCTCATTTGAACCCGTGTGTGCGGTATAACTCGTGGTTTAGTATCACTCTGATACCACTCTGTTAGGACCCAAACTCGCCCCTATGGGTTTAGCATCAGAATCGCCGAGAATCCGTGATTACGAAGGCACCTTAACGATAAAAACGATGTCTGATTGGTGGCGAAAGCCAAAACAATAATAAAAGATGTCCAATGAGCTGTGACAGTCTGTATGCAAAAAGACTTTTCTATAACATATTCACATTCATAAGCAAAAGTATATATACACTATGTGTACAACGTTCAGGTTAGGGACCAAATCCCTAATTACCACAGTACAGTACAAGTCTAAAATAGTATTACAGAACAGTAGCAAAAGGGGGAACTGAGACACCCCAAAAAGCCCTGGCTTGGACTGACGTGGAACCTCGAAGTGAGGTGCGATGGTTGGCTTGACAAAAAGGGAGCTAACCCAACGCTCTTAACTCCAATCCGGTGCCTGGACACCTACATGTAAATATAAACAGTGAGCTAAAGCCCAGGGAAAAACAGTTGTGTAAAGGGGTTAAGAATGAATGTCCTTTCAGTCATTAAACAGTCATATCAGTCATTTAGAAACCATAGCAGTTATATGTGGTACATCCAATAGCAAAACAGTACAGTAGGTCTTAACAGACCAAACAGTCAGTTGATGGCCATCATAATAGTAAACAGTAGTGGTTCCAACATGAGAATCGATAGAGATCTCTGTGACAGTAGCAGTAATAGTAATAGTATAGTAACAGTAAATTGCTATGGATGCCACGAGTACAGTTTACAAATAGGATAAACATTCATTCATTAAGAAATATCATTTAAGAAAACAGTACAATAGATCGTTAAGAAAATATTCATGATTAAACGTATCTTTACAACATTGTTACTCACAAAGTACTGGGCTACAGAGAGGCTAGTGAGCGTCCTTGGATGCCAACCCTACACCGTTACAGAATGAACACACATTAAGTTACACGCTTGGGAATCAATGACTTAGTCTCTATCTTGACTCGGTGTGGTTCTACATCAATATCCTCATTAAGATGCCTTAAATATGGCCTAGGAATGCCTAGGATGGAAAGAGGATGCAAAGATGCACTTTAAAACACTTTTCAAAATTTTTTGACAGGGTCTCGCTCGGCGTGGCTTTCACGCCGGCGAACATGCAGACAAAGGATCTCCGCTCGAGCATGACTTACTTCGCTCGAGCGGACTGTAAACTCAAGCAAAAGTACTGGATGCATGCAATTCACGCTTGATGGGCGCTCGACCTCCGCTCGAGCGTGAGACACAAGTCTCGCCGGCGTACATTCCTCGCCGAAAGGCATCAGAAACACAAGGATCTTGGATACACACATTTCATGCTCGAGCGTTACTTTTCCCGCTCGAGCGGGATGCATGTACTCAGACTGTACGCTCGAGCGTGAAGTCTTACGCTCGAGCGTGGGTCCAAAAGCTGGAATTTCCAGATTGAACCTCCAAGTTCAAATTCAACATTTAAAGCATCAAATTCGATTCTTTTGGGCCAATTTTCTAGAAAACACTTTAAAACTCATAATATGACATGTTTCAAAGATCAATTTACAGAATCAAAGCCCAAAGGTAGTTCGATTAAACACAAATCCAAACAAAACTTTATGAACATAATGTATATGTAACATGCAAGTGTTCAATTGAAATCAAAGCTTCAAATACTTGCTCAAATGAGTCAATTCACTCAAAAACATGATGAATTCATGGACCATAGCTAGAATATAGACATGCATGTGAGGATTTCCATGAAAACAACCTCAAAATTCAAGAATGTAAACATGCATGCATGGATTAAGCCTCGACTCAACTCTTACAAATTAATTCTTGACTTAGATCACTAATGACTCATGAACCATGCAAGAACCAACTTGAATTCATAAACTAAAGGATAAATATCCTACCTTAGGTCCTCAATTTCAAGTTTAGAAGCTCAAATATACAATGACTTCTTCAAATCTTCTAAGTCTCCAAGCCAAATTCTTGATGAGCTAAGTTTTCTCCTACTCTCCCTCTCTCTCTCACACAACTATGGCCTCAAAAGAGTGATAAAGAGTGATGCCAACACATGTAAATCAAGACTAAACAATTGGTCTAGCAAAGTCCACTTAATGGCATTTTGGGTAAATAAGTCATCTAATGTAATTTAACATTATTTAATCTAATTTAATCATTCTAAATCAACTTGTACTTAAATTTACCATAAAATCACATAGATTCTAACTAGCATAAAATACCAATCAATTTCAGATTCAGCCGCTGATAAGGCCTTCAATTTGCACTTCAAAACTTAAAACATGAACAGATAAATCAATGGCAAACAGATAGAAATGCAATCAAACAACATACTCATACAATCAGTTTAGGATTTCATCCTAATCAGTTACTTATCATGTTCAGTCACAGTTTAGTAGTAATCAGTGGCGAGGGTTGTCATATCCACCCATAAACCATTGGCTTTTTAGACTGCAACAGTTACCGCCACTGAGCAATTAAATCTAGCAAACCCAAATCTAGTATTTGTCGCTTTTCTCCTCTTCTGAGGTATAAACACATCCTTTACTATTCCAAACTTTGAGAATAGTTTAAGCAGTGCTTTAAGATCCATATTGGAAGGTAGATTATCCACAAAGACGGAGAATAATCCCTTGCCGACCTCCTTACGCTAGGCTTCATTCCTTTTTCTTTGCTTGACTATTGGAATCCACCCACTTTGTTTCATTTTTTCTGAGATATTGTCAAGTTCTTGAATGCCAAAGCTGTGGAGATTGTATCTGGAGGGTTGATTCTACTTCTCACGACAGCTACTGCAGATGAGTTATAAATAGAGGGATTCTTCAGTATACCTTTCTTGATAGATTGTTGGACTTTCTTCCAATCTTGTAGGACAAGTAATTAGTGAATAGCATCACTTTGACCCCTTATATTATAAAAGCATACAAATGGACTTCTTAAACTATTAATAAATATCACTTTAACTCTTTAAATTAGGGCTGGGTATATGGTTATCCGAACCGCATAACCCGCCAAACCCGAACTGATTCGCATATAAATGGGTAGTTTCATAGAAATAATGTGAGCGGATACGGTTTGGAATATGGCATGGTTGGGTTGCGGGCAGGTTATGGGTTTAACCTGCACCCGCAAGAATCTGCCCCACACTTAGACCTTTTTTTATAAAAAAAAAAGAACTTGGACTGTTGTTATTTTATTACTACATTTTGGATGAATGTAAAAGTTAATAAATAATTACTTTTAGGTAAGCTTAGGATTTTGAATGATTTTGCTTTAATTGTATTGTTGGGTAGTAGGGGTGTAATTTTGGCCCATGAGTAGCTTGTGACCGAGGTGGGCCGGTTAAGGCCGAGAACAAGCCCAACTCGAGGCCTTGGGCTAGGGCCATCGTTTTGAAGCCCGGCTCGCTCAAGGCCTGCCCAAAAGCCCGGTCCAAGGCCTGGCCCACCCAAGGCCCAGTGTTATTTTTAATGGAAAATAATAAAATTTTGGTGGAAAAAATATTAAAAAATTAAAAAAATTGTTTAGGCCCGGCCCGAGGCTCGGCCCACTGGCCCGCCCAAAGCTCGAATACCCCTGGGCCTGGGCTTGGGCCTGGGCCTAGTTTTCTAGCAGTGGGCGGCACGATTTTTAGCGAGAGCCATAAGGCCCGGCGTGGGCTGGGCCAAGCAAAAAGTAAATAGGAAATTTGGGCCAAAATTACACCCTTATTGGGTAGTAGATAGTGAATGAGATTGATAATGTAGTTTAGAATTTTGAAAGATGTACTTGTGTTAGTTTATGATTTTATTTAAAAGTTTAGGATTTTGAATGATTTGTTTGTAGTAGGAATTGATTTTGTTGTATTTTTAATTGTATAAGGTTCAATTCATTAATTATCAATGTTTGAGCATTTTTGAAAATGGGGGAAAAATTGTCCAAAATAAATATTTACAAAATGAAAAAAAAAAAAAAAAAAAAGAGGCTCCAAAATAAATTTTTAAAGAAAAAAGTCCAATCCGCAACTATCCACACATCCGCGAACCCTATCCGTACAAACTGCAACTCGCACTACGGGCGGTTACGGATTGAATTTTCCTCAAACCGCATACATATGAGCGGGTCCAAACCGATCCACAAAATGTTCAAAAATGAATAGCGACCACCCCTACCTTAAATTATAAAAGCGGACATATAGACCCCTAAACTATTGGCATGGTTTACTTTAACTCTTTCCATTACTGCATCGTAAGTTCAACCAATTTTTTGAACATTTTTTAAATGAAAATATCCTTCAGTACTCTATATATTTACAATTTTTTTGGCTTGTTCGGTTTTGAAACTCAAGATTCATTTTCTAGAAAATTAATTATTTTTTTGTTTTTTGTGTTTTTTTTTTTACTGAATTTTTTCAATATTTTAAGTAATATTTTTTAAATTTTTAGATACACCTAACATAAATACACTAAAAAGTATAATATTTGTGAGAAAAAACTTCAAAAAATTTACTAAATACCAAAAATACAAAAAGAAAAGAAAAGAAAATTTAGTACTTTTATTTATTTATTTATTATTTTTTATATTCTTGTGTATTTATTGATTTTTACAAATATTTTACTCTTTAGATACATCTCAGTAAAGTGTATCTAAAAAAAAAAAATTGCTTAAAATTTTAAAAATTTTCATTAAAAACAAAAAAAAAAAAATCAAGAAAATAAAAAAACTTAATTTTCAGAAATTTAAATTTAGAAAATTAAAACCAAATAAACTAATTATTATTATTGTTTTAAATATAAGCATTTATCTATTATTATTGTTATTTTATTTTTAAAAAATATTCTTTGTAAATATATTTTTGCAAAGGAGAATTATTGAGAAAAAGTACCGTTGGATGTGTTACTTAGACTGTTGAAGAGTTTTTTCATCTAAAAAATGTCAATATAGCAACGGAATGGATCAAAATAAAACACACCAATAATTTAGGGGGTTTATTTGCACTTTTTTTTTGTAGTTTAAGGGGCTCAAAGTAGTACTTTTTAATAATTTAAGAGATCTATTTATATATTTTTATAGTTCAAAAGTCAAATTGATATTTCTTAATAATTTAGGGGATCTCAATGTAGATAACCATAAATCTAGTGTAATTATGCCTAGCATCAAATGGTTCGAAAAAAAAAAAAAAAAAAAAAAAAAAAAAAAAAAAAAAAAAAAAAAAGCGACACGTGTTTTCTTAAAACTGACTACATCCATATATTCATTAGCTTTTTTTTTTTATCAGCAAAGAAGAAACCTTTATTGATGGAAAAACAAACAAGATTCGAGATTACATCAAAAAAGGGAGGAGGGGAAGAGCAGCCTGCATCATAGCAATCAAACCCAATCCCAACTAGGTTGGCACCGAGAAGAGAGCCCTATCATTTGCAAGGACAACCCCAGGAGTTTGGTGAGGAACCAAACCCGAACAAAACAGTACAAAGAGGATCAAAACAGAACAAAAACTAAATAAAACCTAAGCCAAACCAGTTCAAACTGCATACTCCTCCAAAAACAGCAGCAGACCAAGAGCTCAAAGCACACACACACAGCCGGGCTCACCTAAGCCGAATTGCAGACCACCAGCAGCCCAATTGCAAACCACCAGCAGCAGACCACCAGTGCTTGCACACCCTCTTACAACCAGAACTTAACACAGGTCCTCATTGTAGTATCACAAACAGCATAGTTTTTCAGAATTGCTTATGACAAGCCTTTGCGACAGGTATGGATCAGCGAAACCAATCTACTAGAGCCCAGACCAAGACCAACAAATCTGCAGCACAACAAAAGGTCAGACCAAAACCAATCTACTAGAGCCCATACCCAAATCTGCAGCACAACAAAAGGTCATACAACCAACCACCAAATCTGCTGGTAACACCAACAAGCAGAGCAACTGACAGCAGAGCAACCAACTGATAGAGAAACACAGGCCCAGCAGGCTCAAAGTTTGGAAGGAGGAGTAGAGGTTCATGATCAGCAGACTCGAATGACCCAAACTTATTACATGTAAAAGATGATCCACTCTCATTATTTGCATCTTCTAAGCTGCAGGATCGTTGTTTCTGAAGGTCTTGAAGAGGAACACTATTTGTTTCTCATCTGTAGGGACATAGGAGAGATTCACACCTTTTTCATTACAAGCAGTTCTGACCGTTGTACGCAGCAGATCACCATAGGACCAGCTAGATCTGGAGTGCAATAGTGCACTAGGAACATGACAGACAAAGCCATCATGCTCACACATTTTGGTGTTTAACTTCTTAGCAAACCATCACAGCAGGGGCAAGTGACAACTTCCAGACCGGATACAAAATTGAACCTGAGATAAGTTAAAGACAATATCATTAATGGAGAATGCCATTTTGGTTGGGGATGATTTGACCCACATCGCTATTCTTACTTTAACAAGCTCCCATAGATCCCTTAAATTAGGTTGCGAACCATTAAACACGCAATCATTTCTATGCTTCCAAATGGACCAGAGAACTGCTAGGGGCACTACCTTCCATATTACCTTCTCAACCTTTTTCATAGTACAAGCTGACCACCACTGGAGCAATCCTTCCACTGAGTTTGGCATAACCCATTGCCATCCCCACCACTCCATAACATGAGACCACAGACGCCAAACAAACGGACACAGGAGCAAAATATGGGAGGAGGTTTCCACCTCCTATTGGCAAAACACGCAGCTGACATTTGCAGATTCATCCAAGATCCCAATACGCTGCAAGAAACTAGATGTTTTCACCTTACCTTGCCAAGCCAACCAGCCGAAGAATTTGACTTTTGGTGGAGCACAGTTATTCCAAACAGCCGCTGCCGTGTTCCTAACTGGCCCCAACGATAATTCACAGCACTTGTACACAGATGCAACAGAAAAGACCCCCGATGGGTCAGCCTTCCACTTCCATATATCTGGCCTTAAATCCGTGGGTACTGGCGCGGCTTTGGTTGCAGCTTGTAGTTTATTAACCTCCTCCTCTTCCCACGCCAGCAGAGTTCTCCTAAAGCCGAGTTGCCAGCCTTGATTCCGCAAATGCGGTGTAAAATTCAAGCGATCCATTCTTTTCCGTAGATAGAGAAAAAAGTCTGGGAAATTCTTCCTTAAGGCACAACTCCCCTGCCCACTTATCAGACCAGAACTGAGCTCTCTGCCCATTCCCCATCTGAATTGTAATGTTTGCAAGGAACACATTATGAATCACTGGCTTGGAGGTCACTGCACGAATGATATCTGACCAGATTTTTTAGATTCTACAATTTCCTTCCATTTGTGGCAGCCAACTCCCACCCCTCATATTATACTTTGAGCAAATGACTTCCTTCCACAAAGAGTGAGTCTCAGCCCCAAACCTCCACCACCATTTCAGTAGTAAGCAAATATTCATGTCCGATGAGCTTCTGAGGCCCAAGCCTCCCAGAGTTTTTGATTTGGCCATGTTAGCCGGTGACCATATGGACTTTCCTTCTAAGATCGACCCTCCCCATAAAAAGTTAGATTGAATTACATCAATTTCTTTTGCCACCCCATTGGTAGTTTGAATAACGACAAATAGTAGATAGGCAGATTACTCATAACAGACTTAATCAAGGTTAGCCTTCCAAAGAACGAGAACACCCTTCTTTTCCATGTGGACAATTTCTGTTTAAACTTATCCAAGACTGGTTTCCATGTGATCTTCCTACTAGGGTTAGCACCAAGAGGTAGCCCGAGAAACTTTAGCGGAAAGTCCTGGTAGGCACAATTTAACATAGTGGCAAAGCCTTGCATCAGCCCTTCCTCCACTCCAATACCAGCTAACACACTTTTGTGATAGTTAATTCGCAGCCCTGATAGAATTTCAAAGCACCGAAGGATTCTTTTGATAGTCACCACTTCCTCCCACTCGGCTTCACAGAACAGGATTGTATCATCCGCAAATTGTAGGTGCGATACTTTGACCCCATTATTTCTAATGACCACCCCTTTGATTAAATCTAGATCCTTTGCTCTTTCGAACAAGACATTCAAGCCCTCAGCCACAACATTAAATAGAAAAGGGGACAATGGATCACCTTGTCGTAAACCACACTGAGGGCGAAACTCCTCAATTGGCGAACCGTTCACTAAGACTGACACTCTTGTAGATGTAACACACGCTCGCAACCATCGCCCCCACCTTTCCCCAAACCCAAAATTGGATACCATGTGGAACAGAAACTCCTAGTTGACTAAGTCATAAGCCTTCTCGAAGTCTAGTTTGAGTACCAAACCTTTCTTGTTCGATTTACGCCACCCATCAACTATCTCATTGGCTATAAGAACCCCATCCAAGATGTGTCTACCCCCCAGAAAAGCTGTTTGTGACTCGCTAATAATCATGGGCAGAACAGGTTTCAACCTATTAGACAAGACTTTAGCCAGAATTTTGTACAACGAACTTATGAGGCTAATGGGCCGATATTCATTCAAGCTGGACAAGCTATCTACTTTTGGAATCAACGCAATGAAAGTGCTACCTATCCCCCTAGCCAGATTAGCATTCTGATGAAACTACCTAAAAAATTGCATCACCTCAGGTTTGACAATACTCCAGCATTTCTTAAAGAAGGTCAAGTTAAATCCATCCGGCCCGGGTGCTTTGTTGCCATCACAGCTTGTAATAACATTTTTGACTTCCTCTTCTGTAAACTCTGCTTCCAAGAGGTCTACTACCTGCGTACCACCAATATTTTTGAACTGGCCGGACAGTTTCGGCCTATCCGCCCAAGTTTCCGAAAAGTGGGTCAAAAAATGGTTCTTCACCGCGTGTCTAACCTCCGAAGGTTCCTCGAGCCTTATGTCATTCACTACTATTGAGCATAAAGAATTTCTGCTATTTCTACTGCTGGCCATAATATGAAAGTACCTTGTGTTCCTATCTCCCTTTGTGGCCCAGTTAATTCTGGACTTCTGTAGCCAGATCCTTTCCATCGTTTTATTCAACTTCCATATTTCCCCCCTTAATTCCTGCCTACGAAGTTGTTCATCCCCCAGGAGCACTCTTTCCTCTGCAATTAATTCAATAGCATGGGCTTCCTCTTCAACAATCTTCAACTTATTTTCAATCAGCCCAAACACAGTAGAATTCCACACTTTTAGCTTCTGTTTCAGAGCTTTAAACTTCATAAGGCAGCGAAAACCAGCCCACCCTTCCACCTGATATTCTGACCAAGTTTTCTCCACTACAGATGCGAAGGTAGGGTGAGTAGCCCACGCATTGAGGAACCAAAAAGGTCGCGGACCCCAATCTCTTTCATTCTCCATCAAAAGTATGGGGCAGTGGTCAGACAGCTGCCTGGAGAGTCCCCATAACTTAAGATTGAAATTTTCAAGCCAAACAGGATCGAGCAAGAATCTATCTATACGGCTCCATTTCTCTCTAATTTGTGAATTACACCATGTAAACTTCCTCCCTAACATTGGTACATCAAACAATTCTAATTGATCTATCATGGAATTAAAATCCCTCATTCCTCTGTCACGTCTAGAACATCCAATTCTTTCGGAAATATTTCTTATTTCATTGAAGTCTCCCCCCATACACCAAGGCCCCAAAAAATTATTCTTCAGCCGAGCAAACATATCCCAGACTTGTTGCCTTTTAGCCACATCCGACGGGCCATACACATTAACCACTACACAGTTAAAAGAGGAGAAGAAGGTACCTGCCAAGAGTATGAAGTTGCGATGGCCACAGCAAGCTACCATCACGAACACCCCCGGATTCCATATACAGAGCAGCCCGCCAGCACGGCCTTCCGCATCCACAGCTAAATACGCAAAATTGTCCTCGTACCAGATGGATCTAACTACTTCGGAAGTGATAGAAGAGGACTTTGTTTCTTGGATCAACACCAAACTGACTTTCCTTTCTGCTAGGTTTTGTCTAATCTTTCTCCTTTTCTCAGGTCTTCCCAAGCCTCTGACATTCCAAGATTGTATCTTCATAACAAATTGCTATATACTCCATAATCACCTTGAACCTTGCAGCTCAACTGGCTCCAACACTCCTCCTGGCCACTCTCCGTTTATCATTGGCCTCTAGTTCCTCTAGCTTGCTAAGAATCACCTCCTCCTTGCCATCACAGACTACACCCAGCACTTTCCCGATCTGGAGAGTTGCTGCTGCCTCTGAACCTCGGGACCGATCTGCAGTGGTCTTGCTGGCCATGGAGAGGGAAATCGCAGCAGCAGCAGTTCGGAAGACTGCCCCTTTCCCAAAATTCAACTTGGACATCATGGCTTTCCTCCCCCCTTCCTGCTTCCCTTGCTTCAGAATATTCTGCCGAGTACTAGCCTCTCTCTTCTCCTTTTGTTTATCCTTACGCAGTGAATCTGGGTTCACCCTCATTTCCACGGAATTGGGCTTCACATGCCCATTGACCGATTTACTTAAATTTGGAGTGCATAAGTCAGACCCATTACATGGGTTTACAGCCCAATGGGCCGGCCCCTCCTTGTTTATACCCGAGTGGTCCCTATACAACGCCACTTCCAAGTTTATTCCTGGTTGGAGACCAGCAGAACCACTCAAGCTTTTTATAAAACCTGGAGTGCACGCCTCATCATTCCCACTACCTGTACCCTCCTTGGTTGCTTCACCTACTGCTGACATCCCTTTATCGAGTGCAACACCTTCCTGACAAGGCCACCATCGTGCTCGACTCTCCACCACCGAAACCTCCCTCGCCTTTTCTTCCTCCTCTAAGCCTTTACACGAGACTTGAGCTATCGCCATACCTCTTAATTCCACCCCACGGCCTTTTTTCCACCTCGACCCACTTGGACAGCCACGTTAGCATCTTCTTCTTCTTGCCTGCTGCCTCTATCTGCAATGTTCTCGACTTCTTCCTCTGAGTTGTAACTTGCCTCATTGTTCCTCATAAAAGATTGACATATGCAATGGTCTTTCACGACCTGTGAAATTATGATCTGTTCCTCGCAGATCCTAACAGGGTAGATCGCACCTTTGCATTCCAGATTGACTGTGTGATTGATGGTAGTCATACAACTAGTTTCTATCTGCACTTTCCCACAGTGAAAAGAGGACACATTAATAGTACTCTCATCCAGTTTGAGCACCTCACCCCACACTCGACCAATGTCGCAAAAAGTATTACTATTCCATAGGATCAGTGGCACCCAATAACAACTTAACCACACCTGCCTGACCTGATCCAATTCCATGCTTTCATCCCATTCCGCAATCGACTCGCACCACTCTTGAATCCATTCCTTCATTAGCAGCAGTTGTTCCTTCAAAGCTACCACTGATTGAAACGAGAGGATTATCTGACGTCCGCCTCCTGCCCGAACTATGATATCCCCATAACCTCGCCTCTGGAGTTCAGCCTTAAAATTTTCAATCGAGAGATGTGAATTTAATCTTGCCACAGCACTTTCATACAGCCACCCATTCCCTCCTCTCTGAACCTTAATCGTATGAGCCGAGTTAGGTTGACGAGCATTGCCTCTTAATACATCGGCATATGTCTTGCTCCCCTCGTGAATAACACGTACAGGTTGGCTACCCTTCTTGACCCATCCCTTCTGTAATGTAGGAGCCTTATTCTGGTTATACGAATGTTCCTTACTAAACTCCGCCATCTTGACCTTTAAGGCTTTGTCATCGCACCAAAGGCCATGTGCTTTGAGCACCGCCATGTCATTGCTACGGGCGGTCATATACCGTATAAAACCGAACCTAGACCCTGTGAGGCGTCTTCTCTTGTTTGGAATATACACATCCAGCACAACTCCATAATTGGAAAAGATTTTTTCTAACCCTGACACCCCCATAGACTCTGGTATGTCATCCACAAAAACAGAGTGTATGTTGTTCTCCCTTAAGTGCCCATCTCCTCTTGCCCCAGCTCCTCTACCACCATGTCTGCGGACCACTGGTTGCCATCCTCCATTCCCCTGCTTACTGGACTGCCCCACATAGGCATTACCGATTCGCCAAGGACGCCCGTGTTTTTCCATCGCCTATAAAGAAAAACTGGGCACATCTCTTTTGTAATTTTCTTTTTTCTTTTTAATTAGTTACATCCCTTCAAGCCTGTGGAGGTCGGAAGGCTATCTAGGTTCCTAGAGGCTGCACCTACAATCAGTCTTATACAAGCTGATAAACCTGTTTGGGCAGCCTCAACATCAAATGTGTTCACTGTGAAATCTACCTACAAATCTGCGGAATCTAGCTTTAGGCCCTCACTTAGAACTAGCAAGTTGGTATGGATTAAATACATATTCCTCCAAAAGTGAAATTTTTTGGTTGGCTAGCTTGGAAGAACCGAGTCAAAACAACTGAATTCCTCCGAAGAATTGGTGTCCTCCCAGGTAATGCTTCAACTGTTTGTAGTTTTTGCAAGTCTGGGAGTGAATCACAGCAACATATATTGATTTATCTTGCCCTTTTTCTTGGAAAGTATGGGCTGAGATGCTTTCTTGGTGGGGATATTCAAGGAGTTTTACCAGGCTCAATTGAAGAGATTCTACAATGGTAGGCTGGGGTGAAATTATGGAAGGAGAGAAAGATATGGAGAGCCATCCCATTAGCTGTGTTGTGGTCACTATGGAAACACAGGAATGAGTGTGTTTTTAAGGCAATTTCACCGTACTTGGCTGAGCTGTGTGATGTGATCAAGGTTATAATTGCACTATGGATGAAATCATCCACTAAGGATCTTCAATTCACAATCCGGAATTTCTTTTGTGTTGACTTGTATATTGTTTAAAATGTAATAGATTTTTTTTTTTTAATGAATAATGTTAGAATTTTCTTAGTTATAAAGTTTTATTTTTGTTTGATTTTTAGAATTATTTTCATAAATTTTTTAAGAAACTAAAAATTAAATTAGTAGAAAAAAAATTAAAAACACATCATTTTTATATAATTTTATCTTTTGAGAGGGTATAAATAATTTTTTTTATATTTATTTTCGTTGAATTAGTTTCTATTTTTTTAAAAGTCAAATATTGCGACAATTTTGATGTTATTATTAAACTAATCTATTAAATTAAAAAAATCAAAAACTAACATTTTATATATCAAACAACTATAATAACCATCCATTATATGATAACCATTCAAAAATATCTGTTAACAACAAATACAACCATTTATTACATGATAACCATCCAAAAACAACTATCCAATACATAATCACCATCCAAACACATACTAAAAATTAATTTGGTAAAAAAATAAAATAATAAAAATGTAAAAGATTTATCTTTTTATATAATTTTATCTTTGGTGAGTAGAAATAAATTTTAAAAATTCAAAATAATTTTTTAACATTAATTTATTTTTGTTAAACCAATTTATATTTTATTAAATTGATAATTTTGCCCTTGAAATGAATCAACGGTATCTTCAATTGTCTTTATTTGAAATGAAATTTAAAATTCAGAATCAAATGTATTATAATTGAAAGTCCGGGAATCAAAGTGCAAACCCCAAACTATATGGGCTGTTAGTGGAATTCACCCATCAATATATCTCAACCTTTATTTTGGTGAACCAAACACTCCATTAATAAACAAAGTAAAATTTTATTTGATAATGTTGTCAATATCAGGTTTTATTTATTTATTTGTAAAAAACAAAAAATAAAAATCTTGTTTGATATATACAAATATATATATATATTTTTTTTTTTTTAAAAAAACATAGTATTTGGTGATGAGGTGCCAGAGGTGACGACTAATACCAATGGAGGTTGCTGGATGTAGTGCTTGGCGGCGATCGATAGAATTGGTAGACACTGTGTCATCTGTGATAATCGATAGTGACTCTCAACTTTTTGTAGAGTCGGAGCTAGCTAGAGGATTGCTAATTGTCAGCAACTAGTGGGTGTGGTGGTTGACGAATGCCCGAGGTGAAGAGGGAGAGGAGAATAAGAAAACTTATTTTTAGAACATGTAAAAATATGTTCTTCATTTTTCATAATTTTGGAATTTATTGTACTTTTTAAAAAATAAAATCAAAATATAAAATAAGTTTTTGTTTCAAGTTTTTTGTAAAAATAAAAATAAAACAATGATAAAAACCAAAAAAGTTACAAAACCATGTATGTCTAGTTCCTCCCGTCCATAATATGGATTGGAGAGGGTATTTTGGGCCTATAAGGCTTATCATCGGGCTCATTTTGATAATTTGAATTGTTTATTTTATTATTTATTTTGCGTATTTCATTTATATAAAAAATTATATCGATTTGATTATCACAATTTATTCAATTTATTGTGTTTGTCATAAAAAATAGACAATAATTGTATTTTTAAAATAAATCATTCATTTTTTAGTGAAAAATACGATAATTTGAATAGATTACGATTATTGAATCGGACTAATTTTTTTGTATGAATAACATATACAATATATATAACAAAATAAATAATTTGAATTATCAAATGGTGGGCCTTACGGCCCAAACAGTGCCTAACTAATGTATACATCGTGAGGGGGAAAAAGGCTAAATTTCATTTTTCTCTTTTGCATATATATATATATATATATATATCACTTTAGCTTTTTATATTTTAAATTTTTTAATTTATTCTTAAAGTTAATTTTTGTTTGAAATTAAACCAAAAAAAAAATAGCACGTTAGTTATCACATAATATAAAAAATATATTATTATATTGAGATTTAGATTTATGTCAGATGTGTGAGTTATATATAATAAAAGAAAAATTAGTGGTACTACACGCACTAATTGGTATACTAATGAATGTACCAACATATGTTATGATATTGTCATTTTGAAATTATGACCCCACCTATTATATAAATTACAAACACATAATCTTTAAATTATGTCCCATCATTGATTAGTATACCAATTGGTACGCATTATTCAAGAAAAATTATAGATTATTCCCGGAGTACCACATGTCTGTACTCCTAACCAATCATAATTTATTCTACCCCTCATATATCTCAATTACTCAATACAATATTTTACCTATCTACCTTCTCCTGAGTTCAGGTCTTGACTCATGAGGTGAAGTTTTCAGTATTTTTTTTTTCCTTTGTATAAATTGCAGTTTCCTCTTTTTATTTTAGCAATTCTCACTTATAACTTGTAAATTTTTTTTCTCATTTTAATTCTTAATTTTTTTTTTCTCACCTTAACCATTCATTTATCAAGTTTTTCTTAATTACTCTAAAAGTTAATTTATGTCCAAAATTAGACAGAAAGTAACCCATTAGCAATCACGTGACATAAAAACATTTCTATTACGGATAGTTATTCAGTAATATTAAAGTATAGACATGTAGTATTTGATAGTATTATGATTGGTAGAGAAAGTAAGTAAGTGAGGTATTGTATTGATTGATTGATGAATATATGAGAGGACATAATAAATTATGATTGGTTAGAAGTATGGACACGTGATACTCTGAGAATATTCTATAATTTTCTATAAACTGTATGTATATACGAATTCAGATTTATTAATTTAGAAATTATCTAAAATAATTATATTGTCATTCAAATTGTTCTACTTATGGATCTCACTCTCCACAAATTTAACCTCCACTACATAATTACTCCAAAAAAATCTGAATGGTTAAGGCTAGAATAGCAGACTTAGGCCTCGTTTGAACATATTATTTTAGTAATTTTTTAATTTTTTATAAAAAGATGTATAAAAAAATTTTAAAAAATGATGTGATAATTTATAATAATCTTTTATTTTTTTAATTAAAATATATAATTAAGAAACGAGATCTGATTATATGTATATCTTAGTTGCGTGTTGTGATACTCTCCTCTCTCTCCTAACACGCTGTGAGTGATTTCTCGTAAATTTTAAACTGAGTTGAATACTGTTTTATCCTTCTCAGAAAATTCGTAGTTTGAGTTTCAAGATTCATCAAGAAAGATGAAGGTATATATTGGGGGGATACTATATTATATGTATTTTATAATTATAGAAGAAAATGATATAATTTTATATTTTTTGAATTATAATTAAAAAAAATTATAACCAAATACAAAAAAATTATAACCAAATATTTCAAGTTAATATCACAATTAAAAAGGAAAATTAATCATAACAAAAAAAAAATTAACATTAAAAGTGTATATGATAGGTAAATGTGTGTAATATAGTTCTCCATATATTAGTTGTTCTTTGTGATACTCCCCCCCCCCCCCCCCCCCCCCCCCCACCCAAACTAGCACTTGTGAGTGGTTTCTCGTAAATTTAAACGGAGTTGAATAGTGTTTTCTCCTCCTGAGAAAATTCATTGTTTGAGTTTCAAGATTCATCAAGAAAAGATGGCAGAACAAGGCGAAGAAACGGCAAAATGGAGAATGAAAAAGCCGAGAAGCATATTTGTGGTAACAGCAGAAGCTGGTGTATGCGGAAAGCGCATGAACATGTTGGAATCTTGGTTTTTTATAGGCTTATTTTGGATTAATTTTGAGACCAAAATTCAATGGGTCTCACACATCTTTTGGGATGGGTCCGAAGAGGTAACATGTTCCTTACCGTGTGGCGAGTCACACGGTAAAGACGGTATGTCAAAACCATTTATAAGTGAATGGAAAGTTGACGTCGTTTTTGGGTTCATGGAATAGACAAGTAAAGACGTAAAATGTAGGTTTCCTTAAATTGGTCATCCCACATTGGAAACTTAAGAGAACTTATGTGTGTATATAAGTTCTAGGGGGTAACACTTGGGTTGGGCCCCAAAGGGCATCCCAAGTTCATAGAAGGAAGGAGTTATGAACAAATTAAACATTAGCTTAAAGCACTACACGCGCGCATCGCCGGCTGTGCCGAGTGCAGTTGTGGGTCGAGTCGGTTCTAATATTAATTTTTTGAAAAAAAAATTATTTGAATTTTTTCATAAATTCTTGCGAGAAAAATTATTTTTTCTAAACAAAATTAATTTAATTTTTGCTCCAGATTTTTCTGTCCAAAGTTACCTCATCCAGTTCAATTTTTTCAAACAGTTTTTCAAATCTATTGCCCCTGAACAAATACAATTTCTGCACAGAACAAATTTAAACTGCCCAGATATATTCAAATCTGCCAGCAGTTTCAGACAGGTAGAAAACTGCCAGCAGTTATCTGTTTGCACTTGTTCTGTTTGAAAACAGATCTATTTATTTGAAATTGAACCTATTCAGACAACCATAGTTTGCCTATATATACCATCCATTTCCAGCAGTCTTTAGAGACTGAAAAATTCGTTTTCTTACTGTCTAGATTTTGCTTTCTTGCATATACATTCTTTATATAATTTTAGGAAAAAATTTAGAGTGTATAGAACATATGTTCTGTTCGCCGTATAAATTGTTTGGAGTGTTACTATAATTTGTGAAGATCATTGTATCTTGGGAGATAGAAGCCTTTTATCCACAAGCACCATAGCAGGGTGAATTCGTCTTAAGGACAGAGTATCACACATTCGACTTGATCTTTTTATACTTTTACATTTCAATAAACATAAATTCTGTAAGTAATTTATTTTTATTTGTTTGATTTGTTTCAAGTTATTTATTTTACACAGAAGATTGTTCCAACAATTTTAAGACAGATTCAAATTATTCTGTTTATACATAATTTTTCATTTGTTTCATTTTCTCTTTCTTCTTCTTACAAAAAATATTTTCTGTGGTTTTATTAAATAATATTCTTGTTAGAAAAACAAATAGTAGTAATATACTGTTTATTTTCTTTGACGACTAGTAGTAATATGCTGATATCATTAACAATTTAGAATATTTATTTGTGAAGTTGGTCAGAAATTAATTTTGATTTTCAGAAATAATTTCTGAGTTTTCATTAATTAAAATTATGTTTTCATTATTTTAATTTGTGAAGTGTTACAAAAATATTTTTTCTGTATGGAATTAATTTGTTTAAATAAAAATTTATTTTATTTTAAAATTAATTAGAAATAAAATTTACAATTTTTTGTTTCTTTAATTTTTACAGAATTTAATTCTGTGTTTTGGTTTAAACTTTATGTGTAGTATAAAAATTCTAATTATAATTTTGTTTTATAATTTAAAATTCATGGCTATAGAAGCTGGTCAAACTAATGTTCGAACCGGTATTGATATGGTGGCTTCAATTGCACCAACCCTTCATCATGTTGTGACTGTGCCAATGAATCACGATGAAAAGTCAGAGAAGTTCTTAGGAACTGATTTTAAAAGATGGTAGCAGAAAATGCTATCTAAAGGAAGGGAAACTAAGAAGTAATAGTTTAATGGCAAGTGTTACATTTGTGACGTAGAGGGATATCGAGCCAAAGATTGTTGTTACCAACACAAAGGTAAAGGAAGATCAAGTAAGAAACCTACTCAAGCCAATATGACCGAAATGGACAAAATTTTCAATAGTGTAGATGTCATAAATCTTTCTGCAGCTGTTTCCAATGTAAACCTTGTCGGAAATCCTAAAGAATGGCAGGTGGACACTGGTGCTACTCGTCATATCTGTGCCGACAAAAAGATGTTCGCATTTTATTCTATAGTGGACAACAGTGAACAACTTTTTATGGGCAACTCCTCGACTTCTAAAGTTGAAGGACAAGAAAAGATTATTCTGAAGATGACATCTGAAAATGAACTCACTCTCAACAATATGCTGCATGTACCGGACATTCACAAGAACCTTATTTCCGGATCTTTGTTGAGTTAAAATGGGTTTAGGCTAGTTTTTGAAAGTAACAAATTTGTACTTACCAAAAACGAGATGTATGTAGGAAAATGTTACATGTCTGATGGCCTTTTCAAAATGAATCTAATGACTGTTGTACCCTCTAATATTAATAAAAATACATTTTCTTCTTACTTGCTTAAGTCTTCGTTTTTATGGCATGGAAGACTAGCACATTTTAATTATGGATCTTTGCATAGATTAATTAATATGAAATGTTTACTTAAATTTGACATTGATTTAAATTATAAATGTGAAATTTGCGTTGAGGCGAAATTAACTAAAACTCCTTTTCATTCAATTAAACGAAATACAGAACCACTTGAATTAATTCATAATGACATTTGGGATTTTAAATCAATTCAAACTAGAGGTGGAAAAAAATATTTTATCACTTTCATAGATGACTATACTAGATATAGTTATGTTTATTTAATTCGAACCAAGGATGAAACTTTGGAAATTTTCATTCAATATAAGAATGAAGTTGAAAATCAATTTGGTAAGAAAATTAAGAAACTTAAAAGTGATAGAGATTGTGAATATGAATCACTTTTTGGTGAGTTTTGTAAAGAACATAGAATAATTCATCAAACCACTACTCTTTACTCACCTCAGCAAAATGGAATTGCTGAAAGGAAAAATAGGACATTAAAAGAAATGATGAATGCCATGTTAAAAAGTTCTAGATTACCAGAACTTGTGGAGGGAAGCAATACTTTCTGCTAATTATATACTTAATAAAGTACCCCGAAAGAAAGTGAATCAAACACCTTATGAAATGTGGCATGGGAGAGTATCATCCTACAAATACTTAAAAGTGTGGGGGTGTTTGGCTAAAGTGGCTATTCCTAGTCCTAAGAAGACTAAGATAGGTCCTAAAACTGTTGATTGTATTTTTATTGGTTATGCCATGAATAGTAGTGCATATTGATTTTTGATTCATAAGTCAGAACATTCCTAAATGCATGCAAATACTATTATTGAATCTTGGAATGTGTCTTTCTTTGAACATGTATTTCTAAATAAAACTAGACAAGAGACTAGTACTAACAAAAGATCTCATGAAGCTATTACTAATCAGGATCAAGAACAAGAACAAGAGCAAGAGCAAGAGATAGATCAAAATGAGAAAGAGGAACTTAGGCGTAATAAACGTGCTAGAATCTCAAAATTTTTTCGTCCAGATTTTCTAACATTTTTGTTAGAAAATGAGCCATTAACTTTTAAAGAAACTATGTCCAGTCCTGAGCCTTCTTTATGAAAAGAAGCTATAAATAGCGAAGTTGAATCTATCCCGCAAAATCACACTTGAGAATTGGTGGATTTACCACTAGGGTGTAAACCTCTTGGATATAAGTGAATTTTCAAGAAAAAAATGAAAGCAGATAGATCAATTGATAAATACAAGGCAAGACTTGTGATCAAAGGTTTTAGACAAAAAGATGGTCTTGATTACTCTGACACATACTTACTGGTTACAAGAATAACATCCACTAGAATGCTAATTGCCATTGCATCTTTATACAATCTAGAAATTCATCAAATGGATGTGAAAACCGCTTTCTTAAATGGTGAGTTAGATGAAGAAATTTACATGGAACAACCAGAACGATTTTCTGTTCCAGAAAAAGAAAAGAAAGTGTGTAAATTAGTTAAATCATTATATGGTTTAAAACAGGCGCCAAAGCAATGGTATGAGAAATTTGACAAGGCAATGATGTCAAACGGATTTAAAATTAATAAGTGTAACAAATGTGTTTATATTAAAACATAGGCAAAGATTATGTCATTGTATATCTTTATGTAGATGATATTCTCATCATATGTAGTAATAATGACATGATTAAAACTACCAAGAAAATGTTGAACAAACATTTTGACATGAAGGACATAAGAATTGCTGATGTAATACTTGGTATGAAAATTACTAAAACATCATAAGGATATGTTTTGTCACAATCTCATTACATTGAGAAAATATTTGACAAATTTAGCAAAGATGATGATCATCTTGATAGAACACCTGTGGATGTTAATTTGTTTATTTCTAAGAATGTACAGGAAAATATTTCTCAATTAGAGTATGCCCAAATTATTGGAAGCTTAATGTACTTTATGAACTACACTCGCCCAGATATAACCTATGCAGTAAGTAAATTAAGTAGATATACGAGTAGTCTAGGAGTAGAACACTGAAAAGCAATTATAAGAGTTCTAAGATATCTCTGATTTACTCGTAACATCGAGCTAAATTATACTAGATATCCAGCAATACTTGAAGGATACTATGATGCAAACTGGATATCAGATACTAGAGACTTAAAGTCCACCAGTGGGTATGTCTTTACTCTTGGTGGGGCGGCTGTATCTTAGAAATCTTCCAAATAAACTTGTATTGCCAGGTCTACTATAGAATCAGAATTCATAGCTTTAGATAAAACTGGAGAAGAAGCAGAATAGTTTCGCCACTTCCTTGAAGATATTCCAATGTGGCCAAAACCGGTGTCTACTATATGCATACATTGTGATAGTCAATCAGCAATAGGTAGAGCACAGAGTCATATGTATGACGGTAAGTCATGACACATTCGTCGTCAACATAACATTGTAAGACAACTACTCTCTAATGGAATTATTACCATTGAATATGTGAGGTCTAAAGACTACATAGCGGATCCACTAACCAAAGGGTTAGCAAGAGAGTTAGTTGAGAATTCATCGAAGGAAATGGGACTTAAGCCTATTAAATAAGAGTTACCACAACGGCAACCTAACCAAGTTGACTGGAGATCTCAAGATCTAGGTTCAAAGGGACGACAGAGTTGTGTATGACTCATAAAGATCACTGGGGAGTCAAACTCCTATCCATTTCTATGATGAAATAGTGATGTCTACAGCGTTTTAGGTTAAGTAATACTTTTAATAATTCTTATATCTAGGTATATCTAGTGGAGTATGGTGTAGACATCTCTTTTTTTACCGTCCTCAAGACTTGGTTGTGCTTGTAGGTACATCCAGCAACAAGTTTGGTTGTTCGCCGAGCATTCGAACTTCACAGCGGAACGTCACAAGTTTGAGCTTTCCAAACCCTGTTTCATTTCTACCCCATCTTTGGACCATGCTTTGGTCCCTCCCTATTGCTTGTTTTAGTGCACTACCGGCCATGATCAAGGGCTGCCGGCCACGGTTTAAGCCTTGCCAGCCATCAATGAAGCACTACCGGCCACCACTGATGGCCGGCAGGACACCTTGTTTCAACAGATAGCATGTTAGATCTTTTGAGCCAGCTGTTTTTCACTGAGCCATCCTCTATATGGAGGGATGGAAGCCATTTCAAGCTTGTCAAGCAAGCTTTGTATGGCACTGCTCTATATAAGGGAAGGCTCCTCCCCCTTTCCAGAGGTTGAGCATTTTTAGAGACAAGATATCTCTCTCTCTCTCTGGAATTCTCACTCTCTATATATATATATATATATATATTATGCTTAATAGTGTCTCAAAGTGTATTTTCTCTTCACTTTTGCACTACAACACCTAGTAAAGCACCATCACTTTGTTGCTAGGGTATTTGAGGGTGTTGTTTGGACTCAAAAAGCTAGTTTTAACTCAGAGAATTTGATGTCTTAAAGTTGTGCTTCAAGGGTGAGTGTTTTTCCGTCTTTAAGCTTTATTTTGATCAAGTGTTTGACCCCATTTGCATACTGTTTTAGGCCTTGCTTTCAACTACAAAAAGTTCTATTTTTAAGTGTTAAAGATGGCTGTTTGAGGCCCTGTGGGAGTTGGGGGTATTCCACCCCCTTGTTTGCCTTATTTTGTTAGGCTTTTGAGCCATCCTTTGAGGCTCTTGTTTTAGCCTTTGTATGGCCTTTCTACCACTGAAACTAAGAGGAATTTTAGTGGTGGAAATGTGTTTTTGAGGTCCAAAATGAGAGGGGGTGGTCCCCTCTCCTCTTGTCTTGTTTGCTTGCCTTGTTGGCCTAATTATTGAGCATGTGTTTCTAGCATGAGTTGGCTTGTTCTCAGCCTATTTTTGGCCTTATTTCAGCATAACATAACTCTGTTTTAGCTTGGTTGAGTCACCTCATGCATGCTTTTTACACTTGTAGTGTAATTTTGCCATTTAGCCTTGTGTGCTCAATGCTTTGATCCATCATGCTAACCTATTTTGGTTCTATCTCAGTATGTTTTTTGTGTTATTTTAGCATGCCTTAGCCCTGTTTTGGGTGGTCTTGATCATTTGGACCATGCTTTGTATAGCCATAGTGCAATCTTGCTTATTAGTTTTGAGTTTCAAAGTATCTAGCATGCTTTACTTGAGTTTTTTGCATGCTTTGGCCTCATTTCTAACATGATTTCAGTGTGTGTAGTGTAGTCATACTCTCTCATGTTTCACACATTCAATGCTTTTGGAGAGATGTGCTTTATGTCTTGATCATGGGCTAATTTGTATGCAAGCTTGCCTAAGCTTTTGGGATACCATCTCAGTGTGTTTTTGGTCTTATTTTTCCATGATACAACTCTGTTTTTGGTTGGTTAAAGCATCCCTCATTTTCTTCTTACACTTGTAGTGTAATCATGCTCATTGGCCTAGCTTACTTGGTGCTTTGGCCTTTTATTCTAGCATATGTTGGCTATGTTCAAGCATGTTTTTGGCATTTGTTTTGGCATGGTTGAGCTCTGTCCAGAGCTGGTTTAGTTGTTTAAGCTTAGTATTGTATGCTCCTTGTGTATTGCTCTTTACTAGCCTTGTGCTTTAGGGCCTCTTGCATGCTATACTTGTATTGTTTGAGTGATATGGCATCATTTAACACATAATTTCAAAGCATATAGCCTTGTTATACTCTCATGTTTATCACTCTTTCAATGCGTTTGAGGATTGAGCTTTGTGCCTTGCTTGCGAGCCATGAGTTGAGCATGTTTTTCTCACTTCTTGTGTTTAAGTTTCAGCACATTTTGGCCATTGTTTGGGCATACATGAGGTCTATTTGGGGTTGGTTTAAATCCATTGAGCATTGTAGTGCATGCCTCTTATATGATGCTCTTTGCTTGCTTTAGTGCTCTTGGCTCCATAACATGTCTTGTATGCTTAGCTTGCATAGTTTAGTGTCTTTAACATGCTAAGATAAACATGTGTTGTGTTGCATTGTATCGTGTTCAACCGGACGTTATGTTGAATACAAGGTGGATTAGCCCACTTCATACTCAAAGTGATGAAAGTGAGCCAATCTCCCTTGGTCTCCATTGCCTTTGATCTCTCATGACAAGGAGATGGTCTAAGTGTCTTGTTTGTCATGCATTTATTGAGTTTGTACAAATTTGATCTTTGGCCATCACGCATTGCGATGCTTAATTGATGGTCTTGGATCCAATTATGCCTCTCCCTTAATGTTTTAAGATGATAGGAAGGGCATAATACATACATGTTCTAGGGAGATCCTCCATTTTCTTTATTTTGTGCTCTATTGCAGCTTGGTGTCACAGCACACCAGTAGCCAGCACCCTCTCACTGATGGCCGGCACCCTTTCATTTGTGGTCGGCAGTGTTCATCCTTGGCCAGTAGGAGGGTCGGCAACAACCATTCATGGGCGGCAGGCCACTAGTGCACTCCTTAGCACTGTTTTGGTAAGTTTTAGCAGTAAGCACTAGAAGACACCCTGCAAGCAGAGCCTCAAGAGAGCAATTCGGAAGGCGTTTCAAGGCGGCAATCGAGAGCATGCATCCTTCATTGTTCAAGGCAGAGCTGTGGCAGCCTAGTTCACATACCTCACATGCTTAGTTAGTTGCCATGATTAGTTAATTTGTTAATTAATTAAAGTATTATAACAATTAGTTGTAGCTAGTTATTCAATTTGTGTTGTGTAATAATTAGTCTAATTAGATTATTAGATTAGTTAAGTAGCTTAGCTTAGCGTAGCTAGCTTGTATTATTCATTCAGACCCTCCGTCGCGAGGGCATATTGTTGTAATAAGTGTGCGTGAGTGTGTGAATGTCTTCCAACCCCACGTCTTTCTCCCTTTTATTTACCAGCTTTTGATGGTTAGTTTTAGGGCATGTTTCAATTAGCATACTTATGCTTACATGCGTGCATCATTCATTTGTGTTGCATGTATCGGGCTGGGCGCATCATTCAAACTGCATTGTATTTCAATTCCTATTTGAATACATGTATCAATTGTTGCATTCATATGCCATCTTAGATAGCTGAGCCTACTTAGTTGCATTTTCCATGTGTTGCATTTGGCATTGCTGATATAGCTAGGATCATGCATTGTTTTCTAGCATAGCTTTTGTTTTGGCTCAGAGTACACTATAAGTGTTTATGCTTTAGCATCCTTACATGAGTGTGAGTGACTACCATGATAGCATGCTTGTTATGAGGCTAATTGCTTAATTGATTAATTGCATAAATGCCTGTGGATGAAGGCTTCATTGCTTGAATTGGAACAATTCATCAAAATGTGCGTTTTAAGCCCACTTGAAGTGGCAAATCATCATGTTTTAAGCCCACCTTGTTTGGTGGCAAATCCGCGCTTTAACCTACTTGCGAGTAGCACTTTCAAACCATTTTCGAAAACAAACATTGAATTGTTTTGTTCCAATTTAGGCAATCTAGTCTATACTTGTATGCTGTGCGCATCACGTAGTAAGGTTAGCTAATAAACCGGAATAAGAACACGTGTTTTCAAAAACAACATATCATGTTAGTAGAGGCCGATCCTTTGATCGGGCGAGCGGGTGTGCTCATTTCAAGACCTTTCCCCCTCGTACCCAAGTTCTCGAACCGAAGCAACTTTGGTGATGACGGACACGTGGCCTTAGGCACGAGTTAGGGTTTCCTAAATTTCCTAAAACAAAATATTTAGGTAGCGACTCTGAAATCTGGCAAAGCAATCCATGTTTGGCGCTTTTTGACTAAAATTGATTTTCCAAAACAATTTGCTGGATTTGGACTCTTTGGTGATTTATCAGTCTTACATTGCACTTTGTGAGATTAGATTCAGAACCGTGATACGAATCCGAACTGTAGTGGCTAGAACACAATTCGCGCCCTCTTTGAAAGGGAGACGCGCAGAGCGAGTTCGGGCGGTCTACATATGGTAGGATACTTTTCATAAGAATCACCTATATAAGTATAAACTAGGTCAATTCTATGAGATTTGAGAAGAGCTATAATTCTCTAGAGCACTCATGAAAGAACAGGTTGTTCAGTGCCAAAATGAACACAACAGTGAGAACTAAACTGTGTCTGGTAATATACTGTGTGAGTTCTATTGTCTTGGTTTACACAAATGGCTGAATAGTTCAAGACATCATGTTCACTTGTTAGCTAGTAAATACGATAATGTCTCACAAGGGAAGGTTCAAATCCAAAAACTATCTATCATTTGCAAAATATTTCCAATATCTATACACTTTGTTCTCTCCGTCAAATTTCATTCATGTGGGGAATTGTTGAAATTTTGGTTTTTTATAGGTTTATTTTGGGCTAACTTTGAGCCCAAAATTCAGTGGATGCCACACGTGTTTTGGGGTGGGTCGGAAAAGGTGACGTGTTCATTGTCCCGTGGCGAGTCACACAGTGAAGACGGTACGTCAAAATCATTTATGAGTGAATGGAAAGTTGACGTCATTTTCGAGTTCGTAGAATGGACAAATAAAGAAATAAAATGTGGGTTTCCTTGAATTGGTTATCCCACATTGGAAACTTAAGAGAACTTATGTGTATATAAGTTCTAGAGGGCAACACTTGGGTTGGGCCCTAAGGGGCACCCCAAGTTTGTAGAAGGAAGGAGTTATGGACAAATTAAACTTTGGCTCAAACTACCATACACGTGCGCTCGCGCTACCACTTGTCCGACCGGCTGGCCGTGCCATGCACGGGTATAACGATCCCGGTTGTCCCTTTACTGTTCAGTTGTATTCCGGACTCGGTTCTGTGAAGTTGTTAGTTGTAATTGTCTTGTTGTCATACTTTAAATCGATTCGTTTGGGTTTTAGGATGTGTTGGGCTTGGTTGATTCAGGTTGGTAGAGTTTTGGCTCCCATTGTTGTTGCACAGTTTTCTTGATGGTCCGCTCGAGCGGGTCTTCTTACGCTGGAGCGGGGTTTACACCTTTCCAGTATTTTGTGTCCCTGTAAAACTTCTGCAGGTGTGATTTCTACGCTCAAGCGGGTTTCCTACGCTCGAGCGGGTCGCGCTCAAGAGGTCTTTTTGGCGCTGGAGCGGACAATGCATCTTGGGTGTAACTTCTGGGAGGGGGAATATCGCGCTCGAGCGGACTGGTTTTTCACACTCGAGCGGATGTGTTGTGCCTTTGTGTCTTGGCGCTCGAGCGGGCCTTCTTGCGCTCGAGCGTACCCAATTTTTTGTTCCTGAAGCTCGAGCATTGTGTTTTCCACTCGAACGGGAATATCGTATATCAAAAGTCAGTTAGGCTTTTTGAAATCACTTTTTACATTCACTCTCTCGCTCTTACTTTCTAAAAAGACATTTTGAGAGCCTCTCTCTCTAGGAACTCCCTTCTCTCTAGGGTTTGATCTAGTTAAAGTACTTTCATTTCCTTTGGCCTTTGTAAAAGTTGTCTTGATCGTCGAGGGCTTCGTTTTGATCCGTAGATCTTGGAGTTTGGAGCATTTTGGTTTTCTTCGTCTTCTTCCGTGGGCTCCGAAATTTGAGGTAGGGATTCCTACTCACTCTTATGGGTTGTAACCTAGATTATTGAGCACTTGGGTAGATGGTTTGATTTTGGGATCTAGGGTTTCGAAATGTGTAATGGGGGTTTTGTCATTTTGGTTCTTAAATATGTATTTTGGGCTTCAAAATGGTACTATTGTTGTTGGTTGTTGATTTATGGACCATGGGGTTCTTGTTGGAAAAAGGGGTAGAAAACCTTAAGTTGTAGTATAAATTAATTGATATAATTAATTTAGGAAAAATTTTGTTGTTTGGAATTAAGATGGAAATAATGAAATTGGCTCATTACATTGTAAAATGGTGGAGTTGGATTTATTAATCGCTCACTTTTGAAAACATTGACATTATATCTGTTGGAGCTTTTATTATCTGTTTAGAAATAATTGCTTGGGTTACCGGTGAAGGGTAGATGTGATTGTTGTAGACAATGTATGATGATTAGGCAAACTAAAACTAATCAATTGGGTATGTCATAGAGTATGACGGTTGATAGAATACATTAACGTTATGTATTGATTGATTGTGTATATGACCTATGCGTGCACACGTTGTGTCTGTGGGAGGAAATAGGGGATGTACTCCACGGTTTAGGGGAAGATAGGGGATGGACCTCTAAATCGGATGTTGCTTGGGAGGAGATAGGGGATGGACTCCACTGATACGGCTCATATGCTTGTCAGTTAAAGTGTTGATATAGCTCATACGCTTATCTTTGGAAGTGTTGATATAGCTAATATGCTTATCTGTTGAAATGTGGATACAGCTTGTATGCTTATCGGTTGATATGTTGATACAACTAGTATGTTTATCCTTAGTAAAACGGGAAGCGTTTAATATGAGTCACTGTCTTATATAAGTGGTTGGCCAGGTTCTGAGCCGTTGATGTAAATTGAGAAAATGATGAGAAATGGAAAATGAAATGAAATATGAACATTGTGATCATGTAATGGAAATGGGTTATGAATTGATTTAAGGTAATCGAACATTTATCAATTGCTAATGTCTTAGTTATTGCTCATACTGTGTTTAGCATATCTCTACTGGGCGTTGGCTCATCCTTTATGGGACATCATTTTCAGGTACAGGTAGCATGCCACCTCCAAGGACATAGCTTGGATGATGTTGAGAGTTGAGGACTCTTTTTGATTTATTTTTTTTGTATTACATGTATATCAAGCCGAGGGCTTATTTTGTATAGAGTTAGTACTCTTCTTTTGTGTAACCAAGTGTTAACTTGGAAAGCTGTAAGCCCATAGGGCATTTGCTTTTGTTGTTAACATGTAATACAGTTGTAAGAACTAATCTGATGAATGGAATTGGTTGATTTCTCTTATATCAATGCATGTCTAAAGTAATGGGTTTTATGTATTTTTTTGAGGGCGTTACAACTTGGTATCAGAGCGTACCGGGTTCGAATACTTTGGGTTCGTGAGAAGTGATTAGTATCACAATGGGTTTGTCTCGCTTATTGAGAGACTTAGATGTAATGTTATATACTTATGTGATAACATGCTTATGTGACTATATGGGTATGGGATTTGATTTCTGGGATATAGACTGGATCCTTGGGTTTCTGTGAGTCTTGTTGGAAAAGCACTTGATCAATGCTGTTTCTAACCGGAACTCTAGTAACGCCTTGGGACTGTCATTATCCGAGAATGAACTTCGTAAGTGCTTATGTGTTTATGTGCTTACGTGGAGTGAATTACAGTTGTTCATGCATTAGGACGCGGGTGTTTAGTTTCAGCACATTTATGAATGTGCTAACGTCTTTGTTATCTTTAATAGGATGTTAGGACGAGGTGGTAGGCATGGTAAGCCTAGGAGGCAGGAGGTGCCTTTACCGGATGACGTTCCGGCAGTGCAGGAGGGAGTTGGTCAAGCCAATGTGGCTGAGCCGGTGGGTCAGCAGGCTTTGGATGCCTTGGCCCGAGAGATAGTGGGAGCTTTGGGTATCCTCAGAGCTGAGAATCAGGTTGCAGAGGCAGGACCTTCTTTCTTGAAGAGGGAATTTTTCCGGTCTAACCCGGACAAATTTGTTGGAGACCCGAAAGAGCCACTTAAGGCTGACGAGTGGCTGGAACAGATGGAGAAGACGTTTGAGATGCTTAGCATCAAGGACGGGGGTTTAAAGGTGACCTTGGCATTCTTCCAATTGAAGGGAGATGCGGGTCAATGGTGGAAGTACGAGAAGGGCCGCGTTGGTGGTGTGTGGGGGGCTTTTGTAGATGCCTTCCAGGAGAAGTTCTTATCTTCAGCTGCTAGGGAGAAGCTAAGGAAACAGTTTTGCCAGCTTAAACAGCAGGGTTTGTCAGTGGCCGAGTTTGAGGCCTCTTTTACTAGCTTGTCCAAGTTTGCACCTGAACTGGTGGCATCCGAGGAGCGCCGTTGCTTTGAGTTTGAACGGAAGCTGAGGCGTGGACTCAAGCTAAGGGTTGGAGGGTCATTTATCCGGGAGTATAGACGTTTGGTGGATGCTGCAGCTCATATGGAGCTTATGATGCAGGAGAAAGATGATGAGAAGCATAGAGGCTCCAAGAGGAGCCAAGATGGCCAGAGTGATGGCAGGAGACAGAGGGGTTTTAACCCTCAGCAGTCTCAGGGCGGTTTGGCTAGATCGACCTTTCCAGTGCCAAGTGCAGGCTCCGGGAGAGGTAGTCAGGGAGGCTTGACTTGTTATACATGTGGCCAGTTGGGTCACAAGTCTTCGGTTTGCCCGCAGAAGGGAGAGGGTCAGCAAGCTGCTTCTTCTTCAGCTAGACTCAGGGCCAGAGTCAGGGCAAGGGCCAGCCTTTGTCTTGTTATCAGTGTAGACAGCCTGGGCACCTGAAGAGGTTTTGCCCACAGTTGAGTGCCACTTCGGGAGCGTCTAGTTCTAGGCAGACGCATAGTTATCACCCGATTCGATGCATGCGAGCCTCGAGGGCCAATCCGAGCCGTCATCCCAACAGGCGCAGCCTCTTATGCTCCTAGAGGTGAGCAGGTGGATCAGGGGCCTACAGGGCGCGTGTATGCTGTTACCACGCAGGACCTGGTACCGGTTCCGTCTATTGTGAGAGGTACCTTTCTATTTTGCAACTCGGTTGCTAGTGTATTGATTGATACGGGCACATCTCATTCTTTTGTGTCTGCTGCATTTGCATCTGTATTGGAGTTGGAGTTAGCACTATTAGCATCTCCTATATGTGTTGTATCGCCTATTGGGGGTGAATTGATTTTGAAACACGGATGTAAAGGTTATGATATAGAGGTCGCCGACCATAGGCTTCCTTTTCCTTTTGTTGTTATGCCCACGAAGGGTTTTGATGTTATTTTGGGTATGGACTAGCTATCGTCATACTGGGCAGTTATTGATTGCTACCGCCAGAGGGTCACTGTGTGTACCTTGAGCGGGGAGTGTTTCCATTTCTTGGGGGATCGGGTTGGTAGTGTATTGCCACCGGCGTATGATCTGCGAGGGCGGAGTGAGCTTAGTGGTCTACTTGCTATCTTTGTGAGTGGTGAGTGTAATGAGACCCAGATTGTGTTGCCGAGGGTGGTTTGTGAGTATTCGGATGTTTTTCCCGAGGATCTCGTTGGTTTGCCACCTCACTATGAGATAGAGTTCTCCATTGATTTAGTGCCCGGCACGATGCCGATTTCTATGGCACCTTACGTTTTGCCCCAGCCGAGTTGAGTGAGTTGAAGATTCAGCTCCAGGAGTTGCTGGATAAGGGCTTTGTTCGCCCTAGTGTTTCGCCGTGGGGAGCACCGGCCCTCTTTACTAAAAAGAAAGATGGTGCCTTGAGATTGTGTATCGACTATCGGAAGTTGAATCGGGCTACGGTTAAGAATAAGTACCCTATGCCCCATATAGATGATTTGTTTGACCAGTTGAAGGGTTCCCGTTGTTTCTCTAAGATAGATTTGAGATCGGGTTACCACCAGTTAAGGGTCAGAGAGGAGGATATTCCGAAGACGGCATTCCGCACACGGTATGGCCATTATAAGTTTCTGGTGATGCTGTTTGGGCTAACCAATGCACCGGCAGTCTTTATGGACTTGATGAACCGGATCTTCCGGGAATTCTTAGATCGTTTTGTAGTCGTTTTCGTGGACGACATTCTTATCTATTCACCTTCGGAGGAGTGCGAGGCACACTTGAGAGTAGTGCTTAAGTTGCTTAGAGCCCATAGGCTGTATGCCAAGTTTGGAAAGTGTGAATTCTGGCTGGGAGAAGTCAAGTTCTTAGGCCACGTAGTATCCGAGGAAGGGGTGTCTATTGATACATCCAAGATTGAGGTAGTGCAAGACTGGGCACAGCCTAAGAGTGTGTTTGAGATCCGCAGTTTTCTGGGATTAGCTGGGTATTACCGCCGGTTTGTGAAGGATTTCTCCAAGTTAGCTTCACCGTTGACTAGACTGACTCGAAAAGGAGTCAAATTCGTATGGAGTGAGACTTGTGAAAAGTCGTTCCAGGAGTTGAAGGTTAGATTGACCACCGCTCCGGTATTGATTATTCCGGAGAGAGAGATGGGTTACGTGGTTTATTGTGACGCCTCACAAGAAGGTTTGGGTTGCGTGTTAATGCAAGAGAGGAAAGTGGTAGCTTATGGCTCACGTCAGTTGAAATACACGAGAAGAATTACCCTACACATGACCTACAGCTAGCAGCAGTGATCTTTGCCTTGAAAATCTGGAGGCACTACCTTTATGGTGAGAGGTTCGAGGTGTTCTCGGACCACAAGAGTTTGAAGTACCTATTTACTCAGAGAGACTTAAATTTGAGGCAGCGAAGGTGGATGGAGTTCATTGAGGACTACGACTTCGAGTTGCACTATCACCCGGGGAAGGCCAATGTTGTGGTCGATGCCCTTAGTAGGAAATCCATAGGTGGTGTAGCTTGTATAGCCATCCGGGAGTGGGAGATGTTGGGGGCACTTGGTGAATTTGATTTGCTACTGGGCGAATCCGTTGAGGCTGCAACCTTGTTTTCTGTTGCTGCGCAGCCTACACTTGTGATTAGAGTGTTAGAGGCACAGAGAGGTGACCTTGAGGTAGAATCCCTCCTAGAGAAGATCTCCAGCGGGAAGGTTGAGAAGGGTTTGACGGTGTATCCCGACCTGAGTGTGAGATACCGAGACCGTTTGTTTGTGCCGGAGTCTTGCCGAGAGGAGGTACTCCGAGAGTTTCATAATTCACGCCTTGCGGTGCACCCAGGAGGCACTAAGATGTATCGGGACTTGGGTCGCCAGTTCTGGTGGCAAGGAATGAAGAGAGATGTGGCAGTCTTCGTGTCTAAGTGCTTTACTTGTCAGCAAGTGAAGGCCGAGCATCAGAGGCCAGCGGGTTTGTTGCAACCCTTGCCTATTGCCGAGTGAAAGTGGGAGCATGTCACTATGGACTTCGTTGTAGGTCTTCTGAGGACTCAGCAGGGTAGTGATGCTATTTGGGTGGTTGTAGACCGGTTGACTAAGTTGGCGCACTTTATCCCTATGCGCGTGAGAGATTCGGTAAATAACCTTGCCGATTTATATATTCAGGACATAGTGAGGTTGCACGGGGTCCCAGTGACAATCGTCTCAGATAGAGACCCTCGTTTTACTGCTAGGTTGTGGCAGAGTTTGTAGAGTGCCTTGGGCACTAAGTTGACTTTTAGTACAGCTTATCATCCGCAGACCGACGGGCAATCCGAGCGTACTATTCAGATCCTTGAGGATATGCTTCGAGGTTGTGTCCTTGACTTTAGTGGGACGTGGGAGAGGCACTTGCCATTGGTGGAGTTTGCCTACAACAACAGTTTCCAGTCTAGCATCGGTATGGCACCATTTGAAGCCTTGTATGGCCGATCGTGTAGGTCTCCAGTCTGTTGGGCCGAGGTGGGTGATGCACCATTGTTGGGTCCGGAGTTAGTAAGGGAAACGACGGAGAAGGTTGAGCTTATCCGTAGGAGGCTTGTTACAGCCCAAAGTCGTCAGAAATCATATGCCGACCGTAGGAGGAGACCTTTGGCGTTTGAGGTAGGTGATCACGTCTTTCTGAAGATATCACCTAGGCGAGGTTTGATGAGGTTTGGGAAGAGTGGGAAGTTATCCCCTCGGTTTATCGGTCCCTTTGACATCCTCGAGAGGATTTGGGAGGTTGCTTATCGTTTGGCTCTGCCACCACAGTTGTCCGGGGTTCATGACGTCTTTCATGTCAGTATGCTTCGAAAGTACGAGCCGGATCCGTCCCATGTGTTGGATTGGACCGACTTAGAGGTAGATGAGGATGCCTCGTATGAGGAGAGACCGATGCGGGTCTTGGATAGACAAGATCAAGTCTTGCGAGGCAAGACCATTCCCTTGGCAAAGGTTTTGTGGAAACATCACGGAGTGGAGGAAGCCACTTGGGAACGTGAGTTAGAGGTCCGTGAGAAATATTCGGACTTGTTTGTTGATGTGTAATCATGTATAGAAATTTTGTAATGTTATTGGACTTTAAGAACATTATGTATGTCTTAAGTCATAAAACATTGTGAATGTTTTGGTAAATGGAAGTTATGTTAACATTATATATGTTATGTATTGTGGGAATGCAAGCATGATGTTAATGTTGCATGTGTTATGAAGTTGTGGAAAATGAGTTGAAATTGGTAAATTTCAAAGGGGTGCAGGTTGATAATGCAGGTTGTTATGTGTAATGTGAAATGCCTTTTAAAAAGAGACGAGATTGACCGGTAATGGGTCAGAATGTTAAATATTATGTAGTAATATTGTTCAAACTGGAGAAAACTTGTTTTTAAAAAACTTGTGTTTAATTTCGGGAACGAAATTCTTTAAGGGGGAGAGGTTATAGCGATCCCAGTTGTCCCTTTACTGTTCAATTGTATTCCGAACTCGGTTCTGTGAAGTTGTTAGTTGTAATTGTCTTGTTGTCATACTTTAAATCGATTCGTTTGGGTTTTAGGATGTGTTGGGCTTGGTTGATTCAGGTTGGTAGAGTTTTGGCTCCCATTGTTGTTCCACATTTTCTTGATGGTCCGCTCGAGCGGGTCTTCTTGCGCTCGAGCGGGGTTCACACCTTTCCAGTATTTTGTGTCCCTGCAAAACTTCTGCAGGTGTGATTTCTACACTCAAGCGGGTTTCCTACGCTCAAGCGGGTCGCGCTCGAGCAGTTTTTTTGGCGCTCGAGCGGACAGTGCATCTTGGGTGTAAGTTCTGGGAGGGGGAATATCGCGCTCGAGCGAACTGGTTTTTCACGCTCGAGCGAATGTGTTGTGCCTTTGTGTCTTGGCGCTCGAGCGGGCCTTCTTGCGCTCGAGCGTGCCCAGTTTTTTGTTCCTGACGCTCGAGCGTTGTGTTTTCCGCTCGAGCGGGAATGTCGTATATCAGAAGTCAGTTAGGCTTTTTGAAATCACTTTTTACATTCACTCTCTCTCTCTTACTTTCTAAAAAGACATTTTGAGAGCCTTTCTCTCTAGGAACTCCCTTTTCTCTAGGGTTTGATCTAGTTAGAGTGTTTTCCTTTCCTTTGGCCTTTGTAAAAGTTGTCTTGATCGTCGAGGGCTTCGTTTTGATCCGTGGATCTTAGAGTTTGGAGCATTTTGGTTTTCTTCGTCTTCTTCCTTGGGTTCCGAAATTTGAGGTAGGGATTCCTACTCACTCTTATGGGTTGTAACCTAGATTATTGAGTACTTGGGTAGATGGTTTGATTTTGGGATCTAGGGTTTCGAAATGTGTAATGGGGGTTTTGTCATTTTGGTTCTTAAATATGTATTTTGGGCTTCAAAATGGTACTATTGTTGTTGGTTGTTGATTTATGGACCATGGGGTTCTTGTTGAAAAAAGGGGTAGAAAACCCTAAGTTGTAGTATAAATTAATTGATATAATTAATTTGGGAAAAATGTTGTTGTTTGGAATTGAGATGGAAATGATGAAATTGGCTCATTACATTGTAAAATGGTGGAGTTGGATTTACTAATCGCTCACTTTTGAAAACATTGACATTATATCTGTTGGAGCTTTTATTATCTGTTTAGAAATAATTGCTTGGGCTACCGGTGGAGGGTGGTTGTGATTGTTGTAGACAATGCATGATGATTAGGCAAACTAAAACTAATCAATTGGGTATGTCATAGAGTATGACGGTTGATAGAATACATTAACGTTATGTATTGATTGATTGTGTATATGACCTATGCGTGCACACGTTGTGTGTGTGGGAGGAGATAGAGGATGTACTCCACGGTTTAGGGGAAGATAGGGGATGGACCTCTAAATCGGATGTTACTTGGGAGGAGATAGAGGATGGACTCCACTGATACGGCTCATATGCTTGTCAGTTAAAGTGTTGATATAGCTCATACGCTTATCTTTTGAAGTATTGATATAATTAATATGCTTATCTGTTGAAATGTGGATACAGCTTGTATGCTTATCGGTTGAGATGTTGATACAACTAATATGTTTATCCTTAGTAAAACGGGAAGCGTTTAGTATGAGTCACTGTCTTATATAAGTGGTTGGCCAGGTTCTGAGCCGTTGATGTAAATTGAGAAAATGATGAGAAATGGAAAATGAAATGAAATATGAACATTGTGATCATGTAATGGAAATGGGTTATGAATTGATTTAAGGTAATCGAACATTTATCAATTGCTAATGTCTTAGTTATTGCTCATACTGTGTTTAGCATATCTCTACTAGGCGTTGGCTCACCCTTTATGGGACATCATTTTTAGGTACAGGTGGCATGCCACCTCCAAGGACATAGCTTGGATGATGTTGAGAGTTGAGGACTCTTTTTGATTTATTTTTTTTTGTATTACATGTATATCAAGCCGAGGGCTTATTTTGTATAGAGTTAGTACTCTTCTTTTGTGTAACCAAGTGTTAACTTGGAAAGCTGTAAGCCCATAGGGCATTTGCTTTTGTTGTTAACATGTAATACAGTTGTAAGAACTAATCTGATGAATGGAATTGGTTGATTTCTCTTATATCAATGCATGTCTAAAGTAATGGGTTTTATGTATTTTTTTGAGGGCGTTACAACGAGTGTAGATTGTGGGTTGGGTCAGTTCTAATATTAATTTTTTGGACAAAGATTTATTTGAATTTTTTTCATAAATTCTTAAGGGAAAATTTATTTTTTCTAAACAAAATTAATTTAATTTTTGCTCCAGATTTTTCTATCCAAAGTTACCTCATCCAGTGCAATTTTTCTAAATAGATTAAACTGTCGAAATAGTTTTTCAAATCTGTTGCACCCGGACAAATACAGTTTCTGCACAGAACAGATTTACACTACCCAGACAGATTCAAATATGCTAGCAGTTTTGGACAGGTAGAAAACTGCCAGCAATTATTTGTTTGCACCTGTTCTGTTTGAAAATAGATCTATTCATTTGAAATTGAACATGTTCGGACAGCCATAGTTTGCCTTTAATTACTAGCCATTTCCAGCAATCTTTGGAGACTAAAAAATTCATTTTCTTGCTGTCCAGATTTTGTTCTGTTGCATATATATTCTTCATATAATTTTACGAAAAAATTTAGAGTGTATAGAACACAGGTTTTGTTCATCGTACTAATTGTTTGGAGTGCTACTACAATTTATGAAAATCATTATATCCTGAGAGATAGACGTCTTTTATCCGTAAGCACCATAGCGAGGCGAATTTGTCTTAAGGACAAAGTCTCACACACTCGACTTGATCTTTTTGTACTTTTACATTTCAGTCAAATAAATTCTGTAAGTAATTTATTTTTATTTGTTTGATTTGTTTCAAGTTATTTATTTTACATAGAAGAATGTTCCAATAAAACATTCTTGTAAACCTCAGAGAAAGAAGAGTTTCTTCCATGGAAGTAGCTAAGGCCATCAAAAAGCTCAAAAACTGCAAAGACTTGCTATTGGATTTGTACCATAAGTTTTTGATTAGAGAGGTTACTATTTCTTCCATTTTGGGACAAATTCATGGTGTTACAATAGTAGAAAGAGAAGAGAAAAGAGAACTCTTGTATTCAATATATGAATGAATAGGTACACACTCCTTTATATAGTAGAGAAGATGTATATACTATAACAGATATATACAAATAATATCCTAATATATCTTAATACACTATATTAACACCCCCCCTCAAGCTTAAGGTAGTAATACAGATATCAAGTTGAGCTTGAAAAGTAAATTAGAAAATCGTCCTAGAGGATGAGCCTTGGTGAAGATGTTAGCTGTCTGACCAGTAGATGTCACAAAGATAAGACAAATAGTGCCACTAGTAACGTGTTACTAGATGAAGTGACAATCAATCTCAATATGCTTAGTGCGATCATAGAAGACATCATTATGTGCAATCTGAATAGCACTCTGACTGTCACAATAGAGGGTAGTGGCAATAGGATGGGGAATTCCCATATTAATAAAAAGCCAGATGCCACACAAGCTCTTGAGTAGTATTTGCAAGAGCAGGATACTCAGCCTTAGTACTAAAACGAGCAACAAGAGTTTGCTTCTTGCTACGCCAAGTAATGAGAGAATCACCTAAGGAGAAGCAAAATCCTGTAGTAGAGTGGTGGTCAGTAGGATCCCCGGCCCAATCTGCATCAGAAAATGCATGTAACTATAGAAAAGAGTGTGCTGAGTATTGAAGATCATAGAACATAGTGCCTTTTAGATAGCGCAAAATGCAAACTAGAGCATCATAGTGCGGAGAGCGAGAAGTAACCATGAACTGACTGACAATGTGAACAACATAGGCAATGTCTGAACGAGTAGCCATGAGATAGACAAGACTGCCAACTAGCTAACGAAATAAAGTAGCATCAGACAATAGGTGACCATCAAGAGGTGTGAGACGAGTTTGAGGATCAACTGGAGTAATAACAGTCTTGCAATCGATAAGACCAGTACGAGTCAAGAGATCAGAGATATACTTGGCTTGCTTTAGAAAGTAACCAGAAGGATCATGAGAAATTTTCGAGCCGAGGAAATAGTTAAGCAAACCCAAATCTGTCATCTCAAACTGGTGACTAAGGAATTACTTGAGACTGGAGATGCCCACTATGTCATCGCCATTGATGATCATATCATCCATATAGAGAAGAAGAAGAATAATACCACACTCTATTTGACGTATAAACAAGGCAGAATCATAGGCACTGGAAAAGAAGCCAAAGTCATGAATGGTAGAACTAAACTTGGCAAACCAGACACGAGGAGCTTGTTTTAAACCATACAAAATATGATGAATTTTGCAAACTTTGACGGATGGAACAGAGGAACCAGGCGGAGGTTGTATAAAAACTTCCTCAGTGAGATCACCATCAAGAAAGGAGTTTTTGACATCCATCTAATAAAGACTCCAATGGCAAGCAGCAGTAACTGCTAATAAGCTGCAAACTAAAGTAAGACAAGCAACAAGAACAAATGTTTCCTCATAGTCAATCCCATACTCTTGCGTGAATCCCCGGGCAACAAGACGGGCTTTGTAACGTTCAATGGAACCATCAGAATAAGTTTTGATCTTATAAACCCATTTACAACTAATAGCAGTCTTGTCAGGAGGAAGATTAACCACATCCCAGGTATGAGTTTTATCCAAAGCCTGCAGTTCATTAGTCATAGCTTACTGCCAAAGAGGGTTAGAATAAGCCTCATGATAGGAAGTAAGTTCATGAGAGGAAAAAGCAGTGGAACTAACAATATAATCATGAAAAATAACAAAAGGTTATTTTACCCTAATCGAATGATGATCTGCTAGAGGAGATGGTGGTGGGGATGAATAAAGGTCCACAGGAGATGATGGAGGAGGCTCCACAAGAGATAATAGAGGAGGCATAGGACCATCGTCAGATACAAAAACCTTATGATTGACAGTAGGCATAGGCAACTGTGAAGGCGTTAAACCAGAATCTGTATCAAATTTAGGAGACAGCAAGTCCATAGAAAGATTAGTAAAAAAACAAGGAATGGATGGACTATGATAGATGAAACTTAGAGAAAGTAGAGAACATTTTGTGTTCCCGGAAAGCCACATGACGAGAAATACGAAGATGCTTGGAGACTGGATCCCAACAGCGATAGCTTTTATGTTCTATACATACCCCAAAAAACAGCAAAGACGAGAACGAGGTTCTAGTTTAGTGTGTTCATGAGGTTAAAGGAGAACAAAACAAGCAGGGCCAAAACTTTAAGAGTGGTGTATGTAGGAGGAGAACCATACAAACGTTCATAAGGAGAGAGATTGGCTATGAGAGGAGTAGGCACATGATTTATGGTGTAGACAACAGTGATAACAGCTTCCCCCCAAAACTTTCTAGGACACGAAAAGGAGATGAGAATGACCCGAGTAGTGTCTAGAATATGACGATGCTTTCTTTCAGTGCAACCATTTTGTTGGGATGTGCCTGCACAAGAACGATGAGATTGGGTACCATAGACCCGAAGAAAGGAAAGAAAATCAAAATCCAAGTATTCCATAGCATTATTAGAACGAATAGTTTGAGAAGACTGAGTATAGACCATGGCAGAGAAATCATAATAAACCTGTTTAAGTTCAGACCGATTTTTAAGAAGAAATATCCAAGTGTAACGAGAAAAATCATCAACAAAAATCACAAAATATCTAAACTCCCCTCCCATGGTCGAGATGGGGGAGGGTCCCCATATATCGGAATGCACAATAGCAAATAGGGTAGTAAAAATATAATTACTTTTATTAAAAGGTAAACAATCAACATTTTCAGAACTAACACGACCTAACCGACCACTAGAAACCAAAGTTTTTAAACGACTAAAAAAGACATGTCCTAAAGGACAATGCCAAAGGTAAAAAGAAGATATAGAAGTAAAAGTAGCGGAAAAGACAACAGAAGCAGCAGTGGATGATATAGATGGAATGCAAATATGAAGAAGTTCAAACAGACGTCCATGCCTATGGCCTATCCCAAGGATTTGTTTCGTTTGAGGGTCCTGCACCAAACAACCATTAGCAGAAAAAGTGACAGCGAGACCAAGTTCACACAATTGACCAATAGAGATAAGGTTTAATTTAAGAGCAGGAATGTAATAAAAACATTAGAGAGATACAGTGGAAGTAGAAATTTGACCAATGTGACTAACAGACATATGAAAACCATCAGCAGTATGTATAGAGGGAACAGAAGAAGATGATGAGATAGAAGAAAATGTAGTAGAATCAGAGGTCATATGATTACAGCAAGCGGAATCAAAATACAATAAAGGATTCCTTGATGTGACTGAAAAAGCAAGAGAAGGAAGAGTACCAGATTTGGCAAGCACCTGCTGGATAATGGACTTAACATCATCCATAGAAAATGATGGAGCAATAGGATTAGTAGGGTGGGGAGTGCACGGACTCTCTGATACAACAGCAGCAGCAGCAGTAGGAGGATGAAAACCATAAGCAGATTTGGACTGAGGCCCAAAAGGTGAAGATCCTTTCTTGAAAGAAAATGTAGGGGGAACGCGAGGACAATTGCTTTGGTGATGACCTGGAGCAGTCTTGTGGCAAGTCAAGTAGTCACAAACTTGGCACTGAAGTAAAGAATGATTGGCAGATAGGCCATGGTTGCGACGATAAATACACGAGCTAAGAGGCTGTGAAGATAAAGAACCTCGTGATGATGGCGTAGCAAGTGCAGAATCCAAATTTGGAGTTTTGAGCATCCCAAAAATGAGTTTCTTCTGACAAGAGTTCAGTAATGGCTTGCTTTAAAGTCGATAAGGTAAGACGATGGAGCAATGAAGCAGGCACATGTTCAAAAGTCCTATGAAGAGCCATGAGAAACTGCAATAGTTGCTGATGATTCCTATGAACAATGAATAACTGTACATCCTCCGAATGTGCCCATGTAGGTTCAAAAAGAGCCAACTGGTCCCAGACAAATGACATCTGGGATAAAAAATTATTGATGGATTGACCAGGCTCTTGGCACATGTGATGAAGAGTTTGTAGGAGTTGATATTAGTGAGCATGGTCAGTAGTCTGATAGCGTTCCTTTAAGAAATCCCAAATTGCCTTAGCAGGAGAGACAATGGAATCATCATCCTTAAAGCGTCCAAACTGAAGGTTAATGGAAGGAACAGAAGTAGCCCGGAACCACGTGATAATCTTATAGTTTTTCCCTTCCCATTCACCAAGACGCTCATTGAAAGCAAGTGCAGTCTCTTTGTCTTCCTGGATGGGTTTAGAAAGAGCACCAGTGATAATACGCCAAAACCGCTCCTCTTTGATGAATCCAAAGAGAGCTTGGGCCCAGAGAACGTAGTTAGACCCATCAAGTGTAACAGAGACAGAATGGATGTTGTCAGAACGATCCATGATGCTCAAATAGGGCAAAAACAAAGAAAAAGTTGCTTTGTAGAGGCAAATTTTTCCAAAACAGAACACACCAACAGATTCAGGAGGCTGAAAACAGTGAGGATACGGCTGAACGGACCAAAAATATGACCAGAAAGGCAGTGAATCGGCTGGTCAGAGTGGGTTAACCAATCTAGTCAACTAGGGCTGATGTCACAGTAGCGGGGATAATATCAGCAGGTGCGATGCACACTAGCAGAGAGGCGCGCGGCACACGATAGTAGGGGAGAAGCAGCGGCGCACGAAAGTAACCAAGGTTGACGTTAGCTGACGTCAGAAACACACAACTCACATTAGCAGATGAGGCCGCGGTGCACAATAGCACGGAACAAGTGCAGGAGGTGCGTAGGGCGTGTAGGATAATGGGACAGTGCATGGCCAATCTTATGACGACGCGTGGAGCGTCGGATAACGATGAATCTGGTGGCGTTGGCTTTGTCTTGAAGAGATGAAAAAGCTGGTGTAGTCCAATCTGTGAAACAGAAAAAGACTAGATACACAGAAACAAACGTGAGAATGAAGCAATCTGCCAGACAGAAAAAAAAAATATGATGCAGAAGAAGAGGAGGCTAGGAAAAAACCCTAGGCTCTGATACCATGTTACAATAATAGAAAGATAAGGGAAAAGAGAACTCTTGTATTCAATATATGAATGAATAGGTACACACTCCTTTATATAGAAAAGAGGATAAGTATATACAGAGAATATACTATAACAGATATATACAAATAATATCCTAATTTATCTTAATATACTATATTAACACATGGAATGTTGATTCTTATGTCTATTGATCATCCTGTCAACTCAACATTAACAAATGCAAAAGAATTGCTGCTTGGTGTTAAGGCAGCGATAAACCATAGATTCCACGACCTTCAAACTCAGCTCCATGTTAACGACCCAATTGCATCATTCTCCAATGTTAAGAGTATCTACAAGATTCTAGAAAGTTTTAGAGAAATCTAGAAGTTTCTACAACATTCTAGAACAATTTGGAATTTAATAAGGAATTTAGAAGAATTCGGAAGGTTCTAGAGTATTTTAGAAAAATATAAATAAATAAAAAAACTTGATTATCTATTAGAATAGTTTAGAGAATTTTAAACTATAATGGAAGTATGAGTTATCCTAAAATATTCTAAAAGGCTAGTGATGATCCTTAAATCAAGTTGATTCTAGCCATTCATTGAGGAGGTGGACGACTATGTAAAAGGTGAAACACCTATAAAAATTATGTTTTGGATTCTTCTGCATTGTATACTCCATGGTAGAAATGGTTGTCCATAATTCTGCACCAATTCTTACAGACACATCGAAATCGTAAAAGAGATCATATAGGTAGTTTCGCGAGTATCTTGAAGATGACTTCTTTTGGGTACTAAACAAAAGTAGTTACAGTTTGCCCTCCTTTCATCTTTTGCAATGCTTTCTTGTTGTTTCCATTTTGCTTTTTGGTTTTCTTCTTTGGTATCATTTAGATTGCAGACTATGTCTATTTCGGGGTATGTATGCCTTAAGAATCTTCAACTACTTACATATGACCTTACAAGTGTTGCTGGGTTTCAAAAAACTAGGGTTTAACAAATATATGATCTCTTAAATTTAGGATTCAACAACAATTGCTCATTGGCATGAAATTGTGAGGAAAATACTGTAATTATGCAAAACAATCATGATAGAATCAAAAGTAAGCACGAAGGGAATTGTTAAGAAAAATTATGTAATTATAAAAAAAAATAACAATAAATTGGATGGAAGCATGACAGACTATCAGAGATGAGATGCCATTCATTATTTATTTGAGAAAATATTTGGAAATCTTCAAATAATTATGATTCTACTTATTCAAAATATTATAGGGAACAAAAAAATTAAGAATCAAAATATTAGTTATTATTATGAGGAAGAAGTGTGCCTCGTGTAAAATAAGCATAAAGAACAAAGCAAACCATTTTTTTCTTTCAAAATTGATAAAATTAATACACATTATATCTGTGATAATGGTTGGAGGTTATCTGTGATTATGTGTGTTTGGTCCAATTTTTAGTTGCCAAATGTGCTTTTTCTTGAGTTAACCCAAAAAATGCAAATATGATTACTTGATGCCTAATGCACTTTGTGCCTATGATGCAAAGTATGACAACATTACAGAGCAGTTGAATTGAGAGGTTGAAAATCTCTAATTAAAAATTAGCATCCTTTTATTAGAAGACATTAATCACATCCAGTGCAAATAGAAAAAATTGTGATGCCTAACTAACATGTCTTGTTTTCTTTTAATTGTGTTTACCTTATTTATGTTGGGAGTGTCGGGGTTTAATCTGAGGTCCTGTTGACCGTTTGAGTTCACCATTCATGAAACTTCCTTCAGATCCTCATCTTTGTTTCATTCTGAAGTTGAGTCCGCTCATTTTGAGAAGAATGAAATCAGACTAGAGGCATCTTTGTTTCAGTTAGTGCAATTTTTGGATGGAGGACAAGGCCACACGTGCGGGGGCTTGGGTCGCACGTACGGAAGTGGGGCCGCATGTACGAGAAGTGAGGCTGCACGTGCAGTGAGGTGTGGTCGTCGATAGTACATGATTGCTTTAATTGCACGTGCGGAGGCAGGTAGGGGAAATAGGCCGCATGTGCGGATGGGTACACACCGCACGTGCAAAAGAAGGCGTGCACGTGCGGAAAGTGCTGGGCCTGAATTTTTTTTTTCATTTTCTTCTCCTTAGGCTGAGTGTATCTCACTTTTCTCTTATTTCTCTCTCTCTCTCTCTCTCTCTTGAAAACACATTTCTTTCCATTCTCTCTACTTTTCCCTCACCAAACCACATTAAACCCTTGATTTCTCCAAATCCTTTATAGTTTTGACCCTAGCCCCTTCATCAAAGTTGGAGAACTCTTCGAGGGTTAGGTTTTGTGCGGTAGAGATCAGGTTTCAACACCATTGATTTTGGGGGTTTCTTCTCTCTTTTTTTTTTTCCAAAACTTGAGATAAGGATAATCTTTGAGTTATATATATATTTTTGCAAGTTTATGTTGATTTTGGAACTTCCTCTTGTAGTATGAGACTTTAATTTTTATTCATGAGTTCTTGATGATTTTAAAAGGAGTTTTCCTCAATGTTTTCTAAAAACTCTTGGGAACATGAACTATATTGTTGAGGAGAGATGTTGTTTTGGAAAATCCTTTAAAAAACGATGAAAAACCTAGTTTTGTGGAAACCCTAGAAATTGGGGATTTGTTTTTGAGAAAATGTCATGATGTTATGAAATCTATGGTTGTTTAGTATTACGGTGAATGTGTGTTTGGGATGTTTCTATGATTATGCATAAAGAGGAAATTCCATGGAAAGAAAATGAGTAGTAATTTAATTGAAGCTTGTTTTATAGCTTTTTATATTTTGACTCTTGGAAGCACCACCACTACCAGCAGCCTCTGGAGAGAGATTGAAATTGATTCTCTCCCAGTCCAATTAAGCAATTTTCATGTAGGAATAACAATGTGTTATGTTAATGGAACTATATATTGTTTGGGTATGCAGAATGATATTATGGCCATTGACGTAGGAGACGAGAAGTTTAGATACTTTTCTCACCTAGTTCTAGATGATAGAAGGCGTTCGCTATATCCCATACAAGTCAGAGAGTGTCTGGCTGTGATGGATGACAGGTGTGACAATCTTTGGATATTAGATGAAAGTTTGATGCATTGGAAAAGGGAGAGTCTAAGTCTAACAATTCTAGATTTTGTCAAGTCGATCGATTGAACATTGGGAAATATCTCTAGATGGTGAGTGGACTGAAAATTGGAAGATGTTAATTCCGATTGGTACCATTTATAGTGACAATGAGATTTTGGGAGAAGGAACACATCCTTAGAATTATATTACTATGAACTGAAAGGTAAACATTTCAGGAGGATTAGTTGTACTGATTTTCTAGCCTTATCCAACCAGTTTAAGGAACTGCATCCGGTCTCTTTCTCTAAACATGTGGAATGCTTGTTCTGCTTGAAGGGATATAACTAACTAAAAAGAAAGGCAGGAAAAAAAAAAAGAGTTAGTTTTTAATTTTTTATATAGGTGATGCAAAAGAAACAAATGAATATATGATGGCAATATTTCAGTCTTTTGTGATTCTAGAATTTTTTTTTAATTTTTTTTTTTTTTATAAGCCATATTTAGTAGTTTTGCGGTAGCACTATGATTTGGTTGTAAGTGACTAATTTTTTTGACTCAATTGACCTTTATGGAGCTACATTAGTCCAAATTTAGTAGTTTTATGCACCATCATTGTATTCATGCAAGTGTACTTGTTTTTACCTTTGTATTGTTTTGGCCTTTTTGTATTGGATGTAAGTACTCTGATTTTGGTTTTGTTCTTTGGGTATGTATTTGTTCAATGTTTGAGTTGTGTGTTCTAATAAGTTGGAACCTATCCAGTTCTCAGTTGGTTTTTTTTTTTTTTTTGAGGTTTCACATGTTTGATTAATCTTGCATTGGGTGCCAACATAATTAGGATCCAATGTATTAACGATGAGATCCTCGAAATCTCTCTAAAAATTGTGCTAGCCACACTTGGTCACATATTTTGTTTACATAATTATACTAATTTCGACAAAGATGATGCAAACCCATCTAAACTCTGCTACTAGGGAGCCTGTCATAGAAAGAGCAGAAGATAATCAAGGGTGGACAACGGTAACAAGATTGCAGGAAAAAACTAAAAGATCTTTCACTATTTTTGTTGCCAACTTGCCCAAGCATATGCAAGTTGATTCCTTCAAAGGCGTTTTTCAAAGATTTGGCAAAGTCATTCAAGCTTCAATTCCTAATAAAAGAACTAAGAAGTTTAACCCCATATTTGGCTGTATTTGCTATGATAATCAATTTTCAGCAGAGGAGGCATCTTAGAAATTCAATGGGGCATGGTATGGAGACCACAGACTTATTGTCAAACCAGCTAGGTTTGAAAGGCCACTATACCAAGCTCATGTCCAGTTAATCCAAAAGCAGATAGCAAACACACGAGAGATGAATCAGCCCGTCCCAAGGCATACTCTGCAACTGACAAATCAAATTAAATCTTCCTATGCCGAAGCTCTAAAAGGAGGTCATCAAGCCAAGGACTTTAACATCAAGGTTCATGCAAAGGAAGGAGACAATGAATGGCTTTATCAAAGTGTAGTGGTAAGAGTAACCCTACCGTTTGCGGACCAATCCATTAGAGATTCATTTTCTACAAAGGATGCAAGTAGAATACAAGTTCGTGCTATGGGGGGTAAGTCTTATGTGCTAACATTTGATTCGAGGGAAGAGATGCTAAACAGACTAGAAATGATGAAGCTTGGTTCAACAGAAGGTTTGAAGATACAAAGTAATGGTCATTTTGGAAGCGTGATAATCCTTGTACTAGAGCAATTTGGATAAACTATTATGGTGTTCCATTAAACCTATGGAATTTCAACACCTTCAAGAGTATTGGAAATGTTTGGGGCGAGGTGGTCTCAGTTGATGAATCAACATTGAGTGGCTTATCCTTTATAAGCGGGAAAGTGCTGATTGTCACTAGCCAGTTTGAGGTCATCAATAGTCTTGTACATCTTGTTTGTAAAGGGGTTGAGCACAATATCAGAGTGGTAGAGGAACAGGTGGTCAACATCTCTCCAGACTTTCTTGACCAAGGAGATTCTTCGGAGGAGGAAGATGATGACTCATCGGATGATATGGACTGTCTAGCTGACAGGGACAAAAACCAACCTGTCACGACCCAAACCCGACCCTATAGGTTTAGCGCCGTAACCAGCGAGTAATCCATGGATTACCTACGGCCTCTGAAGACATTAACCAATAATAAGGGGCTGCAGAAGCAAATACAGAAAGTAAACAAGGTCCAATGAGCTGTGATGACGTACATAGGACAGGAAATTCAAAACTTATTTATATACATAAACATGCTAGTCGAGTACACCCATATGTACAAAATATTTATACAAGTACATCCCAAGATCCAACTTAGCAAAACAGGTACAAAAGACTAGCATGAGGTGCAAAACTGCCATGGCATCGGACTCCAGGCGGAACCTCCTCGGGAGGCGCAACAGGTGGCTGACCAAAAACAAAACAGAGGGCCATCAACTCTGGCCAGGGTCTTGTGCCGGCTTACCTACATATATAATATAAACTGTGAGCGAAAGCCCAATGAATAATAACAGAGTAAAGGGTTTAATGAATGATGTCCATCACAGAGTTAGGAATCAGAGTTTATATCAGAAACAGAATCTTATCAGAAACAGAGTCTTATGCATATTCAGATTTCAAATCAGATATAGGTTCAGATACATGCTCATATTCATATTCAAGTTTTGCATAAGATCATATGTGGTACACCCATTAGCTATCAGATCAGGCAAGTCCGAAGACCACAACAGGTAGGTCCTAAGACCACAACAGGCAGGTCCGAAGACCACAGCAAAGTTGGTACCAACGACCACAAAGGTCCATATCTTGCGCGCAAGTAGCCATGGTATTGTTACCCCCAGGCAAGGGCCATAGGCCACGATATTGTTACTCCCGGGCAAGGGCCATCAGCCACGGTATTGTTACCCCCGGGCAAGGGCCATCGGCCACGGTATTGTTACCCCCGGGCGAGGGCCATCGGAACTAAGGGTGCCACAAATACTTTTCAGAAAACTGGACATTCATTCATTCATTTCCAACATATCATAGCTTTTCAAGAACCAATCATTTCGTAACATAGTATACTGAAAATACATAACATTGAACATAACTTTACAAAGTTATTACTCACAGTGGGCGTTGATACGGTGAAGCGAAGTCAAAAGGGTCAGACAAATTGCGGCCCGTGACCTACATAACACATCACGGATACACACTTTGAAACATGCACTCCAATTGTACAGAACTTACATCAACGATTCTAAGTGTGTACCTAACCCCTTACCCTTAGTATGGAGCCTTAACCTGGCCTAGGAATGCCTAGGATGGAATGAGGGAGTGAAAATGCCTTAGAAAATGTTTTTCAAAAGTTGCTGGAAACAGGGGTCTCGCTCGAGCGAGCCTTCCTTCGCTCGAGCGAGCTTGCAAAATCAAAAGGGCTCGCTCGATCGAGGAATCCTTCGCTCGAGCGATCTGATGAGATGAAAAACTACTGGTTGTTGATTTTTCCCGCTCGATGCTCGCTTCGGCGTGAGACCTGACTCTTCGCTCGGCCTTGAGTCTCTTCGCCGGCGCAGTCTTCGCTTCGGCGTCATACGCGCACCAAGATTCTGAGAGCTTGAAATTTACGCTCGAGCGGATCTCTGAACAAACGATGGTCGCTCGAGCTAGGAATCCTTTGCTCGAGCGAGGATGCCAAATTCTGGAATTTCCAGATTTGCCTTCCAAGTTCGAACCAAGCATTCACCAACCCAAAACTCAACCTCTTGGGCCCAAATTCTGGAAAAACACTTTAAACACATAGTATATCAAGTTTTAAAAGCCAATTTGTAAATTCAAGGGCCAAGAGTGAGTCAATTTGAGCACCATTTCCATAAATCTACAAGAACAATGTTTAAACCAATATGCAAGAATTCAAATGAACTCCAAAACTCCAAACCATGATCAAGTGGTCAATTTGGTGGAAAAACATGATGAATACATGGATGATACTTAGGAAATGAACATGCATGTAAGTTTTTATGAAGAACAACTTCAAGGTCCAAGAACAAGTGCATGCATGTATGAGCTAAGTTCTAATTCAACATGTATGAGTTAATTCTAGACTCTAATCTCCAATTGGTCAACAACCATGCAAAAGCTAGTTCAATTACATAAATGAGAGGATGAATTCCTACCTTAAACCTTCAATTCCAAGCCTAGGAGCTTAATTCTTCCAAGTTGCCTACAATTTCCTCCAATTCCAAGCTAGACTTGTTGAACTCAAGTTTTTCCTACTCTCTCTCCCTCTAGTCGTTTATGTTGAAGAGAAAAGGGGCTCAACAATTGACTTCCTAAGCTTATTCACTTCAAGACCAAATGAGCCTAGCATTATCTACTAAATGACAAAATAGTAATTAACTAGGTCCATTATTAAAATGTTATGTAATCCGATTTAAACATTCCAAATTGAAACTTAATTGAACCTACCATAAATTACATAAAATCTAACTAGTCCAAAACACTAATCAATTTCAGAATCGGGCGCCGATAAGGCTTCCAATTTACAAATTAAAGTGTAAAACACGAACAGATATTCCGACACCGCACAGATAAAAACACATAATTCATGCAATGCACATGCAAATTAGTCCCGGATTTCCTCTTAATTATTATTAGGCTTAATTAAGTTTCAATTAGCGTTAATCAGGGTCGGGGTTATTACAGTCTTCCCCCCTTAAAAGAGTTTGGTCCCCAAACTCAAATTACCTTCATTCGAAGTCAACATCGGGTCTAGAGGAAACAAATCCGGATATTTTTTCTTCATGTCTTCCTCGGTTTCCCAAGTTGCATAGGTTCCCCCGTGGTTCTGCCAATCAACTTTCACCAACGGTATCTCTTTGTTTTTCAGTCTTTTAACCCTTCGATTCACAATCTGGATAGGCCTTTCTTCGTAGGTGTAGTCATATTTCAGAAGTACATGTGTCGGCTCAATGACGTGGAGTGGATCTCTCAGATATTCCCAAAGCATCGACACATGAAAAACGTTGTGCATGTGTTCCATCACTGGAGGCAAAGCTATTCGATATGACACCGGATTGATCTTTTCAAGAACTTCGTAAGGTCCAACATACCTTGGCGCTAATTTTCCCTTCACACCAAACCGAGTTTGACCTTTCATTGGGGTCACCTTGATGAACACATGATCCCCCACTTCATATTCCCTTTCTCTTCTCCGAACATCGGCATAACTCTTTTGCCTACTCTATGCAGTTTTCAAACGCTGCTGTATCAGTTTCACTTTCTCGGTTGTTTCTTGCACAAGTTCCGGTCCCAACAACGGTTTGTCACCCACTTCAACCCAACATATTGGAGATCGGCACTTTCTTCCATACAATGCTTCGTAAGGAGCCATCCCAATACTTGAGTGGTAACTGTTGTTGTACACAAACTCAGCTAATGGCAAATAGGTTTCCTAATTTCCCTGAAAGTCTAACACACACATTCTGAGCATGTCCTCCAGAGTTTGGTTAGTTCGTTCAGTTTGGCCATCAGTCTGTGGGTGGTAAGCGCTGCTCAATCTCAATTCTGTTCCCAAGGCCTATTGTAAACTTTGCCAAAATCTAGACACAAACTTCGAGTCCCTGTCAAACACAATAGACACTGGAACTCCATGCAATCTCACAATTTCAGTCATATAGATGTTGGCCAATTTATCAGCATTATAAATGGTTTTGACAGGCAGAAAATGTGCAGACTTAGTTAAACGGTCAACTATAACCCAGATAGAGTCTATACCTCGAGTAGAACGAGGCAATCCCACTATGAAATCCATGGTGATGTGCTCCCATTTCCATTCTGGTATTGGGAGTGGTTGTAGCAAACCGGCAGGTCGTTGATGTTTAGTTTTTACCTGTTGGCAGTGTAGACATCTAGCCACAAAGTCTGCAATACTCCTCTTCATTCCAGGCCACCAAAAATTCTGTTTCAAATTGTGGTACATCTTCGTGTTCCCCGGATGCATAGCAAACTTACTACTGTGAGCTTCAGTCATAACACGTTTCCTCAAATCATAGCAATCAGGCACACAAAGACGGCTCTGAAATTTCAGTACACCATTTTCAAACACAAATTCGGGCCTCGGTTTCGAATCAAACTCCTCTATAATCTTTTTCAAGTGTTCGTCTTCACATTGTTTCTGTTTAATCTCATCAAGAATAACAAGTTGAGCAAAGATAGCAGATATCAGTCCACCTTGTTCATAGCCAGTTGACAAGTCTTTTCGGCTGGATAACAAACACGACATAGTTGTACCAGATTTTCGGCTCAAGGCATCCGCCACAGTATTAGCCTTTCCTGGATGGTATAAGATTTGCAAGTCATAATCCTTGATTAGTTCCATCCAACGTCTCTGTCTCATATTCAACTCCTTTTGGGTGAAGAAATATTTCAAGCTTTTATGGTCTGTATAAACCTCACAAGTTACCCCATACAAATAGTGCCGCCATATCTTCAAAGCAAATACCACGGCTGCCAATTCGAGGTCGTGTGTTGGGTAATTCTTTTCATGTGGTCGGAGTTGTCTAGAAGCATAGGCAATCACCTTCCCATTTTGCATTAGTACACACCCCAAGCCTTTATAAGAAGCATCACTGTACACTTGAAACCCATCAGTACCATTTGGCAAGGTTAAAATTGGTGCAGTCACTAACCTGGTTTTCAACTCTTGGAAAGCTGCCTCTCTTTGATCATTCGGTCAAATGGCATGTTTTTACGAGTTAAGCGTGTCAATGGAAAGGCAAGCTTTGAGAAGTCTTTCACAAATCTCCTAGTAACTGCAAGTCCCAAAAGCTTCATACTTCATGTCACATTTGTAGGTCTCGGCAGTCCATGACCTCAATTTTACGAGGGTCCTGAAACACCATTTTGTCAATCACATGGCCGAAATGTCACCTTTGTCAAACCAGAATTCGCACTTAGACAATTTAGCATACAACTTCTTTTCTCTCAATATCTGCAAGGCGGTTCTCAGATGCTTTTCATGTTCTTCCCTGTCTTTAGAATATATCAGAATATCATCAATGAATACGACAATAAAATCATCTAGATATGGTTTAAATACCCTATTCATAAGATCCATGAAAGCAGCAGGTGCATTTGTCATCCCAAACGACATTACCAAGAATTCATAATGTCCATATCTAGTTCGGAATTCAGTTTTCTCTATGTCTTTGGCTCTAACCTTTAACTGATGATACCCAGACCTAAGGTCAATTTTTGAAAACACTTGGGCACCCTGAAGTTGGTCAAACAAGTCATCTATTCGAGGCAGAGGATATTTGTTTTTGATAGTCACTTTGTTCAATTCCCGGTAGTCTATACACAATCTCAAAGACCCATCATTCTTTTTAACAAATAACACTGGAGCACCCCAAGGTGAAGTACTCGGACGGATAAAGTTTTTGTCTAACAGTTCCTGAAGTTGGGTTTTCAATTCTTTCAATTCAGAGATAGACATTCTATAGGGAGTCATGGAAATAGGTTGTGTCCCCAGAAACACCTCAACAGTAAATTCAATTTCTCTGTCAACTAAATCCCCCGGTAAATCAGTCGGAAACACATCAGGAAAGTCACTGACAATAGGGATTGTTTCTATAGTAGGACTGTCAGATGATGTAGTCAATATGCAACACAGATAACCCCTACAACCCTTCCTAAGTAGTTTTACAGCTTTCATAGCCGAAATTAAGTATGGGGGAGGAACTACCCCATTCCCTCTAAAGGTAAATTCAAGCATACCCGGCGGTCTAAACATCACAGTTTTGTTTACACAGTCAATGGTAGCACAGTATTTGGTCAGCCAATCCATCCCCAAAATACAATCAAAATGATGAATGTTCAAAGGTAACAAGTCCAGATACAACATCATATCACCAACCACAATATGACAAGCCGGATAAACATGAGTGCACGTCATAGAATCCACAGAAGGTGTAGATACAGATAATACACATGTCATATGTTCTAGTGGCCTAGTCAATTTTTGAGAAAAAGCATGCGACACGAAGGAATGCGTAGAGCCAGAATCTATCAACACACATACATATTGAGAACATACAGAAAGTGTACCTGACACCACAGTATAGGTGTTCGGTACGTCACCGGGCACTAAGGCAAACACTCGGCCTTGTCTCAATGGTTCCTTTCCTGCATTGGCTTTGACGTTGGTTTTGGCCCCAAGCATCCTTGAACTTCTTTGCGGGGCGGCTAGTAGTCTCAGATCTAAGCGGACAATCTCTCATCATATGGCCTGTCTTGCCACAACTGAAACACACACCTAATGTTCGGTGACAAGTATCTCTGTGCCTTTTCCCACAATCGGGGCAATTTGGCGTAGAGCCACTACCTTGGCTTGAGTTACTGTAATACCCTGTGTTACGCTTCTTATTCCCGGAAAATGAACGGCCCTTTTTAAAACTATTCCCAGATCTTTTCCCTGCCTAATCAGCCCGTGGAGCAAAAGTTTGCTTCTTTGCTGCTAGAATAGATTCTGCCATTAATGCCCTATCTAAAACGCTCACATATGTGGGTAGATTCAGAACTCCCACCCTATCCAGTATGTCCAGATCCAATCCATCCTCAAACTTGCGGGCCTTCTTGTATTCTGTGTCCACCATATGGGGAGCAAACCTGGCTAGCTCAGTGAACTTGGCCTCATACTCGGCCACGGACATTCTGCCTTGTTTAAGTTCCTGAAATTCTAAGACTTTCCGGTTCCGAAAGCACTGGGGAAAATACTTGTCATAAAAGATTGCATTGAACTGGGTCCACGTCATATTTTCGTGACCATCTCGAATCAGTAACCACCACCTCCGGGCTTCATCTTTCAGAGTATAGGTGGCTAGAAGGACTTTTTGGGTTTCTGAACACGAAAATACCTGTAGACACCCCATTTTTTACCGACCTTAAGACTCAGACGTCACCGATTGAGCGCTCGGTGATGTTGCATATTGTGCTCGTTCAGAAGTCTCAGAGTCGCGGCGCCTCGCCTCCGGACTTAGAACCTCTTCAGGCCTTGCCTCGGTTTGCGAACTGACTCGGTTTTCTGTTTTCTTTCACGAGGGAGGAGAGGTCCGTAGACTATCTCTCGGTGGCCGTGGGCTACATTTCGTGCCGTGGTAGGCCATTTTGCCCATTTCAAGCCGGTTCTCGGTTTTGGGCCCGAGGCCGTGTGCCTCGGATCGGGACCGTCTAACCATCTCTGAATCCTCCGGTATTTGGCATGCATCTTATTTACGCCCTTTCAAGGGACATAGGGGTCTTAGATACCCACTTCGTGGTTGAACACCACTCCGTTACAATCGATGATTTGGGGGTCGGGCGGTGCGCGTACCCCCCGAACCTTCATTTCGCATCGGTTTGGGTTCATTTTTGGTGGAGGCCTTATTTTCATGGTTAGGAAGCTTTTAGGAGGGTGGGAGGCCAGCAATTGTTTTGACAACCAACTTTTTGTTTGGTCAAAAGTGGTTAAGCATGAATCCGGGAAGGAGAAAAGTCTGCGCGACTTCACCGAAACGGGCGTAACTCTTTGCACAAGAGGAATCAAGCTATGAGGCCACCACCGTTGGAAATTTTACTCCCGGGGCTTCATTTTTCACTCAAGAATCTCCTAAATTTAATTCCGGATGGAGGAGATATGGTTGATTGAAGTAGGGCATCACTCCGGTTGGACCGAAATCTGCGCGGCTTCACGGAAACGGGCATAACTTTTTCCACAGGAGGAATTTTGATGCACGGTTTGCTCCATTGGAAATCTAACTTCCGGGGCTTCAATTTGGACACTTGAATGGCCACATTTGGACTTCCCTAGAACCCACCGGCCAGTCTTCTTCCCGACAGCTCCTGAAAAGTAGCTGGCCGGCCACCCTTTTTGTGAAATGACCTTTTTGCCCCTTCAAGATGGCCGGCCATTTTCCTCTCCCTCAGTGTATTCCAACTGTGCCAGCTGGTTGCCGATTGGACCATCCTCCATACACGTGTATGGAGGATTAGAGAGGTACCTTAGATATTTTTTATGCCTCTCCTCTATAAAGGAGAGGCTTGGCTTCTTGGCTCAAGGTTAGACATTTTTTAGACACATTTGAGAGAGAGCTATACCTTCCACCTCCCATTTCTCTCCATTTCCAAGCTCCAAAGTCATTTTTCTTCAAGTTTGGTGCCATTTCTTCATCACTATCAAGCATCCCCATCACCACTCCATTTCCATCAGCAAGGAGAGGTTCTCAGAGGCTTAGAAGCAACATTCCTCAAGCCAAGAGGTAGAAAAGAAAAGGTCTACAAGGGTAAGTCTCCATTTCCCTCTTTTGTAGCATTTTCTTGCTTCATTTCTTAAGCCTATTTGATCACTGTTTTAGGCTCCGACCCTAACTAAAAGGGTCACTCTTTTGAGCTTATCTTCATGTTTGTTTGAGGGCTCATTTGGCACTTGCTTCAATATCATCTTATATGCCATTTTTTTGCATGAAATTTCTAGCCTATGAGTAATCTGTTTTCGAGCATAATGTAAACTGTAAGAGGGCCTATTTTGAGCCCCTCTTCAACATTGAAGAAGGGCTCAACCCTGTTTGGTGCCCCTATCTTGCACTTGCTTCATAATCTCTCCTATTTACCGTAAATTTGCATGATTTGTTTGGCCTACATGTAGTCTGTTTTGGAGCATGTCATGAACTGTGAATAAGCTTATTTTGTGTCCCTCTAAAATATTGTAGAAGGGATCAACCTTGTTGGGGGTCTCCATGTTATACTTGCCATTATACCCCTCTTTGACCCCCATTTTTGCATGCTTTTTTAAGCTTATTTAGCTTCTGTTTTCGGCCATCATCAGAGCTGGAAAGAGTCATATTTTGATCTTCTTGACATATTTCATTAAGGGTCTTTTCTGGTTTGATGAATGTTTGGGGTACCTCATGTTATAGCCTTATGTATCCTAGTTCTTGCATGACATTTTTAGCATGTTTTCATACTGATTTGGGGGATGTCATCTACTGTAAATGTTCATATTTTTAGTCCCTCATCAGTGTTGTAGAAGGGTATTTTTCCATTTGGGCATCGCATGTATCACTTGCTTCAATACCCCTCTCGCGGAGCCATTTTTGCATACTTGCCTAATCCTATGTGTGCTTGCTGTTTAACCCTTTTCATGAATGAAAAATGCTTGTTTTGGGGCTGCCTCGCTACTGTATTTTCATTCCATGTCCATATTGTGCATGTTTGGTGTAGCTATAGGCCATTTCGGGTGCCAAAATTCATGTTTCGGGACCATTCCTCGCATTTGGTGTCATTTCGCCATCTTTCGGGACTGTTTTCCCCCATATTTCAGTGCTGAAATTCCATTGGCATGTTTGCATATCATTTTCTATGTCATTTCATGCTTTAATGCATTGCCTCGGTTTGTGTGCCTGTGTGCACGCATTTCGAGGCATCTCATTTTCATCCATCGGCCTCTTATGTGAGTGTGGTTGAGGCTCACTCATGTTAGTGTAAGACCATTTTGCATTATGTATGCCATTTTTAGTCTCATTGCATTGCGTATGCCATTGCCTCGGTTTGCGTGCCTGTGTGCACGCATTTCGAGGCATCTCATTTTCATCTATTGGCCTCTTATGTGAGTGTGGCTGAGGCTCACTCATGTTAGTATAAGCCCATATTGTATTTTTTTTCTCATTTTAGTCCTGTTGCATTCCGTATGCCATTTTCTCTATTTGCGTGCCCGTGGGCACGCATTTCGAGACATCTCATTTTTAGTCTCATTGTATATCATATTTCAGGCTGTTTCATGCCTTTATGTCATTGCCTCAGTTTGCGTGTCCGTGTGCACGCATTTCGAGGTACTTCACTTTTATCCGACGGCCTCTTATGTGAGTGTGGCTGAGGTCCACTCATGATTAGTGTAAGTCCATTTGCATTGCGTATGCCATTTCATGCCTTAGGATCATCGCCTCGGTTTGCGTGCCCACGTGCACGCATTTTGAGACATCTCATTTTCATAGCATTGTGTATGTTAGGGTTGCATTTTAGTTACATTCATGCATATCATGCATATTGTATCGTGTTCGGGATAGGAGTTAACCCGGGCACGGGAAACGAGGCGCGTTTCGTACTCCGAGTGACGGAACGGGTCTCAATTCCCAAGTCACCGACACTCCGGATTACCCATAATGGAGTTAGGTTTTGTTGTAGCGCATTCATATGCATTCATCCTATATTGAGTTGTGCAATTTGGCTCCTCGGCCATCATGCATCGAGATGCGTGATTGGTGGCACGAGGATCGAGGCATGCATATATTTGTGAAATACATTGCTATGCCCCTTTCCTGCTCTCTGTTGTAACAAAATGAAGAATCAGCAACTTCTCGGAGTCTGGCACGCATTTCGAGGAAAGGTGCGAACAGAGGCTAATTGGGGCATCCCAGTGGATTTCCGCGCAAGGCAGCCCAGCATATATCATTCATCAGAATCGAGGCAGCCCCTGGCTTGCATGCCAGTTTACAGTTTTTCTTACTTAATCTGTTAATTAATTAGAAATTTGTATATTATTCGGACTGTATTATTTGGACTGTAATATTCCTTTATTTGGACTGTATTATTTATTCGGACTCTCTGCGCGAGGGCATAATTGTAATAGGTGTGGGTGAGTGTGATGTATGTCTTCCAACCCCACGTCTTTCTTCCCTTTTATTTACCAGCTTATGATGGTTAGATATAGGGCATATTTCAATTAGCATAACAGTATGACAGCATGTTTGCATCATTCATCTGTTTTGCATGCACCGGGCTCGGCGCATCATACAAACTGCATTTGTATTTCAATTCCAAATTGAGTACGTGATAATTGTAGCATTTCATATGCCATGTTTAGAATAGCCGAGCCTGCTATAGTTTGCATCTTCGCATGTGTTGCATTAGGCATTTTCAGTATATTTAGGATCATACATGATTTCTAATGTAGTTTCTGTTTTGGCTTGGAGTACTCGGTGAGTTTTATGCTTTAGCATCCTTGCATGCGTGTGAGTGCTGCCATGATAGCATGCTTACCATGAGGCTATATGCTTATGTGATATAACTGCCTTGAATGCCTGTGGGTGGAGGTTGAGTTACTTGAATTGGGACAATTCATCAAATGTTTGTTTTAAGCCCACTAGATAGTGGCAAAATCATGTTTTCTAAGCCCACCCAAGAGTGGCAAATCCACGTCTTAGCCTACCTGCGGGTAGCACCATCAAACCATTTTCAAACAAACAAACATGAAATGTTTTGTTCCAATTCAGGCGACTCAGTCTATACTTGTATACTGTGCGCATCACATAGTAACCTAGGCTAATAACCGGAATAAGAACATACAATGTTTTCAAAATAGGATATCATGGTTAGTAGAGGCCGGTCTTTGACCGGCGACGGGTGCTCACGGTGACCTTCCTAATCGTACCCAAGTTCCTGAGCCGAGGCAACTTTGGTGATGACGGACATGTGGCCTTTGGCACCGAGTCGTGGTTTCCTAAATTTCCCATTTAAAAACATTTAGGTGGCGACTCAGATTCTGTGAAGCGATCCATGTTTGGCACTTCTTTCAAAAAATCTGTTTTCAAAACAATTTGCCGGATTTGGACTCTTTGGTTCAAGATTAAGAACCGTGACATTTGAGTCCTTGAACTGTAGTAGACCCAATATCGAACCAGAACGGGGGGAACTCGCACTCCTTCCCCCGGGATGCGTTCCGGGACGTCTACAATACCTCATACAATTTCTCCATTTCAAGCAGCCATGTTTCTGCCTTCAGCAGCTCAATCCCACCGTAGAATGTCGGCGGTTTCATCTTTATGAATTTCTGTGTCAGATTTATAATGTCATTGTTATCTACTTCCACTTGTACCGGTGGAGGCGGAGGAGGTAAGGGTTGCTGTCTTTGTTGCTGGGTTAGGGTCTCAGTCAATACTGCTAACATTTGTTCCATTCGGCTCATGCGAGCCTCTGATGACTCACTTTCACCACTTCCCCCTGAGTTCTCCATTTTACTATACAGACATCAAAGGATATTAAACATGGGTATATTCAGATGTATGTTCAGTTTTAATATTCAGTTGTATTACCACCCTCTCACACATGCAAATGGAATGCCCCTAATTCTCACTAGGACATCCTAAGCTCATACGGACCTGTGTGTGCGGTACAACTCGTGCTCTGATACCACTCTGTCACGACCCAAACCCGCCCCTATAGGTTTAGAGCTGTAACCGGCCAGTAATCCGTGGATTACCTACGGCCTCTGAAGACATTAACCAATAATAAGGGGCTGCGGAAGCAAATACAGAAAGTAAACAAGGTCTAATGAGCTGTGATGACGTACATGGGACAGGAAATTCAAAACTTATTTATATACATAAACATGCTAGTCGGGTACACCCATATGTACAAAATATTTATACAAGTACATCCCAAGATCTAACTTAGCAAAACAAGTACAAAGGACTAGCATGAGGTGCAAAACTGCCATGGCATCGGACTCTAGGCGGAACCTCTTCGGGAGGCGCAACAGGTGGCTGACCAAAAACAAAATAGAGGGCCATCAACTCTGGCCAGGGTCTTGTGCCGGCTCACCTACATACATAATATAAACTGTGACCGAAAGTCCAGTGAATAATAACAGAGTAAAGGGTTTAATGAATGATGTCCATCACAGAGTTAGGAATCAGAGTTTATATCAGAAATAGAATCTTATCAGAAACAGAGTCTTATGCATATTCAGATTTCAAATCAGATATAGGTTCAGATACATGCTCATATTCATATTCAAGTTTTGCATAAGATCATATGTAGTACACCCATTAGCTATCAGATCAGGCAGGTCCGAAGACCACAACAGGCAGGTCCGAAGACCACAACAGGTAGGTCCTAAGACCACAACAGGCAGGTCCGAAGATCACAGCAAAGTTGGTACCAACGACCACAAAGGTCCATATCTTGCGCGCAAGTAGCCATGGTATTGTTACCCCCAGGCAAGGGACATAGGCCACGATATTGTTACCCCTGGGCGAGGGCCATCGGCCACGGTATTGTTACCCCCGGGCGAGGGCCATCGGAACTAAGGGTGCCACAAATACTTTTTAGAAAACTGGACATTCATTCATTCATTTCCAACATATCATAGCTTTTCAAGAACCAATCATTTCGTAACATAGTATACTGAAAATACATAACATTGAACATAACTTTACAAAGTTATTACTCACAGTGGGCGTTGATACAGGTAGACGAAGTCAAAAGGGTCAGACAAATTGTGGCCCGTGACCTACATAACACATCACGGATACACACTTTGAAACATGCACTCCAATTGTACAGAACTTACATCAACGATTCTAAGTGTGTACCTAACCCCTTACCCTTAGTATGGAGCCTTAACCTGGCCTAGGAATGCCTAGGATGGAATGAGGGTGTGAAAATGCCTTAGAAAATGTTTTTCAAAAGTTGCTGGAAACAGGGGTCTCGCTCGAGCGAGCCTTCCTTCGCTCGAGCGAGCTTGCAAAATCAAAAGGGCTCGCTCGATCGAGGAATCCTTCGCTCGAGCGATCTGATGAGATGAAAAACTACTGGTTGTTGATTTTTCCCGCTCGATGCTCGCTCGAGCGTGAGACCTGACTCTTCGCCGAGCGCAGTCTTCGCTTCGGCGAAAGACGTCGCTGCACTAAGATTCTGAGAGCTTGAAATTTACGCTCGAGCCACCATTTCTTCGCTCGAGCGGATCTCTGAACAAACGATGGTCGCTCGAGCTAGGAATCCTTCGCTCGAGCGAGGATGCCAAATTCTAGAATTTCCATATTTACCTGCCAAGTTCGAACCAAGCATTCACCAACCCAAAACTCAACCTCTTGGGCCCAAATTCTGGAAAAACACTTTAAACACATAGTATATCAAGTTTTAAAAGCCAATTTGTAAATTCAAGGGCCAAGAGTGAGTCAATTTGAGCACCATTTCCATAAATCTACAAGAACAATGTTTAAACCAACATGCAAGAATTCAAATGAACTCCAAAACTCCAAACCATGATCAAGTGGTCAATTTGGTGGAAAAATATGATGAATACATGGATGATACTTAGGAAATGAACATACATGTAAGTTTTTATGAAGAACAACTTCAAGGTCCAAGAACAAGTGCATGCATGTATGAGCTAAGTTCTAATTCAACATGTATGAGTTAATTCTAGACTCTAATCTCCAATTGGTCAACAACCATGCAAAAGCTAGTTCAATTACATAAATGAGAGGATGAATTCCTACCTTAAACCTTCAATTCCAAGCCTAGGAGCTTAATTCTTCCAAGTTGCCTACAATTTCCTCCAATTCCAAGCTAGACTTGTTGAACTCAAGTTTTTCCTACTCTCTCTCCCTCTAGTCGTTTGTGTTGAAGAGAAAAGGGGCTCAACAATTGACTTCCTAAGCTTATTCACTTCAAGACCAAATGAGCCTAGCATTATCTACTAAATGGCAAAATAGTAATTAACTAGGTCCATTATTAAAATGTTATGTAATCCGATTTAAACATTCCAAATTGAAACTTAATTGAACCTACCATAAATTACATAAAATCTAACTAGTCCAAAACACTAATCAATTTCGGAATCGGGCGCCGATAAGGCTTCCAATTTACAAATTAAAGTGTAAAACACGAACAGATATTCCAACACCGCACAGATAAAAACACATAATTCATGCAATGCACATGCAAATTAGTCCCAGATTTCCTCTTAATTATTATTAGGCTTAATTAAGTTCCAATTAGCGTTAATCAGGGTCGGGGTTATTACACAACCCGTATTGGGTGGGTAGCTGGCCACCAGTTCACCTTCTAGGCATGAGCAACATTCTCATGCTGGGGTTTCAGCAATCAATAAGCCGCCATCATTGTGTGGGGAGTTGGATTGTCAGGAAAAGTTATCTGCTGAGGCTTAACAATCAAAAGAAGTTGAAGAGTTTATTAATTCAAAATATTTAGAAGTGGGCCTAATCAATGATCCTAGACTCAAACAAGTTGTCAATAGGCCTTCCTCTTCTCTTATCGAACCAAGCCCATCCAACTTATTTATTCAAACAACACATCCTCTAAGCCCACTTCAAATCTTATCCAAAGCCCATTCTTTCTCTACAGCCCATACTCAATCTCATGCTCATTCTAATAGTGCAGGTCAATTCATTATAAATCAAGACCAGGTGGTGGAACCTAACCAAGCCCTTGATCAAATCATTGTACCAGAAACTTCCTTGTCCTCTATAGACACAACTTCACACCTGTTCAACCATCATCACTATCTTCCTTCTTCTTCTTCGCCTCACTATATATGTGATCCCTCTCCATCCTTCGTCCCAAATTCTTTCTCTAACCACACCATAAATCCTAAATCTTTCTCGCTTGTTAGTTCCAGTAATACTCTGAAGGTGTTAGATGGACCCTCCAAACCATGTATGGGTCTGTCAAAAAGGAAAAACAAAAGGAAACTCTTGCAGAAGGTATTAGGAAATTTCGCTATTAGGGAAAAGATTAGAAGAGGTGGCAGAAAGAAAAAATGAAAGTCAGCAACATTTCGGTCAACAACTGCAACAATTTCTTTATCTATATCCTTCGATGCAATTGCAAACCGTAATCATATTTTACTCAATGAAGTTGAGGCAGTTTGGAAAATTGGGAAATTGCTCGATCTCCACAGTGATGAACATGATGCTGAGGTTGTTATCAAGATTAAGAAAATTCAGAGCCCAGATGTTATTGTGGCCATGGATCAAGAGACATAACGGTTTGACTCCAAACCTCTCAAACCACTCAAGGGAATGCCATATGTTTACCAATGAAGCTAATCTCATAGAACATTAGGGGTTTGGGGAAAAGAGAGAAGATAAGAGAAATAAGAAGATTGATCTCTCAAAGGAAAGTCACCATCTTGTTTTTACAAGAAACAAAGAAGTCAGCTATCAGTCCTCAGTTATTCAACTCAATCTAGCCAAATCTAGACCTAGGTTTTGCTTCAATGGATGCATTGGGATTTTCAAGAGGTATTCTTTGTGTATGGGACAAAGCCACATTCTTAATTTCAGATTGCATTAAAGGATCTCATTTCATCCTCTTAAAGGGTACTATGTAATCTAATTTTGAGTGTGTTTTAGTTAATGTGTATGCCCCAAATGATGCTAATGAAAGGAAACCATTGTGGGATGAGTTACTAAATCTTAAATCTAGCTGTGATCTGCCATGGGGTATTGGGGGGGGACTTCAATGAAACTATTAAAATATGGGGAAAGGAAGGGATGCTTAAGATTATTGGCTAGTATGAAACAATTCAAAGACTTCATATCCTCTATAGAATTAAGAGATCTGCCACTCGTAGGTAAATCCTTCACCTGGTCTAATAATCAGAAGGTAAATAGATGGAGTAGGATTGACAAGTTCCTCCTACATTCACATTGGTTGGACAAGTTTAAGTTCAAACAATGGGGCCTCCAAAGGAATTTATCTTATCACTGTCCAATACTTCTCATGGAAGATGATAGGGATTGAGGGCCAAAGCCCTTTAAGTTTCTTAATGCATGGACATCTCACCCCAACTTTATAAGAGTTGTTAAAGAGGCTTGGTTCAGATGTGCTTTACAGGGTTGGGCTGCATATAAAGTCTCAATGAAATTAAAGGAGGTTAAAGCTTCTCTCAAGTAGTGGAACAAAGAGGAATTTGGCAACTTAAATGATAAGCTTTCTTTGATTGAAGAGCAATTGCATTCTCTAGATCTTTTACAAGAAAGAAATTCGTTGTTCGATATTGACATGCAAAACAAAAGAAACCTTAAGTCTGAATATTGGAAGATTTTGAGACTGATTGAGATCACCTGTTTGCAAAAATCAAGACAAATTTGGTTCAAGGAGGGGGATAAAAACTCCAAATTTTTCCATATGGTGGCTAGTTCAAAACAAAGGAAAAACTCATTGGGATGCTTAACAGTAAATGGATCCAGTGTTAAAGATCCAGAACAAATCAGAGTGGGAGTCAAAATGCACTTTCAGAATTTTTTTCTGAAAGATGGCCCTCAAGACCAAAATTTTTAGGCTCTTTTGAGCACCAACTATCCACTGATGATACAAGACAGTTGTAATCGCCATTCTCAGAGGCAGAAATCTGGGATGCAATCAGGGAGTGTGAAGGGTTGAAAGCACCAAGGCCAGATGGGTTCAATATAAAGTTTATTAGAAAGAGTTGGCCAATCATTAAGGAGGATATTTGCTTATTCATCAAGGAGTTTCATCTTAACAGCAAAATATCTAAACGTATAAACTCTTCATTTATTACCTTTCTTCTTAAATCACCAAATCCATTATCTCTGTCTGATTATCGACCTATCAGTCTAATAGGTTGTATTTATAAAATACTTGCTAAGATTTTGTCCAGGAGATTGAAATCAGTTATGCCTAAATTGGTTGATGAATCCCAAATTGCCTTCGTTAAGGGCAGAGAAATCTTGGATGGAATTCTTATAGCTAATGAAGTAGTGGATCATTGGAAGCACAATTCTAGAGGTGGACTTCTTTTAAAGCTGGACTTTGAGAAAGCTTCGATAGTGTCAATTGGAATTTCCTTCTCCACTTGCTTCAAATGTTTGGATTTGGAGAGAAATGGGTCCCATGGATTGCTGAATGTATATCATCATCACATATCTCTATTTTGGTAAATGTAGAGGATTATGAAAAGGTGACCCTCTTTCTCCCTTTCTCTTCAATCTTGTTGTTGAGGGATTAAACATTCTTATGAAGAAAGCCAAAACTTTGAATCTCATTAAAGGGGCTAATATTGGTTCTATTGGATTGAATTTAACTCACTTGTAGTTTGCCGATGACACTCTCATATTCTATTACCCAGACTAAAATGAGATAATTAATTTACGAAGAATACTCTATTGTTTCCAATTAAGATCTAGGTTGAAAATTAATTTTCAAAAATCTATGTTATGTGGAGTTGGCACCAATAATGATTTCACATCTCAAGTGGCTGAGTATTTAAATTGTTCGGTGGGTAAATTACCAATCAAATACCTGGGTATGCCTCTAAGAGCTAATCCTAATAGGGTTGTAACTTGGGAACCCATCATTGATAAGGTTAAGAAAAGGCTATCATCATGGAAAAGCAGATATCTCTCTTTAGAGGGTAGAATTACTTTAGTTAAATCAGTTTTATCTTCGCTCCCCCTTTATTATATGTCTCTTTTTAGAAATCCCTCTAAAGTGACTAACACCATTGACAAGTTCCAAAGAGCCTTTCTCTGGAGAGACAGTGAAAAGAAGAAAAAGCTACATTCGGTTAGCTGGGAGGCCTATTCTTTGAGCAGAAAGTTTGGTGGTCTTGGGTTTAGGAGATCTAAGGATAACAATGAGTCATTTCTCTGCAAATGGTGGTGGAGGTTTGCTAAGGAACCTAAACTCTCTATGGAAGAAAGTCTTATGTGCTAAAAACAATATAAATACTAACACTTGGCTACCAAGTTCCTTAACTTTCAGGAATTGCTCAGTGGTATGGAAGTCCATTTTGGACTTGGAAACATCCAATTCAAGAGTACATAAATTATTTCTCGAGAACCTCCAATTAATATTGGGCAATGGTAGAAGGATCAAATACTGGACTGATGGATGGATTTTTGATTCACCCTTGTCCTCCCTATATCCCAAGCTTTTCTCATTTGCAAATGATAAGGACTCCTATGTTCATCAATATCTACCACTTCAGATTTTGGGCAATCAGATGCTGTCGAGTATTTCATACACGAGACCAATGAGAGCTTGGGAAGAGTAATTGCACCATGATCTACTTGGGAGGTTGCAACAGGTCCAAAGAAACAGAGATCCTGTGGAGGACATACTCATCTGGTCTCTGCTTTCATCAGGTATCTTCTCTGTTAGGTCTCTTTATGATTTATTTGAGAACTCTCTTCAGCTGCCACCTTTTCCTGTGTTGAAATAATTATGGAAGTCAGTTGCACCACCAAAGATAAAGGCATTTGGATGGTTGGTGTGGTGGGATCGAATTGCAACTGCAAATCTTCTTCTCATACGACATATCATTCATATTCCCATCCAGTGTGTATTCTGTGGTAATGAAGAGGAATCAACAGTTCAATTGCTCATTCATTGTTATTACTCTTGGAGGATTTGGTTTGAAATTGTCAATTGGTGGGGCATTATGTAGGTCACTCCTAGTTCCATCCAAGAGCTGTTGGTTTGGTGGTTTGGTCAAAAAAGAAAGCACATAGGAAGATTTATTTGGAAAGCCATGCCTTTGGCAATCCTCTGGACCATTTGGATTGCTAGAAATGAAAATGTGTTTAATTCCAAGGAACCTATTTGGGTGGATTTGGTGGAGAATATTAAGATCAAGATTGCGTTTTGGGTAAAGCAATCAATTAACATGCCGGAATTCTCACTCCATGACTTTCTATTTTGTTTACATGGCATCAAGGGCTACAAAGCTAGGATTTCAAGATGATGCTTTGTTTTTTTGCTTGTTTTCTTCATTGTATCTCTTCTGGTTGAATGCTCATTAGCCTTCTTTCGACTTGTGCCTACACATGATTGGGTTCTATAATATGTACCAACCTAGTTGGAATGTATTTTTGATCTATGATGCAATTGTGAAACTTTTTTGTACTTCTTCTTTATCAATAAAATTTCATTTTTTTTGCTGATCAAAAAATGTATTAACAATGATGCAGTTTTTTTCAAACCACCTTAAGTTGTAACTTATTCTCTTTTATTAAAAATAATAGTTTCTCTTTGTTTTGTTAATCAAAAAAGAGAAAATGATGCAATGGTTCCTGATTGTAGTAGTCGTTTGCAGCAGATATTGGGACTGCCTGGGTTGGGGCAGGCTTGTTTGGTGATGGGTCTTGGTTGGTGTTTTTGGCTACTAAGTTCATTTTTTTTTTTTTTTTTTTTTGTTGCTTGGTGGTCTTTGGCTTTGCACATATGATTAGTTGCTGAGCTTATGACAATTTAATTGGGACATGTTTTGTTTGCCATATGTTTTGGCTTTGGCCTTGGCCTTGGCCTTATTGTCTTTATCATTGTATTTCGTTTTACGTCTTGTACCTCATTTACATTAATATAGGGCAAATTATACCGATATTCGTTACATTTTATTTTTTGTGATTTTGACTATTAATTTTAAATTTTGTATTAATTTGATTTAACTAATAACGCTGTTAGTGTTTTTGATGAAAAATTATCACTAAATTGATTAAAATTAATTCACCGAGCTAAACAAGTTTATAATTTTGTCTTGAAAAACATGACATATGTCATGTTCATATTTTTCATTGAAAAATGCAAACAATTGTAAGTAATTTGATTAAATTGAGACAAAGTTATAAATCATGGTCAAAATCAAGTCAATTGAAATTATAGAGATCAAAATTATACAAAAACAAAAATAAAGGGACTATCAGCTTAATTTTTTGGGTAAATTATATTAGTAAACCCTACATTTTGTCATTTGTGACATTTTTGTCCCTAAAATTTCAATTAATTCAATTTTGACCATCAATTTAAAATTTTTCATCAATTTGGTCCAATTAATAGTATTGTTACGGTTTTTGAAAGAAAATTTTCATTAAATTAGTTGAGGTGAAGTCACTAAATTGATCAAGTTTACAATTTTACTCCTAAAAGTATGACACGTGCTATTCATGTGCACATATACCATAAAAATTGCTAAGTTGGAAGCAATTTGACCAATTTGAGACAAAAATCCAATGGATGCGGATATCCTCGTGTCCATAATTTGGACTAGAGGACATTGTTTGGGCCCGTACGGCCCATCACGAGTCTTATTTCGATAATCTTAATTGTTCATTATGTCGGGCACTTTATATATTTTATTCACACGAAAAATTAGGTCAATTCGATAATCGTAACATATTCAATTTTTGCATTTGTCACCAAGAAAAGAACGAAAATTGTATTTTTAAAAATAAACATTCATATTTTTGATGCCAAACGCGATAAATTGAATAGATTACAATTATTTGATTGACTTAATTCTTTTTGTGGATAAAATACAGAAGTGTCCAACAAAAATGAACGACTTAGATTATTAAAACAGAATCCGTGATGAGTCCCATAAGACCAAACAGAGCCCTCCAGTCCTGATTATAGACTAAAGGGAATCTACCTCCAAATTAAAAATTCAAGGTCAAAATTAAAATTACAAAAACCAAAATGATACAAAGACCAAGGCAGAGGGATTAATAATGTAACTTCTCCGCATATATATATATATATATTTGTTGATTGAAAAAAAAAAAAAACAGATTGAAGAGAGTGATGTAGCGATCACAAAAATATGAGTTTGGGTTCTTTCATGTTGATAATATATATGGTTTGGAAAGTGGCCTAATGATGCCTCATTTGTCCCTCTCCTAGTAATCTGCTGTTGCAAATCTCTAGTAAAGTCTAAGAAATTCATGTTCATGAGTGGAATATAGACACATGTCACGATATGTGATGTAGAACCAGTCTTGAGATTTAAAGTTATACAGTGTTTATTATAGATTTGCGAAGAAATTTGTGAAAGATAAAGAATGGAACCGAAAAGGTTAAATGAGAAAAGGGGGGTGGTTCAAATCACATCGATAAACCTTATATTTTGTCGCTTGTGTCATTTTAATCCTTACACTTTCAATTAGTTTAATTTTGACCTGTATTTTTAAAGTTTATGTCAATTTGGTCCAATTGAAAAAATCATTAAGATTTTTGACAAAAAATTATTACTAAGTTGATTGAGATTAAATCACTCCATTGATCAAATTTATAATTTTACCACTAAAAACATAACACATGTCACTCACATGTTTATTTGCCATAAAAAAAAATGATAACAATTGAAATCATCCATTGAATCGATTTGAGACAAAAACAAAATTTTGAGTTAAAATTGAGATAATTGAAATTATAGAACCAAAATGATATAAGGACCAAAGTACAGGAATTAGCATGTAAGTTGCCCATGAAAAAAATAGCTTTTATTTCAGTTTTTTTTTCTCCTTCAAATTTCTTTTCTCCAAAAAATTTAAGATCTAACGCAACTTACTTAAATATTTTTATATTTAAAATTTTCTAACCTATATATTCAATTCATATTATGGTTAATTTACTTAAGTTTTCTTGTCACATAGTCTAGGTTAGATTTTAATAAAAATACAAGAGCACTAAGTATAATTAAGAGCATCTCCAACGCTTCATCAAACTTGGCATCAGATTTGAATTTTGGTGAAAAAGTCATTTTTTGGTGCTCCAATGGTTTCAACAAACAAGTATCAAAATGAGAATTCAGTAAATAATTCATCAAAGTAAGAACAAGTGGCTCCTTTCACCAATGCACTGTGCATAGCTGTTAAAGTAGAAATTTGTCAAAATTTTACACATGGTGGTCGACCACCTGGTTGTCTACCTAGTCGACCCCCTGGTCAACCACCCGGTTGACCAACCGATCGACCAACTTCAACAAATGGTTCAAAAATTGGTAGGTTCAAACAGTTCAGAAAGGTAAAAAAATAAAATAAAAAAATTGTCTTACCAGTCGACCAACCGTTGACCCACGGGATGATTCTTCTTTTTGATGCACCGTTAGAGCAATTGATATCAGATTGAAAAAATGAGCCATTTTTTACTCAAATTTAATAAAAAAATACTGAACCGTTGGAGATACTCTAACCAAACCCTTAATAACAACTTGTATATTTCATTACTTTTTCTTCTTCTTCTTCTTATTATCAACAAAGATTTTATTGATGAAAATTCACTTAGATAAAGTACAATAAAAAGAGTTGGAAAGGGTCTTTCATTACTTGTATATTACTATCTTATAATATCTTGAATGAAAAAAAAAAAATTGGCAATTAATCTAAAGGAGTTTGGCTTAGCGGGAGAATTGGCAACCAAATGATTTATCACTCAAAAGATCGCAGGATTAAACTTCACAAAAGTCAAATATTTCAAACCTTGAAAACTGAGCAAACTTCATGACCCAGGATTAGTCCGGTTATAAAAGAAATAATTTTTTGGTCAAAAGTAATCAGTGTATTTGATTTCAGTTTTTTGAGAATTTAATTTTTTATTTTTCATATTTTTTTATTTTTAGTGAATATTTTACAAATTTTAAACTATTTTTTAACTTTTTTAGTTGTATCTTACTTAGATGTATCTAAATAGAAAATTATTTGTGGAAAAATATTTTAAAAATTAATGAATACATAAAAATACGAAAAATTTATTGAATTTTTATTTTTTTTCTTCATATTTTTGGTATTTAGTGAATGTTTTAAATATTTTTTCACAAATATTATACTTTCTAAGTATATTTATGCTAGGTGTGTTTAAAAATTAAAAACATTACTTAAAATATTTTTAAAAATTCAATGAAACCAAACAAATATAGAAAATGAAAAAGTAAAATTTTCTGAAAAGTAAATTTTAAAAACTAGAAACAAATAGAGTGAATGATTTTCAAATCCTATTGCAACATAATAACGTGATTCAAATCCTGGTGCAACTTTTATTTTTATTTGTTTTGATCAGAGAAGAAATTTTTTATTAAAAATATAAAGAAAGAGAGATTCAGAAAGTGTATAAACTCTTACTATTGCAATCCGCATCCATGCACAACTAACCCCTCAGAGTCCCCATTTTTTACAAATTAAAAACAAAAAATGAAAGTAGTTAAGCTCGTAACTACACAAAATATATTACAACAAATAAGAGTTTTAAGGAGTAAGCTTTTGTTCTCAAAAGTAAAAATTTTGTTAGAAAAAAATATTTGGGGATCAATTCCTATCATTGCGAGGATAGTCGCTAAGAGATTGTTCCAAAAATGAAAAAATGAGACTTTTAGCAACAAAATTTTAAAAATATTGCTAATAAATGCACTTTTATGGATAAAATAATTTGGTCCCAAAAATGTTTATTTTCTTAGATAAAAATTTTGATCCCAAAAGAATAGTAATTAATTACTAAATGTCCAATTTTGTCACTAAAAATATAATAATGACACTTTTGGTAACAAAAATATTTCGTTCTAAAAAGCGATTTTGTTCCTATATTTTTGTCTTTAAAATCTTAATTTATTGTAGTGATATTAGACGACCTAAGTCGACAAGGCCAGCCCTGAGATTTACGTGGCCTTAGATGGTCTTCAAAAGTGAGACCCTTCTATATATATTTTTTATTAAAAAATTTATCGATAAAATAATAATAATCAATAATTTTTTAATAGGTAGTAGCCAAAAAAGTTTCCTTACATTTATCATTATTAAAATTATAAATTAAAATTTACTTTCATAACATACAAATATTAAAAAAGATGAACTATGGCTTTGTTATTTTATAATTTAGTAATAATCAACACTACTAACATTACACACTAATATCTGATAACGAAATAATTACATTGTTGTAATTTGATATCTGATAATACAATCATAATCTACACAAATCATGATCCATTAAACAAAACTAGGAGAAAAATCAAAGAAAAAGTATTCAGTTAAATTATGATAAAGAGATAGGGCAAACAAATTACGACAAACAAACACTACAAGAACTTGCACTTTTGGCGACTACTTTTGGTGACGACATCAATTTTTCATAGCCAAAACTATATTTTTGGCGGCGTAGTGATCAATTTCATTGGTAAAAGTTGACATTTACCGACGCAATTTACTGTTGTCGCTAAAAAAGCATAACATTCACTAGGCGCTAAAATTTCAAAAAATTTAGCTACGGGGCTTATGTTTTAGCAACACAATAAGCGTCGCTATTAGTGTGCTTACTTTTGGCGACGACAAATTGGCGTGGGCAAAGAGTTAAACATTTGGCGACAACAACACTATTCGTCAGTAAAAGTTTTGCTGGTGAAATAAGGTGATTTAGTGATTTGTGTTTTTATTATAACTTTTAAAAGAGTTTTAAATATTCTAGTTATTGAATTGTAAAATTAAAGTGATCATCAAATTAGATCACAAAGTGAACCCATCAAGCCCAAACACACTCTTAAATTGAGATGGCTAATTTGAGATAATTTAAACTTTTCCAAAGAATATGGTTAGATTATCAATTTCAATATGTTTGGTTTTACTTTCAGAAACTTGTTTCAGAATTTTTTTCCTAAAAATCTAAAAAAAAAAATTAATAAATACTTATTATTTTTGTATAATTTTATCTTTTAGGAGGTCATAAATAATTTTTAAAATTTTAAAAATATATTTTTGATTTTTATAGTTTTCAAATTAGTTGTAATTTTTACAAATATATATATATATATATTTTATTTTTTGTGGGGTGATTTTTCCTCAAAAAATTGAGGCAGTGGAAAGTTTTCCCTCAAAATCCCCCCTCCTTTTTTTTTTTTTTTTTTCAGGGTAGGTAAACCCTTGTCTTTCACTCTTGCATACCCTTCTCACGATTTTTTCGTTTATTAGCTAAAGGCATTACTTTTACCAATGCAATGATAATTTCGTCGACAAAAAGTTTTGCCGACTCACTTTTGCCTACGGGTTGCCGACGTAGCTCCGTGTGTCGGCAAAACTTTTTACTGACGAATTTTTCCTTTTAGCAACATATTTTGTTGCGTTGCGAAAAATATAATTTCTTGTAGTGAAAATTAAGGTAAATGATAAGTTCCAAAATGTATACACTGAGGTCAACTACACTAGTTAAGTTCATATCAATTATTACGTAATGATTTTAATGAGTTTGTGTGTTGTGCACCAAATATGTTGGCTATTATAACTAGGGGGATTTATTAAGAAATCTTCTTTCAAGTGCTTATATCTCAATTAGTTTATAACATATTTTTATATTTTAATAAGTCTTATTATTTGAACATTGGATCCACTAAATCCTAATTCTCATATGTAAGGTATTTTATAGACAATTTTATCCTTACAAATATTTTTTGCACACTTAACAACTTGATGATGTGAACATTCAAATTTGACAGTGTGAATGCTCACATCATAGAACATTTGCACTGTCAATGTGAATCACTCTATTTGGTTTCAGTTTTCAGAATTCACTTTGGGATATTTTGGGAATCACATCACATATTATTATTAGGGTTATTTTAATAATTATGTCACCCATAGGACTTATTCAAACATAAAAAAATAATTTAGACTAAATGAAATATAAATAGATGAAAGATTTATGAATAAATGGCCCTTATAAATTATCTAGTTATATCATAAAACTAATGTTTAGAGGCAAAATTCACAAAGAAAATATTTGTGTTGCCAAAAGTATTAAATATTTTTTTGGTGATGAAATCGGAAATAGTAATGAATTACTATCCTTTTAGGGACTAAAATTTTTCTATTAAAAAATAAACTTTTTTGGGAGTAAATTATTTTATCGTGCAATTATTAGCAGTATTTTCTAAATTTTGTAGTTAAAAGTTTTGTTATTTTTGAATTTTCAAGACAATTTATAAGTGACTAGTGGTGGCTATGGGCCCGATGGCCTGCCTAACCCAGCCTATCCCCAATTTTTTTAGAATTTAGATAAAATATTTAGCCCATAAGTTTGAATTAAGTTGAGATTTTGTACCTATTTAATATTTGCGTTGAGATTGGGATATATATAATTTTGGACGAGTTACGTGTAGGTTCTAATAAATGAATTTATTGACTAATAGGTCTTATAATAATTAATGACATTTTTCATCAAATACTATCAAAAAAGTATCTCTAATTATTAATTTTCAACGACAATTTGAAAATTGTCATAGAAAATGTCTCTAATTATAAGTTTTAGCGACAGTTTAAAAGATCGTTACAAAAAAATGTCACTAATTTTTTACTTTCAATTACAGTTTAAAAAATTAGTCACGGAAAAATGTCACTAAGGGGTTGTTTGGGATAACATACAAAAGTTAAAAAGTTATTAAAAAAGTCAAAAAATTCATACTATTTGGGGAAGCTTGTGGGGGGAAGCCTAGAAAGAAATTATTATTTTACCCTTTGAATTCAACTACCTAAAAGTCAAAAAGTTAAAAGTCAAAAAGTCAATGAGGTTAGAATGGTCATTTTGATTTTATTATAATATTTTATTACATATCTTTTTGTAAAAAGTCAAAAAATTATCCCAAACATACATATTTTTTTCTCTATCTTTTTAGTCAAAAAGTACACTTATATAGCACATCCCAAACAACCACTAATTATAAGTTTTAACGCTAATTTGTAAAAATGGTGACCAAAAAAGTCACTAATTATTAATTTTTACCGATATATGTAAAAAATTATTTTTAGTAACAATTTTATTAAGACTTATTTTTCAATTAGATTAATTTGATAAGAATTAATCTAACTATTAGAACTTATTAATAATTTTATTAAAATATCATATTGATTTTATTAGTGAATTTTAATAGACTATATTTATTGGATTAAGTGAGCGGACTTAAAATTTAAAATTCTTTTAAAACTAAGGGTTAGTTTGGGATGTTCTAAAAAAGTGCACTTTTTAACTTATTGGCTTATATGAGTTGGGTTTGAGTTGAGTTTGATGTGATATCTTAGAGAGGTGATGTGATTTAAATAAGATGATGTGACTTAAATAAGATAGTAACTTTTTGACTTTTTATATTATTTAGTACATGTCAAATTTGGCCTAAAGTTGGATAGTTAGATGAAGCCCAATGTCAAGCCAAGTTAAGCTTGAAAGGTTTGCCCACCTAGAACTTTTTATGTACACACTTTTTAAAAGTTGTGTACTATATACACATTATAATTATAGAAGAAAATAATATAATTTTATACTTTCTGAATTATAATTAAAAATAAAATTATAACTAAACATAAAAAAATTATAATCAAATATCTTAAAATAATGTTATAATTATAAAAAATATATTAATCATAACTACAAGGAAAAAAAACATAATTAAAAATAAAGTGTTTATAAATAGAATTCTCCATTTTTTATATAAAAGTTTAGTTTCCAAATTATTTTCCATTGAAAATTTTGTCCATATGTAATAATTACTTATAAATATTTATCCCACAAATTCTAGAATGAGCTTTCCCTAGTCGGTGAAGTAAATAAATAAATAAATGAAATGAAATGATGCCGCTAGGCTCTTCTCATACAAACCCTAGCTAGCAGTATATAAATACTATTTCCAAATCAAAAAAAAACAAAACAAAACAAAATAAAAAAAAACCCTAAACTCCAAAGATTCACAGAATCAGAAGAAGATGATGGAGAAGAGGCAGAAGGAAACAAAGAATTCAATCCCTCAAGAGATTATCTTCCAAGTACTGAAAGAACTTCCTGCAAAATCATTACTCAGATACAGGTGCGTTTCCAAGCTTTGGTGCTCCATAATAGACAGCCCACTCTTCATCACCTCCCACCGTGCTCGATCCCATACTCGACAAGGCGGTATCACAATCCTTATGCGTGCACAGCCTCGCCCTAGTCCTGATCAGCATCTCACCCACTTCTTTTCAATAAACCCACAAGGAATAGAACCACCTCGTCTCCTTCAAACACTGTCCGTTGATCATTTTAATAGCGTACAGTTCGTTAATGGCTTGGTATGTTTCAACAACAATGTGTGGAACCCTAGCACAAGAGAGACCTTAGCCCTTCCACCCACTCCTATAACCTGTGGATTATCTTCGGATTTCACCGAATGGAGTGTCTTTAAATATTGCATGTTTGGTTTTGCTCCAAATAGTAATGAATACAAAGTAGTCAACATATGTAAAATATATGTTTCTAAAGGAGATGAAACAGGAATTGAAGCTCGACCAGAACAGTGCAAGGTTTTGACACTGGGTCTCGGGGCTAGAAGCCTATGGAGAAATATTAATTTTGATTTTGATGATTCTTTCAGGAGTCTATTAAACAATTTTAGAACTGGGGGAGTGTGTTGTGTTAATGGAACTATATATTGTTGGGGGCCGAATGGTCATGAGGGTAAGATTTTGGCTTTTGATGTTGAACACGAGAAGTTTAGATACATTTCTCTTCTAAATGATACAAATTTTTGGCTATGCAATCCCTTGCAAGTCGGAGAGTGTTTCGCATTGATAGATAACGATGTCAACAATGTTTGGATATTAGATGAAAGTTTGGGGATGCATTGGAAGAGGGAGAATTTGATCATTCCAGATATTTACAAATCTAACAGTCTTTGGAGAAGGTTAATTCCTGTTGGTTCAATTCATAGAGGTGATGAGATTTTACTGCATCGGTGGGAAGAAGAAACAGGAGGTGATGAGTTTTTTCAGCATTCGTGGGGAGGAGGAGGAGAAGAAGAAAGAGACGAAGAGAAATTCTTAGAATTGTTTTACTATGAGTTGCGGAGCAAAAGTTTGAGGAGTATTTGTTGTATTACTGATCTCCCAGGCCTACCCTACTCGTTTGACATTGCAACATTGAATGTCTCTTTCGCTAAACAAGTGGAATGCTTGTTCCGGTTGAAGGGATAAAAGATTAAATCCCTAATTTTTCTACAATTTAGAAAAAGTGAATGAATGAATATATGGAGCAACATTTAACCTTTTTTGTTATTCTAAAATTTTAATTTTATTTGTAAGTTATATTTAGAAGTTTTATAGCAGCAGCAATAAGATTTTGGTTGTAAATGACTCTTTAAGTGTTAATTTTTTCTTTTTTTTTTTTTGATAATAAATACATACAAATAGTTCTACAAGGCCTGGTAGATTGAAAACTACTGTCTTTCTTCAAAGAGTAGGCGTCTTACCTCCTTCCACTAGTACCAGTTGTGTTTTTTTGTGAATCCTTTGATGAATCTGTTGTGCATGTAATGTTACACTGCCTATTTGTTTGGAGAGTTGGGTCAGATTTGCTATCATGGTGGGGTTTGTCCATGAGAAGTTGTGGAAGGCAATCCCTTGTGCTGTCATGTGGCCTCAGTGTGGAAAGCTAGGAATGAGATCAAGTTTCTAGGCATCAGTGTTAACAGGGAAGTGGTTGTGGATTTGGTTTAGATAAGATTGGCATTGTGGGCTAAGTACAAAATGCAAAATCTGCCATTCTCAATACAACCTTAATTCCTTAGGTGGCTGCCCTGTTTAGGTAATGCTGTGTTGTTGCCATGTTTAGATGCTATTTATTTGTGTTGTTTGTTCTTTCTGCTCTTTGGTTATTCTGGGCGGTTGTGCATTTGTTGTAGATCTTTGTTATGGTTGAATTATCTTTAACCATAGGAATTGTGCTGCAGATGATTTTTCAGTATCATTGGTGCAACCTAGTTGGGATCTTTGATTTCTGTTTTGATGCTTATAGCATGATTCCATTTGTTTTCCCCTTTATTGATGTTCGATATAAGGTTCTACCTTGATTCTTATTCAATAAAGGTTTTTTTCTTGCCGATCAAAAAAAAAGAGTTTTACAGAAAGATACATCAAGGAACAGAGTATTTGTATGTTACCATCTCAATGGGTCTTTATTATAAATGTGTCTTTACTTTGAGTAACTTTTGTCATATTTTTTTGGGTGAAACCTGGTGTTGGATGAAACAGAGTGAGTGACTCTGCAATGGGGACCTCTGGAGCTGAATTTTTGCATCAAACTCAATGTGGATATGTCTATTATGGCTGATGCTGCTCCAACTTGGTTAGAGCTCTGAGCTATTTTGGATTAAAGATTTTTAGATAAATTTGTTTCTTACTTTTTTGCCCTACAAAAAATTAAGGTTTTAAAAACTAAAATTTAGGGACAAAATTATTTTTTAAGAACCAAATATTTTTATTGTGAAAAGTGTCCTCATTATATTTTTAGTAACGAGAATTAGACATTAGTGATGAATTATTATCCTTTTGGGATTAAATTTTTTGTCTCAAAAAATAAATCATTTTGAGACAAAATTATTTTGTCCTTAAAAGTCTATTTATTAGTGACATTTTCAAAATTTTGTTGTTAAAAGTCTTGTTTTTTACTTTTCGGGACGACCTTTTAGCGACTATCCTCATAACGATATAAATTGATTCCTAAATGTTTTTCGTAACAAAATTTTTACTTTTATTTGATCTTTAAAACTCTTATATGTTGTAGTGTTGTACTTTTTTCTTGAATATTTTTTTCTTTAAAAATATAATCTGAACACAAATCACTGGCCTGTTTGGTAACGTTTACATTTTCAGTTTATATTTACAAAAATTTTATAAACTGGTTTTTATTTACTTTTTGTTTATTTTTAGAAAAACATAAATTACAAACGCATTTGGTTTAGACAAAATATTTTTAAAAATTTTAAAATTTTAAAAATAGTGAGAAATGGCAAGTGGTAGCGGGTGGTGGGTGGTGACGAGTGGTGGGTGGTGACGAGTGGTGGCGGCGGAAGACGGTGGTGGAAAATGATGGCGGGTGGTAGTGACGGAAGACAGTGGTGGAAAATGGTGGTAGGTGGTAGGTGATGGTGGCGAGTGGCGGTGGTGTGGTGGCAAGTGGTGGTGTGAAAGCGGTGGTGAAAGCGGTGTGGTGGGTGGATGGTGGTGGCGGTGGGTGGTGGATGGCGGTGGTAGTAGGTGGTGGGTGGTGGGTGGTGGTGGTGGGTAGGTGGGTGTGGTGGGTGGGTGTGGTGGTGGTGGTGGTGGTGGTGGTGGTGGTGGTGGGTGGGTGGGTGGCAGTGGGTGGTGGTGGTGGTGGTGGGTGTGGTGGTGGTGGTGGTAGCGAATGGATGGTGGGTGGTGGTGGCGGGTGGATGGTGGTGGTGGGTGGATGGTGGTAGCGAGTGGGTGGATGGTGGTAGCGAGTGAGTGGCAGGTAGGTGGTGGGTGGTGGTGACGGAAGATGGTGGTAGAAAATGGTGGCGGGTGGTGGCTACTGTTGGATGGTAAAAAAAAAAAAAAACTCAAAATTTAAAATGAAAACACATTTTTTGAGTTTATATTTTTTGGTCAAATTTATAAACTGAGACTATTGATTTATAAATTAAAAATTTACCAAACAAATTTTTATTTGAATTTTTTAAATTTTTTTAAATATAAACTAAAAAAGTAAGTGTTACCAAACTGCACAAGTTTTCGTATTTAAGTTTTTTGTAACATAGTCAATCTTGGGTAAAATTTTATCAATTGTTTTTAGTATTTAAATCGTTCATCACCATCTCTTGTTAATAATTTAAATTGTTCATTTTTTAGATTCTTATGTATAGATTATTTATAATTTTATAATAATGAGAATGAGTTTGAAACGGTGAATTATTATAATGGTCCCTATAGTTTGAGAGTTGTGTCACTTTGGTCTCTGACTTTTTAATTCTGATACATTTAATCTTGAATTTTGAATTTTGAATTTTGTTTCGAATAAAGACAATTAAAAATGTTGCTACTCTATTTCAAAGGTAAAATCGTCAATTTGATAAAATATAAACTAGTTTGACAAAATTAAAAAAATTCTTTTTAAATTTTTAAAAATTATTTCTACTCTCATCAAAGATAAAATTATATAAAAATGATATATTTTTTTATATTTTTTTTCTTTTTTTTTTTTTACCAAATTAATTTTTAGTATGTGTTTTGATGATGATCATGAGTGATTGTTTTTTATAATATTTTTTTATAGTTATCATATAATAGATAGTTGTATTTATTGGTAATAGATATTTTTTTATGGTTATCATGTAATGGATGATTATTAGGTTTTTAATATGTTATTGATATGTTTAATATATGAAATATTTTTAGTTTTGGATTTTATTTATTTATTTATTTTTGATTTAATGGATTGGTGTAATAATGATATCAAAGTTGTCATGTTTGATTTTTGAAAAAATAGAAACTAATTTAACAAAAATAAATATCAAAAAAATTATTTTAAAAAATTATTTCTACCCTACCAAAAGATAAAATTATTTAAAAATGATATGTTTTTAATATTTTTTTTTTACTAATTTAATTTTTAGTTTCTTAGAAAAAATTATGAAACTAAACCAAACATAACTTTATAACTAAAAAATTTCAGCATTACTTATTAAAAAAAAAGCTATTAAATTTCAAATAACATATAAATTAACTAATATAAAATAAGTTATATGACGACTTTGCCATTGAAATGGACCATTTACAAAAGAATTATTTTTGATTGTCCTTATTTAGAGTAAGATTTAAAATTTATGATCAAATGTGTCATAATTGAAAAGTTAATGATTAAAGAGACACAAGTCTCAAATTACAAGAACTGTTAGTGTAATTCGCCTAGTTTGAAAATAAATTGTTCAATATTTTAAAACAAATATAATAAAATCATGTGATTATTATTAACAGGTCAATCTAATAGTTTTCATGAATGGTATTCTTAACATTTAGGTGTGATTTGGGAGGATGGAAATAAGCAACTTTTTTGCTTATTCTTTGCTTTTTGGCTTATTAACAAAATCATTTAGAAAGTAATAAATTTACCATATTATCCTCATGTATTATTAATATATTTTTATTAAAAGCCATACAGACGAGGTTGTTTTGATCATTTCATGTATTAGCTTATTTCCCACTTCCCAAATGAATTTTTGGTGAAATATGCTAGTTTTTAACTTTTTAAAAATAAGCCAAATACATTTTTTTTTTCCTTTATTCCCAAGTAAGACTAGTAAGAAGTTTGTTATGACTAATTTTTCAAAGGTATAAACTATTGAAGATAAGAGAATTTTATCTTGGAATGATGCTTGGATTTCTGATATTCCATATTTACCCTAGGTTGTTTATGCTGGCTTTTGACGAGGAAGCTTATGTGGCTGATTTACTCGTCTTATTTGATCATGATTTTGGTGGGAGGGGAGGGTACTATCACAACATCCCGTTGTAACAGTTTCGTTGATGTTTGTATTAATTTTATTTTGATAATTCAAATTATTTATATTATTTTTATTGAGTATATCATTTATATACAAAATGAGATTAATTGAATACACGTAGTCCATGATTAGATCATAATTATTTTTAACAATATTATCAAAATTATATTAAATGTTTATTTTTTTAAGCAAATAAATGTGGTCATACAACATGAAGGCACGACACAATCCCAGATTCCGATTTTGGAATCTCAAATTCACAAGATGCTTTTTGTTTGGGAAGATTATTATTTATTCCAGAAAATGCTTAATGTCCCCCTCAGTTGTTCCCTTCTCATCTTTCTTTCAACCCCAACATAATTTCCAAAAGTTCGTCTGTTGTTTTTTTTTTTGAAAAAGATTGGTGATATACAAACAAAAAGTTTGTATAAGAAATTCATATATAAAAAGGTGATAGATTCATTTTGAATTAACAAAAGAAAAATGATATAAGTCCCAAATTTTCTGACAAATAAATGATCAAATATTTTACATGGGTTGGAAGTCTATTACCAAACAATTTTTTGACAAAATTAAATGTCAAAAAATTATTTGATCTATTTCACATATGAGACATTTGGTTATTTATTTGGTAAAAAATTTTGTATTCCTAACGTTACCCTTAACAAAAATGCTTAGTCCACACAATTCCTTTGGCCCGAAACACCTCAAATGATGTGGATTCCAAATTTTGAAAAACAGACCCACGCTCTCCTTACACTCCTCTTTCTCTCTCTGTCTCTCATACCCAATGGTTCCCAAATCTCATCCCTCACCGACAGCGATGCTGAACTACCACCACCGACACTCATTAGTGAGAAAACTAGAGAAACAAAGAAGACCTAACTCAAGGAGAAACAAAGGAGGAATGGAGCGAGAAGGCGTGAAGGGTGTAAAGGGAGGTTGGATACCAGTTCTTCAATGGAGGCCACGAAGGAATGGTAAAGCTCAAGGAATTCTCACAGTGTTTGTGGACAATATACCGGATTCTATGGACCCAAAAGCTTTGTTTGTCTTGTTCTCCAAATTTGGGGTGGTAAAAGATGCTTTTATTTCAACGAAGAGAAGAAAAACAACTCGATCTAGGTTTGGTTTTGTGCGGTACGATTGCTCGGTGGCGACTGATATGGTGATCCAAAAAGCAAATGGGTTATGGGTTGATAATAGGGAACTAAAAGTGAAAATGGCAAAGTTTAGTAGGTTAGATCAACCAAGAATGAAAATGGCAGAGTTTTGCAGGTTAGATCATCCAAGAGGGGGTCAACCTGCACTTCAAGGAAGGGGTGATAGGGCTGTGCCTAAGGTTAAGTTCACTAGCACGGCACGGATGGAATCACGCTCTTACCCAGACATTGTTAAAGGGAATGAAGATTGGGGAGGTAAAGATCTCATTGCAAGAACAGAGGAGGCTGGCAATGGTTGGTTATCTGAGAGTTTAATCATTAAGTTGAAACCATATTGCATATTGTCAAAGTTCAAACAAGAATGTGAGAAAAGAGGAGTGAAAGATCCTATATTCCGTGAAGATGAAAGGAAATTAGTAGTAGTTACGTTTAACTCAAAAGAGGAGATGAAGTATGAAGAGTGTAGGATGAAGGAGTGGATTTATGCATGGTGTGAATTTGTCTCGGAGTGGAAGAAGGATATGGTTATTGAACAAGAAAGAGCAGTGTGGTTAAGTTGCTACAGTGTACCGTTCCATTTGTGGAGTTCAATTACATTCAGAAACATTGGAAAATTATGGGGACAGGTGATCAGGATTGACAATGATACTCTGCAAATGACATCGATACAGTGTGGTAAAGTAAGAATAGCCACAAAGGTGATGGAGTCCATAAACAGGGTGATCATGTTGGCATGTAAGGATAAGTTTTATCTTATTAGAATCTGTAAGGAACAAGTAATCACAGTTAATTCTGATAGTCGAATGGATCCACGAATGGGAGAAGGGTCATCATACTGCAATGGAGTAAGAACTTCTTGTGACGAAAATGATGGTGAGTACTGCAGAAACTATGAGGATGGCAAGGAGGATGATGCAGAGGTGGCGGTTAAGCTGGCAAGTAAGGTGAGAAATGAAGCTGAGTTGGCACTAGTTGATAGGAGGAGTAACAGTAATGAGTTGGAGGGGAAGGCAAGTGGTATTGAAGACACAACTGTCTCAGGAGTTATTGAAACAAATAGTGGCCTGGGGATAGGAGGTGTGGGTAGCGCATGCCTGGAGATAGAAAGGCGTCTGTCTGATATTCACATTCAAGTTGATAATGAAGAAAGTCAAAACATTGGTGGTCATATTAACAACATGGGCTGTTTGAGAAGTCTGAATGGGTCTGAGTTGTAGCGACACAATATTAATCTTGAAGTTGTAATTGGGCCAGCCCATGTCAATGGGTTATTGACTAAAGTATGTGGTGATCAAGTTAACCATCTAGAATCCAATGGGCTGGGCTTGGAGGAGGACGATATCATCTCAAAAGATATTCAAGCAGGCCAGTTGAAGCTTCAATCGGAGAAATCTCAGGTGGACGGGTCAGATATATGGGTTGAATCTTTAGAGAGGAATGAAGTTCAGAGCATAGGTAAAGGTAAAGTAGTGGTGGTTCAGCACCCAGCTAAGTGTAAAGCTAAGATCTCACAGAAATGAGGTAGAAAAGGTGTAGCATTGGAAGCAAGATTAATAAAGATGCGATATTTCAAGCAGCAATTGCTGCTGTCTCTTACTCTAAATCACAAGCAAGCAGTTCAAGTAGGGATGGGTATCTTCTGGATGAAGCTTAAGCTACCATGCAAATTGGGAAATTATTAGGGATTGATTTCAAAGAAAAGGATAATGAGGTTCTTGACAAATTATTAGAACTTGAGGCGAAGGATATGGAGAGAGCAGAGGCTAAAGGGTCTTCGAAGAAGCTCTAAGTTGTGTGAATAAGTGTTTTGGTGTACTGTACTGGTTTTGTAATGAAGATCTTATCTTGGAATGTTAAGAGGTTCGATAGGTCTTGCAAGAGGAAGAAGATAAAAAAGTTAGTTAGAGAAAAGGGTGTGGATATGGTAATGCTACAAGAAACTAAGAGATCTGAGATGTCAAAACAATTTGTCAAATCACTGTGGCCATGGGATTATTTTAATTTTTTGCCGGTGGATGCAATAGGGAGTGCTGGGGGCCTTCTTTGCATTTGGAAACCTGAAGTGTTTGCCATGGTTGATTGTTGTTACAACAGAAGCTTTATTATATTATTAGGTATTTATGGTAGTTTCTTTCATTGTGTGGTTGTTAATGTCTATGGGCCGAATGATGTTGCTAAAAGGAGGCTTTTGTGGGAGGTGCTGGGTAATCTTAAGGACTCTTTCCATTATCCATGGTGCTTAGGGGGGGAGATTTTAATGAAATCCGATCTATTGGTGAAAGAAAAGGTTGTTTAAGGAAAGATAGTGGAATAGAAGATTTTGGGAAGTTTATTGAAATAATGGAAGTTACGGATATTCCGATGTTGGGTGAAAAGTATACGTGGAGTAATTTCATGAAAGGAGATAGGTGGAGTAAGATTGATCGATTCCTCCTCAATCCTGAATGGCTTGAACTATTTGATTTTAAGATGTGGGGCTTGCCTAGAACCTTATCTGATCATTGTCCTCTATTACTTATGGAGGACTAAAGAGATTGGAGGCCTAAGTCGTTCAAATTTTCAACTCCTAGACTTTGCATCCGAGTTTCCTACCTTTGGTTAAAAAGATTTGGGTGAAGGCACAGGTATTTGGATGGGTAGGTTTTGTTATTAAGGGCAAACTTCAAATACTCAAATCAAAGCTGAAGGAGTGGAATTATGAGGTTTTTGGTAATGTTGATTCCAAAATAAAAGTTGCTAAAACAGAGTTGCATGCTCTAGACTTGGAGGCTGAGGTTAGAGGTCTGAATGATCGGGAAGTTAGTAAAAGAAGGAATCTCCTTGGTGAAGTTTGGAAGTTGAGAAAAATGAGAGAGTGGGTATGGCTTCAAAAATCTAGGTTGAACTGGGCACTTAAGGGTGACAAGAACACCAGATTTTTTCATGTTATGACTACAAGCAGGTAAAGTAAGAACATGTTGGATTGTATTCATGTTAATGGTAGAAATGTTATGCAACCTAATGAGGTAAAACAGGAGGTAGTTCGGCATTTTAAGTGTTTGTTTTCTGATAATTTGGAAACATAGGCCCAAGATTGTTGGTACGCTAAAATCTCTCAACACTGATACAGCAGCTGATTTGGAGGTGGAATTTTCTGAAGCTAAAGTGTGGGCTGCTATTAAAAGTTGTGATGGTAACAAGGGCCCGGGTCCGGACAGATTTAATTTATCTTGCATACAGAAATGTTGGAGTATATTGAAACATGATTTTTTGAATTTCATGAAGGAGTTTTATGAGAATGGTAGGTTGGCCAGATGCTTAAAGTGCTCCTTCTTTACTCTTGTCCCCAAGAAGCTCAATCCATCAAGTCTTTCAGATTATCGACCTATTTGTCTTATTGGTGTAGTTTACAAAATTTTGTCTAAGGTGTTATCTTTAAGAATGAAAAAGATGTTACCTAAGGTGATTAGTGATAATCAGTCTGCATTTTTAGGTGAAAGAAATATAATGGATGGGGTGCTTATTGGCAATGAGATTGTGGATTGGTGGAAGAAGACAAAAACTAAAGGTGTAATTCTCAAGTTGGATTTTGAGAAGGTCTATGATACTGTGAACTGGGAGTATTTGTTTGATATGCTTCATAAGTTTGGTTTTGAAGCTAGATGGATAGGGTGGATTAAAGTTTGTGTGACTTCCCATAGTATCTCCGTTTTGGTAAATGGATCTCCTACTGGTGAGTTCAATCCCCAGAAAAGATTAAGGCAAGGCGATCAACTTTCACCTTTTCTCTTTAATGTTGTAACAAAGGGTTTGAATATTTTGTTGTCTAGAGCTAAAGAGCTTGGCCTAATTAGAGGTGCTACCATAGGTCCTAATGGTTTGGTTGTTTCCCATCTGCAATTTGCAAATGATACAATCTTGTTTGGTGAAGCTGATTGGATTGAACTTCAAATTATTAAAAGAATTCTTAGATGCTTTGAAATCATTTCAGGATTGAAGATTAATTTTCACAAAAGTGTTGTATGTGGTGTGGGAACTTCGACTCAGTTAGTTAAGGATTTTGCGGATAGACTGCATTGTTCTTATCAAAAGCTTCCCCTGGTTTATCTTGGTTTACCATTGGGTGCAAATCCTCGAAGGAAATCCACTTGGAAGCCTATTTTGGATAAGATCAAAGTAAGACTTGCAAGCTGGAAGAGGAGATTGATGTCCTATACTGGTAGAGTTACCATGATCAAGTCAGTCTTGTCAAGTCTCCTACTCTATTACTTATCTTTATTTAAGATGCCTGAGTGTGTTGCAAAGATTGTGGATAGATTGCAAGCTTCTTTCCTATGGGGTGGGTCGGATAATCATAGGAAGATTCATTTGGTAGGATGGGGGGAGGTGACAAAAGCTTTATATCATAGAGGATTAAGGATCAGAAATATTAAGAAGGTAAATCTCAGTTTGTTAGTTAAGTGGTGGTGGAGATTTGGGGTTGAGAAGGGGGCTTTGTGGAGATAGCTGATTACCAGCAATTATAGTCATATGAATGGATCCTTTTTACCTCTTCTTGGAACTCTAACCAATGAGTCGAGGATCTGGAGAGATGTATTGTCTGTGGCTGCTTTATAGCCAAGTGTGGTTACTTATTTTTTGGATAATGTTAATATTGTGATTGGGGATGGTAATAGGATTCTTTTTTGGTTTGATAAGTGGTTTGGTCAATCGATCTTAGAGAACCTATTTCCCAGACTTTTTAGTTGATCAACTGAGCTTTATGGATCTATAAAGTGGTATGGTGAAGAAAAGGTTGCAAATGGTAAGTGGATGTTGAATTTTCGAAGACCGCTACGTGTATAGGAGGAGGAGGAATTGCTTAGACTGAAACAGATTCTGGAGGAGGGTCCTGAACTGAGAGCAAACAGTGAGGATCATATCAGATGGTTGGCCTCTCCTTCTGGGATCTTTCAACTCAGATCATTGTATGGGTGGTTTCAAGCTGATAAGGGTCCTATGGTGGGGTTATCAAAATTTATTCGGAACAATGTAGCTTCTCCAAAAGCTAAATTTCTGTTTTGGTTAGTGTGGAGCGGTAGGCTTAAGATTGCTAATTTCCTTCAAAGGATTGGTGTGTTAAGGGGTAATTCTGTTTCTTTGTGTGTGTTTTGTAATTTTAAGCCTGAAAACTTTAATCATATTCTGTTGCTATGTCCCTTTGATTAAAAGATTTGGTTGGCTGTAATTGATTAGTGGGGATCTCAATGGGTCTCACCGGGCTCTGTCAATGAGTTGCTTTATTGGTCATTTGGTTTCAAGTTTAGGAAGCAGGAACTCAGGATCTGGAATGCCATTCCTATTGCAATGTTATGGTCATTATAGAGGCACAAAAATGAATGTCTATTTGGGAGAGCTCAACCAAATATGGAGGCTTTAGCTGAATTAATTAAAGTCAGAGTGACTTACTGGGGTAAGAACCATCATATTGTCAACATGTATTCATTTCATGATTTCATCTCCAATTTGGATCTAATCCGTAGTTGCCTTTGAGGTAGTGGTGCTGGGGAGTTCTGTTTGGTTTGTGTCCTGTTGCTGGCACATGTTCTGTTTTGGTAAGTTGTTGTGTACCAGGTTATAGAGGTTCGGTGGTGTGTGCTGAGATTATGAGGTGTTTCTAGAGAGGTGTTGGTGCTGCATTAAGTGTTTCTATGTGTATTGATACTGCTGTAGTTGGCTAGGTTATATATGTATTGCTACTGCTGGAGTTGGTTTAATGGGCTTAGAACCATTTCATTGGTAGCATGTATTCATTTCTTGTTTTCATCTCCAATTTGAGTCTGATCTGGAGTTGAACCTGAGGTAGTGGTGCTGGGTAGTTCTGTTAGATTTGTATCCAGTTGCTGTTGTGAGGCTGCTGTGATGTTGTTGCTGTGTTGTTGGTGTTTTGGCTAGAAGGGCATAGAGGGGGTATTTCTTGTGTTGCTCATCTAATTGAGGGGGCAGTTGGCAGTTTATCTGGTTTGTTTCTGCAGGAATTTGCTAGTGTATTAGCTATAAGTTGTTGGAGCAGTTTGTTGGGAGAGGAGTCAAGGTTGCTTTTGATGTATGGTTGGTTGGTTTTATTTCTGTGTTTCGTTTTGTTTCTCTTTTTTGGATTGGTTTCTCGCCAATCTGTGGGTTTAGTGCTAGCAGATGATTGTGTTTCCTCCTTGGTGCCAACCTAGTTGGGATTGTGGAGTGATAGTTATGATGTTTTTTGCACTTACCTTCTTTAATGATGTGTATTGTTCTTGTTTTGCTCATCCCATCAATAAAGTTTCCCTTTTCTTCGCTAATCAAAAAAAAAAAAAAAAAAAAACAAAACAAACAAACAAACAAACAAATGAGACCCAACTGATTCGTACACTGGTTGTCCCTCATTGAGAGACTTTCTCTCGCTGACAGAGGACTATCATAGTTTTGCTCTCTCTCTCTCTCTCTTACTCTCTCAAACCACCAATTGCCAACTAACGACGATCTCTCTCTCACTCAATACCGCCGACAATCTCTCTCTCTCTCACTGACGAGAAGACATGATCTCTCTCAAACCGCCGACAAGAGTAAACATGAACCAGGAAGATAAGATTTTGCTTAAATCAATTGAAAATATTTTAATTTGGGATTAAAGATAAACTCTTTTTTTTTTATGAATTTGGGATGGTTGATTGTTTATGTCACACCCCAATTTTTAATTACACAAAAACATTACCAAAGCCTTTAATTTAGATCATGTTCTTTTTTAATTTTTATATATCTATTACCCTTGAGTAATAGAAATACAATAATACATGTTCTCTCTCTCTCAATGAACATTATAATGGCAACAATACATGCCCATCTCCTATTGAGAAGCTACAAATAAATAAAATACAAATACAAGATCCATTTCTTTTACATCTACTATGAAGTTATACAAAGATACTCAAGGACTCCATGACTCCTCTATCAAAGAGTCCACACTTTCTTTCTGTAAAAAAAAAAATAAAACAACAAATGGGTGAGCACTAATGCCCAGTAGGAATCTCATAGTTCTCAATCAAAAACTAAAACACAGATAGAAATGATCATGTATACAGTGTGATACCATATAGTAGGGTGACATTTAATAATTTCAAAATATCATAAGTAAAGTACCTTTTTCTCAAAAACTTTTCAAACGCTTTTAAGAAAAACCTTCAGCCATTAAAAATTATCCCTTAACCTTAGAAAATCATAGATCCTTGTGAAACAAACATATTTAAGAAACAACATCATTTAAAAATTATTAACCAATTTTCAAAATATTTCTCATTTAATTTCCATTTTTAATATTCCTCCTTTTTCTTTCATTCTTCCTTTCTACTCATGATATTTATTTAGAACTCCGTAACTTCAAGTTCAAGTCCCCTCTTTGGTTTACGAACAATTCTCCTATATTCAATTCACACCGTTACTTACATTCTCAAATTCCAATTCAAGATAATACAAGATTAATAAACCCCCTTTCAATTCAGTCCTTCATTTATTTACAGAACAACACTCATAAGTTACCTTTATTGTCACAACTAATTCATTAAGTTCACCTTCACCAATCCATAATCCCCTTACCCATTTTTAGGTTCCATTCTTTACAAATAATGTCTATGCTCATTTCCTCTTTATACCAAATTATACATCAATTTGCAATTTCACAGATTCATCACAAGTCACAAATAACATCATCAACTCAAAGTACTTCTTAACACACATCCCAACACAATCCACCTTTTGCCGATTTACTATGGTGGGATAGTGGGCACCCAATTATAACACTTTTCACCTTTCGCCAGCTACTATACGGTGGGAAGTGAACTCCCAAAAATTATTTTCTCAAAAGTCATTTTCTTCCAAAAACCATATTTCTCCAAAAACTATTTTTCAACTTTTTAAAACCATCCCCCACATTTGCCAGCTACTATACGACAGAACGTGGGCATCCAAAACATTTTCGAAAACCATCCATTTTTCCACTTTTGGCGGCTACAATACGGCAGGACTGTGTGGACACCCAAAAATCATTTTTTCCACTTTTGCCAGCTACTATACGGCAGGACTGTGTGGACACCCAAAAATATTTTCCCACATTCGTCTAGCGACAAGCCTAGACAAGGCAATTAGGCACTTTTAATTCAAAACCACCCCCACATTTGCTGACTACTATACAGCGGGACGTGGGCCCCAAAAAATCTTTTTCTTCAATTTTTAAAACCATCCCCCACATTTACCGGCTATTGTACGGACGGTCGTGGGCACCGAAAAATCATTTTTCAACTCTTCACACGAATACCAACACAACACCACTCAACACAACTCAACCCAAACTCAACACACCCAACACAACTCAACCCAAACTCAACACAACCTAACACAACACAACTCACCATGATTCAACACAACTCAACATAGTCAATACACTTTAACATAATCAACACAATTCAACATAATTTAAGGTGAACTCTTAAATCTTCATTTCATCATTTCATCCCAAGGCTCATGTCATCCATATTAGTAACAAATCTTCTTCCCCAAATTTCATTTCATAATATAGCATGATTTACAATATTCATAATAAAGGTTCATTCGCTAATTTTTAACATAATTTTCAAACACTTTCAAAATTTAATTAAACTTATATATATATATATATATAATTCAACTTCTCAATTTCATGATTCTACTTTTAATTTAAGCAAAATCATTAATTATCATCATGAGTCAACTTAGGGTTTTCAAGAAAAAGCAAGACTTTCAAAAAAAATTAAAACTTCTTACACCACTACTTTTTATTCCAATTTTCCCATTGATTATACACGTAAGGTTCATAATCTACCATCTTAACCCAACAATTGAACCCCAACACTTCAAACCCTAAATCCCCAAGTTTCATGATGTAACACTATATACTTAAAAATTATAGATTTTCTATTTATATAATCAAAATACCACAAATCTATCTATTAATGCAAGTATTGAAGGAGAACTAGGACTCCTACCTCAAGAATCAAACAAAAGAGCAAAGCTTTGATGAGATTCCTTCACAAATCCGAGCTTCAATCGGTTGAAAAGTGAGATCTTCAAGCATCCTTCACTTTTTAGTAAGAGATCTTGGCCAAATCTTTGACAAATGGAAGGTATTTAGGTCAAGAGATCAAAGGTTTTCGGACCTAGGGTGAGAGGAAGGAAGAAGGAAAAGGAAAAGGAAAGTGCAAAGAATGATCTAAAAATTCACTTTTTAAGTCCCTGAATTCCCTCAGTCCGCTCGAGCGTCGCTTTTTCAGCTCGAGCGTACCTACTTCCAACACAAATACTAAAACTTCAAACGGGTATAATTCTCTTATCCAGACTCCGTTTTAGGTCGTTCTTGTGTCTAAATCGAAGCCCCAGAAACAAGCTTTCCAATGGTTCTATCCTCACACCCAAATTCAAAGTGTGGAAAAAGAAAAGGGCAAAAGAGTGACGGTTGTTCGTAGGAAAAATTATCCGAATTTAATTCTTGGTTTACTCTTACTTTACCATTATGTTACCACTTCGATCAATGTCCCAAAATAAAACAAGGAGGCTCCAAACACCACAATAAAAATGCCAAGAGTTATCCCACTAGTCCCAAAAATTCAAACTCAACCAGATAGAATGCTCGAGCGCCCAGACCAACAAAGTCGTCTGCTCGAGCGACCACTTCATGCTCGAGCAAAAATTCACAACTCTCAGAATCTCAGACAGACTGCAAAAGTACTGGAAGCCTCACAAGTCTGCTCAAGCGTCAACTCCCCCGCTCAAGCGGAGGGAAAATTTCTGGATCGTTACAGTTTATGAGATAGTTTTGATTAAAAATTGGAGAACTCGATGGTGGTCAGTGTTTGCATTGATATGATGGTCGGTGATGGTCGACATTCACAATGTTGTGGGTTGTGGTTGTTAATGGCAGTCTACTGTGAAGAGATGAAATAGAGAAAGAGACAATGGAGAGAGAGAGAGCGCGAGAGAAGACAAAGCTATTGTTCAAGAAAAAAAAAAGAGTAATGTTAGAGATTTCAAAAGTTTTACTAAATTTTTTACCAAATGGTGTGGGATCCATATGGACCTACATGGTGTGGGTCTTATACCCATGTGAGACATTTAATAGAAAATTTGTTAAAACTTTTGGGATTTTTAACATTTTTGAAATACAAGAGAGAGGGACTAGTTTGTTGTGCGTGTATCTCGCACACAACACATCGTGTGGTTCAAAAATTTGGTCGTCATGTCCACGTAAGTTGGGCGGCATTCGATGAGGGCCTTTTGTGTGGATATAACAGGATTGTTGAATTAAAACACCTAATGAAATGACTTATAACTTTTAAAAATGTATGTTTGGGAAAACTTTTTGATTTTTTATGAAAAAATATGTACTAAAATATTGTAGCAAATATCAAAATTACTAGATTTCCCTTCCTGACATAGTCAGCAACACTGCGCTAACTTTCCATGCATTTCAAAAAAAAAAAAAATTATGGGAATTTGTGGCTTACATTGTGCCACGTTTTCTTTTTTTTTTTTTTTATGGGAATTTGTGGTTGCACTATTTTCATTTATGGGAATTTGTGGCTACACTGTTTTCTTTTTTCTTTTTTTGTTGAGCCAAAAGATTTCCCGCCAAAATAAAGTGAATAGTATAAACTTTTTTCCTTTTTAGTGACTTTTTAGCTTTTTAGCTTTTATAGGTGATGCCAAACCAGGTCTAAATTATAAGCCAGTTCTATCTATGTTATGGACTTAAATAATTATAAGTCCAAAATGCTTATTTTGCTCCAACATTTTTTGAGGTTATCAATAGGTGAAAAAATAAGTAAGTCTCATAGTAAATATAAGTTCTCTCTTTTAAAACGTCATTATCATATTGTAGACGTCCCCGAACGCATCCCGGGGGAAGGAGCGCGAGTCCCCCCCGTTCTGGTTCGATATTAGGTCACTACAGTTCGAAGGACTCAAATGTCACGGTTCTTAATCTTGAACCGAAGAGCCCAAATCCAGCAAATCGTTTCTTGAAAACAGATTTTTTGAAAGAAGTGCCAAACATGGACTGCTTCGCCAGATACAGAGTCGCCACCTAAATATTTTTAAATGGGAAATTTAGGAAACCCTGACTCGGTGCCAAAGGCCACGTGTCCGTCATCACCAAAGTTGCCTCGGCTCGGGAACTTGGGTACGATTGGGGAAGGTCACTTCGTGAGCACCCCCGCTCGCCCGGTCGAAGACCGGCCTCTACTAACCATGATATCTGATTTTGAAAACATTGTGAGTTCTTATTCCGGTTATTAGCCTAGGTTACTATGTGATGCGCACAGTATACAAGTATAAACTGAATCGCCTGAATTGGAACAAAACATTTCATGTTTGTTTGTTTGAAAATGGTTTGATGGTGCTACCCACAGGTAGGCTAAGACGTGGATTTGCCACCCTTGGATGGGCTTAAGAAAATATGACTTTGCCACTATCTAGTGGGCTTAAAACAAGCATTTGATGAATTGTTCCAATTCAAGTAACTCAACCTCCATCCACAGGCATTCAAGGCAGTTATATCACATAAGCACATAGCTTCATGGTAAGCATGCTGTTCATGGCAGTCACTCACACGCATGCAAGGATGCTAAAGCATAAAACTCACCGAGTACTCCAAGCCAAAACAGAAATTCGTTAGAAATCATGCATGATCCTAGATACACAGAAATGCCTAATGCAACACATGCAAAGATGCAAACTATAGCAGGCTCGGCTATTCTAAACATGGCATATGAAATGCTACAATTATCAAGTATTCAATTTGGAATTGAAATACAAATGCAGTTTGTATGATGCGCCGAGCCCGGTGCGTGCAAAACAGATGAATGATGCAAACATGCTATCATACTGTATGCTAATTGAAACATGCCCTAATCTAACCATCGTAAGCAGGTAAATAAAAGGGAAGAAAGACGTGGGGTTGGAAGACATACATCACACTTACCCACACTTATTACAATTTTGCCCTCGCACAGAGGGTCCGAATAAATAATAATACAGTCCGAAATAAAAGAATAATACAGTCCTGAATAAATATACAGATTCCTAATTAATTAATAACTTAACTAAGAAAAACTGTAAATTGGCATGCAAGCCGGGGGCTGCCTCGATTCTGATGAATGATATATGCTGGGCTGCCTTGCGCGGAAATCCACTGGGATGCCCCAATTAGCCTCTGTTTGCAGTGTTTCTCGAAATGCGTGCCAAGCTCCGAAAAGTTGTTGATTCTTCATTTTTGCTGCAACAGCTGCAACAGAGAGCAGGAAAGGGACATAGCAATGTATTTCACAACTATATGCATGCCTCGATCCTCGTGCCACCAATCACGCATCTCGATGCATGATGGCCGAGGAGTCGGATTTGCACAACTCAATATAGGGTGAATGCAGATGAACGATACAACAAAACCTAACTCCATCATGGGTAATCCGAATTAATGTGACTTGGGAATTGAGACCCGTTCCGTCACTCGATGCGGGCGTGCCTCGTTCCGTGCCGTGACTCCTATCCCGAACACGATGCAATATGCATGATATGCATGAAATGTAGCTAATATGCAATCCTAACATACATAATGCTATGAAAATGAGATGCCTCGAAATGCGTGCACGCGGGCACGCAAACCGAGGCGATGATCCTAAGGCATGAAATGGCATACGTAATGCAAATTGGACTTACACTAACACGAGTGGACCTCAACCACACTCACATAAGAGGCCGATAGATGAAAATGAGATGCCTCGAAATGCGTGCACACGGGCACACAAACCGAGGCAATGGCATACGCAATGCAATGAGACTAAAATGGCATACAGAATGCAAAAATGGACTTATACTAACATGAGTGAGCCTCAGCCACACTCACATAAAAGGCCGAGAGATGAAAATGAGATGTCTCGAAATGCGTGCACACGGGCACGCGAACCGAGGCAATAGCCCTATGGCATGAAATGGCATGGAATATGATATGTAAACATGCAAATAGAATTTCAGCACTGAAAGGTGGGGGGAAACAGTCCCGAAACATGGCCAAAGTGCACCCGAAGCATGGAATGATCCCGAAATGCGATATTAGGCGCCCGAAATGGCCTATAGCTATGCAATGCATGCACAATATGGTCATGGAATGAAAATACAGTAGCAAGAAAGCCCCAAGAAAAGCATTTTTCAGTCATAAAAAGGGCTAAACAGCAAGCACGCATAGGATTAGGCAAGTATGCAAAAATGGCTCCGCAAGAGAGGCATTGAAGCAAGTGATACATGCGATGCCCAAATGGAAAAATACCCTTCTACAACACTGATGAGGGACTAAAAATATGAACATTTACAGTAGATGACATCCCCCAACTCAATATGAAAACATGCTAAAAATGTCATGCAAGAACTAGGATACATAAGGCTATAACATGAGGTACCCCAAACATTCATCAAACCAGCAAAGACCCTTAATGAAATATGTCCATGGGGTCAAAACATGACTCCTTCCAGTTTTTATCATGGCCGAAAACAGAAGCTAGATAAGCTTAAAAAAGCATGCAAAAATGGGGGCCAAAGAGGAGTATAATGGTAGGTACAACATGGAGGCCCCCAACAAGGTTGATCTCTTCTACAATGTTGTAGAGAGACACAAAATAAGCTTACTCACAGTTCATGAAATGCTCCAAAACAATTTACATATAGACCAAACAAATCATGCAAATTTACGGTAAATAGGAGAGATTATGAAGTAAGTACAAGATAGGGGGCCCAAAAAAGGTTGATCCCTTCTTCAATGTTGAAGAGGGGCTCAAAATAGGCCCACTTACAGTTTACATTATGCTCTAAAACAGATCACACATAGGCTAGAAATTTCATGCAAAAATGTGACATACCAAGGAGTATTGAAGCAAGTGCACTATAGAGGGCTCAAACAGGGTTGAGCCCTTCAAAAAACATGAATAATAGCTCAAAAGAGTAACCCTTTAAGTTTGGGTCAGAGCCTAAAACAGTGAGCAAATAGGCTTAAGAAATGAGGCAAGAAAATGCTACAAAAGAGGGAGATGGCAACTTACCCTTGTAGACAAGTCTTGGCTGCCTTTTTGCTTGAAGAATGGATGCCTCCTAGCTGATGGAAAGCTCTCCTAGCTGCTAGAAATAGAGTAGTGGTGGTGGTGCTTGATGATGATGAAGAAATGGAACCAAAACTTGAGAATTTGAGAGAGATGGAGAGAGATATCCTTAAACCAATTCTTGGAACCTCTCTTCTTGAGTTGGGAGGACAGTAATATAGACAAGAGAGGGAGAGAAGAGTCCTTGCCAAAGTGGAGGGAAATGAGCCCTTATTTCCCACCAAAAGGCTCCCCCGGATAGAGATATTTTTTGGGGAAAACCAAGACACAGCTGGAATGGACTCACACTGAGGAAGCAGGCCGGCCATCTACTTTTGCTGCAGGTGGCCGACCGGCCACCCCCTATGGCCGGCCGGCTAGGGGTCAAAATGGAAAGTGAATTTTCTGGCCGGCCACCAGATATTGGTGTCCTCCCAGGTCTCCTCAACAAGGCCCTGTGGTTGGAAATTGGCAACTGTAAAACAGGAGAGACAACAAGCCACTTTTAGAGAGGTTCAAAAGTGAAAAAAAAATTCTTGGCCGGCCATGTGTTTTAGGATCCTCCCATGTGTGTACAACACAAATATGTGGTTTTGGCTCGAAGAAAATGGCCCTAGGGTGTTCAACATTAGCAGGAAGTGAAAAAGCACTGGCGCCGAGGAGCATAAGCAGTTCTTGAGACAATTCTTGGCCTCCCACCCTCCATGATCTTCTGGTGATAAAGCAGATACCTGCCAAAAATGAACAAAAACCGATGCAAAACGAATGCTCGGGGGCCAACACACGTAGTTCGGGGTCCCGAAAACCGGCCGTTAAGCACCGAAAGTGGTGTTTGGCCACGAAGTGGGTTTCTAAGACCCCAGTGTCCCTCGAAAGAGAGTAAATGAGATGCATGCCAAAAACGGGGGAATCGGAGATGGTTGGGTGGTCCCGAACCGAGGCACGACCGACGGCTCAAAACCGAACCAAGACTCGAAATGGGCAAAATGGCCTACGGCCACGAAATGTAACCCACGGCCACTGAGAGATGGTCTACGGGACCTTTCCCTCCCCTCAGGAAAGAAAATAGAGAAAATCGAGTTTGGTTCGTAAACCGAGGCAAGGCACAGAAGAGAGTTTGGAAGTCTGGAGGCAGGGCGCACGGCCGCGACTCTGAGACTTCTGAACGAGCACAACATGCAACATCACCAAGCGCTCAATCGGTGATGTCTGAGTCTTAAGGTCGGTCAAAAATGGGGTGTCTACAGTTGCCCCTCTTTGATAGAACTCAGAAGTCAAAAAGTGACGGGAGTGAATATCAAAGCCTAGAGACAACCCATTTTTGACAAGGCCGAAGACTTAGACAATCATACAAGATGAACAGAGATATGTGCCTGCAAGCGTGCCCGCAGGCAGGGGGGGCAAAATGCAAAGCGACATACACCGAGCCAAATGATCATGCAAATGCAGCAAGCTGTAATGAGGCAAGTATTCGCAAATAGATGCAACAGTTTTAAGCAAGAATGCAAAGTAACAACTACATTTCATGCAGTTAGGAATGCGGAGAATCATTCAATTCTCGTCGCGTCTCACACGGAGAAGATACGATACTGCTGGCGATTAAATGCAGTCGCACTGACCTCAAATGAACCGTACATACAATATCGTGCCTGCAAAAGAGAGAAATTCAACAAGAACAATATGCTAACAACATACATTCAATGTGATTCCTATGGTTCCGAAAGTTTGACACACGCAGTGTCGGCGAGTAAATGCATCGCAATGCGAGAAAGGAACACGCGTGACAACGCACACTCAAGCACAAAGGTATGGTACAACAAGAAATCATGCATGACAATGCAAAATGTTCATGAGAATGCAAGTTATATGCAAAACAATGCAAAATGAGCACGAATCAGGGTGCCCGTTTGTTGCGAAACAACAAGTAAGAAAACGCGCATTTCGGTGAAGGCAACTTGATCGCGGCCTCTGATTCACCTCCCGGAGTAGGGGTGGGCGCGGGTCGGTTGCGGCCACGGAACCTCCAATCCGTCATCCGTCCGCCAGATTGGCGGATTGGAGAAAATCAATCCGCATCCGTCCGCCAATCCGGCGGATGTGAATTGAGCGGATTGGTGGTTTGGCGGATGGATGCGAATCGGTTTGGCGGTTTAAAATTTTATAAATTTTCAACATAATTCAACTTGTGCACTTTCTCAAAAAAAAAAAAAAAAGAAAGTATTACAGTCAATGACTTAAAAAAGTATTACAATCACTGTATACCTTATCTAAAGAAAGAAAGTTTAAGTTTTTAGAATATCACGATCACTGCATGCATCATCTACATATTACAATCACAGCATGATTCATCCACAATAAGTATTACAATCTGTGGTTCTTAAAATATAATAACAATTCAAACCACCAAAACCATGAACAGAGCAGTAGTAGAGATTGTATGTCTCTGTATTGTTACATCTATATATGTTTTTGAAAACAAAAACCAACCAGCATATATCATATTTTCTATTTATTATTTTTAGAGTTAGATTTAAAAATAAAAAAATATAGATAAATAATACGTTTATTTTTTTCAATTCAAAAAATATATTCAAGCTGAAAACTTATTTTCAACAGAATATTTAAACTCATTTTCAATTGAAAACACAAACATAATATTTAAACAAATTGAAAACACAAAGTTTTATAAATTATTAGTGGTGCTCACGGTTTGGCGGTTTCGCGGTTCGGTTGCGGCCAAAGAAATCTCAAATCTGCCATCTGTCCGCCAAATTGGCGGATTTGAGAAAATCAATTTGCAACCGTCCGCTCGTCATCACGCATCCGTCCAAAATGCGGCGGATCGGTTCGGTTCGGTCGGTTTTGGCGGATCGGTAAATCTGCTGCTCACCCCTATCCCGGAGAGGTTACAACATGTTCAAAAAGGATACACCTTGATTTTGATGAGTAATGATGAGACACATGTCAGAAATTGCAGCTGAAGTCCCGGCGAAGCAATTTCGCGCCAGAAAGTGCACTTTTCTTGAATTTTTTCAGGTCTCGGGAACTCCAATCTTCCTCAAAATTTGCAAAGAGCTAGGGGGGATGTGGGGAACACCACCGGCCAGGTGGTTGCCCTAGGGGAGGTCACCGGCCAGAAACCAAAAAGCAAATGGTGACGACTAGAAAAGGTGGTAGCCACACTTGACAAAATAAGGGGCAATTTTGTCTTTTGCCTCATTTTCTATATATATCCTCATCCATTCATTCCGAAATCACTCCCACAGCTGCGAAAACTCCTTCCCTTGCTCCCCAAACCATTTTTTCCTTCAGATCTGCACTTTATACGCGCTTTTCGGCCTTCCACGCAAGTTGTTTTCGCGAAATCTTTCAGTTTTAAGCACTTTGAACCGATTAAATTTTGATTTCGGGGCTTCTTTTCTCATTTTCACCACTTGAGGTAAGTTTGTCTCAATATTTGGAAGATTTTCTCGAGAGTTGACTTTTGTTGACTTTTCCATTTCCCGAGAGTTGACTTTTGTTGACTTTTTCCAATTTTTGCTCATTTTTGCTCCTTTTGCAGATTTCTTGAAATGGCGGGTGATTACCCTCATGGTGGAGGTCCTCTAGGTGCCGGGGATGATTTTGATATCATGACACTGCCCCCAAGAGTCTGCCCTTTTATTCCTGGGAGATACGCCCCACCGGTACATATGCTTCCGCGGGCCGTTTTTCGTCGTTTCACTGGGTTCAATGACAGGGCACCTGGGGATTTACTTCTGCGAGAGCCAGAGCAGCACCTCTCTCACGATGCACGAGAGGTATTTTACTTTATTTTCTGCATTTTTCGTGCATTTTGTAGCTTTGCCATGCTTGTACACACTGTTTTAGCTTATGACATAGTACTTTGTTTGCATTCTGAACATGTGACTTAAACACTTGAATTGCTAAACACACGGCTCATTGACTGATTGATTGTGAACGCACGGTACACATTAGTTAAGAATTGAACACACGGCTCAAACACTGATTTGTCGAACACACAGCCCGAATTTGAAGGTGAGCACACCGCACACACTGATTAAAAGTAGAACACACAGTCCCAAACTCTGATTTTCTGAACACGCAGTCCAAGTCAATGGTGAACACACAGCCCACACTGATTAAGAGTAAAACATACAGTCCCAAACTCCGATTTTCTGAACACGCAGTCCAAGTTGATGGTGAACACACAGCCCACACTGATTAAGAGTAGAACATACAGTCCCTAAACTCTGATTTTCTGAACACGCAGTCCAAGTTGATGGTGAACACACAGCCCACACTGATTGAGAGTAGAACACACAGTCCCACTAATTTTTCTGAAATTTGAGCACGCAGCCCAAATACCAAATTTTCTGAACACGCAGCCCAGATTAAAGCGAACACGCAGCCCACTGAGTAAGATTTGAACACGCAGCCCAAAACACGATTTCTTCACACGCACTGATTTGAAGTGAACACACGTTCTTCGAATAAGGATTGAACACATGACCCAAAACACAGATTCTTGAACATGTAGCCCAGATTTGAAGTGAACACGCACTTAATGAATAAGGATTGAACACACCCCAAAACACAGATTCTTGAACACGCAGTGATTTGAAGTGAACACGCAGCCCACTGATTAAGGATTGAACACACAGCCCAAAACACAGATTTAATGAACACGCAGCCCAGATTTGAAGTGAACACGCAGCTTAATCGATTAAGGATTGAACACTGACCTAAAAACACAGTTCTTGAACACGCACCAGATTTGAAGTGAACACGCGGCCCATTGATTATGATTGAACACACAAACACGCATTTCTGAATCGATTCGTTTCATTTGCACAGAGCTACTTCATTTCATTTGCACACAGCTTGTTACTTGCATACGGCTTGCATTTTATTGTGTACTGAACACATGTATTCATTCTGAATGCAGGTTGGCTCTCGCACCGTGCGAGGATATGGCTCCACTGCTGCGAGAGAGTGGTACGCTGAGCTTCCAGAGGCTATCCGGGATTTGGTTAACTCAGCAGGGTTCGGAGCATTACAGACGGGTTATCCTGCCATCTGCCAAGGACATTGTTAGTCGCTTATGGAGAGATGGTGGGACACCACCAATTCTTTCCATTTTTCTGCCACCGGGGATATGACCATGACTCCGCTAGACTTTGCCGTACTCACCGGCCTAGACATAGACGGTTAGCCCACACCTTATGACGAGGATATGGGGGAGTGGGAGGCCGCTTGGGTACATCTATTGGGGGCTCGCCCACCTGTAGACAGAGCTTCCGGGAGAGTCCGATACACCTGGTTCTCTTCCCGTTTTCGGAGGCCGAAGATGGAGCCTGAGTCTCCTGAGGAGGTTAAGCAGTACACCCGAGGTTTCCTTATGTTCCTCTTTGGCACCACTCTGTTTGCTGATAGGGGGAACACTGTCGGGTTGTATCTTTTGAGTGCCCTAGTGGACCTATCACAGGTCAGTCGGTATGGCCTGTGGCGGCCCGGCTACCCTCTATTGTTACATGAGTGCAGACCTCATGAGGGGAGACTTACTGGCGGCTATTGGAGAGCTGGGAGGTGCGTTCATTCTCTTGATTTACATTTCTGCTTCTCATTACTTGTTCATTGCACACACGGCGCACTTTGCACTCTGTATTCTACCTTTAGCACTTTGTATTCACATTCCGCACTGCTTTTCTCAGCTATGGGTGTACGTATATTTTCCCACATTAGCCTCGGAGATGGAGGTGGTAGGACTCCTTATGACTCCGTTTTCATTGGTGTTCGAGGGCGAGCACCGACCGAGACCTCGAGAGACTCTCTTCTACCTGCGACAGTATTTTGATACTGTGCGGACGACAGAGGTATTTCAGAACTCTCAGTTCCTTTCATTTTCATCTTTGATCTGCCCTGTATATTCCTGATTTCTGATTGATTTATGCACTGGCTATCCGCAGATTACTTGGCAGCCCTGGGCGGTCTTAGGTGATGGTCTCCGACATCAGTATCCCGGAGGATCGGGCAATTCGATATAGGTTCCTCGTCAAGGACCGGTTGTAGGGCATGGTTCTGGGGGAACGCTGCGTCGTGTGGGGAGTGCGATTCTCGGACCCTCTGCATACCTCCAGCCACTATGCGGACTGCCGATAGACTATCTTTCCAAGAGGTCATTAATGATATGCAGGGCACCGATGCTTTGTTACATCTCATAGAGGGGGACTACGCCACCTATCGTCATATATATCTGATGCCCCCCTTGACGGGAGTACGTGCTCCGCCACTGAGGACTACTGGTGTACCATCTTCGAGTCATGCCCATGCTACGGATATCCCCTCCTCTAGCAGGGCTGGTGCATCTAGGGGTAGAGGTAGTTCAATTCCTCCGATCCCTCCGACTCTTCATCATCCTGGGTGGCCAGACATGCCGGCCGAGTTGACGAGTTAGCGGTTCGGGACTCCTTACCAGGTCTCGCTAGAGTCTCCTCTTCGACCACGATATGTCGAGATCCCGATTCACCCGTATGTTTCTGACATTGATTTATCAATCAGATTACTTGGACATTCATTCCCTCGCTGATAGTTTTGCATTTGTATCTGTAGCCTCCAGTTGAGTACACGGATGAGATACTTAGAATGCTGGCCACATTCGAGGGCATGATCCTACGGAGGGAGGCACAACTGGCCATTATGGGTGTGCAAGTACTGTTCATCTTCCCTGTATTTAGCATATTTCTGATGACATACTGGTTTTGAACATTCTGCTGTATTGATAGGCTGTGTAGAGCACATCTGACACACACCACACTCGCATATTGTACTCGCATCTGCTTTTCGTATTTGAACTGATGTATTTGAACTTTTCACTTTCAGATGCCTCCCGTGTATGCTCACAGTCATGGGCCACCCGGCCTTCTCGAGAAGTCAAGTCTGTAATCTTGGGACCTGGGCTCGAGGAGCTGGGCCATCCAGGCCTTTTCGAGGAATTGGGCCATCCAGACCTTCTCAGGGAGCTGGGCCATCTAGGCCTTTTCGAGGAGCTCGAGGAGCGGGGTCGTCTCGCAGACGCAGGGCACCCATTATTGAGGAGGAGGAGGAGGAGGTCGCAGACCGTAAGTCAGAGACATCTGCTGGGGAAGGAGGCTCCGGTCTTGGTTCCGGGAGTGGAGACGAGGCTGAGAGGGATCCGGAGGATGATAGCTCTGACCCGGATGGCGATGATGGTGCAGAGGTTGTCCCGCAGAAGAGGATGAGAGGGCCTCCTCATTCCCGTTCCCAAGGATATTGATGCTATTTCCTGCTTTATTTTACTTTTTGCTAGTAGTTTGTAGCACTTTGCATATTGTTAGGCAATTTTATTTCCTATAAAACTTGTACCTTTATTTTGTTGTAAAACATGATGGAATGAAACAGCTTTTGAAAAGATGTTGTATTTGGAATTTTTAGCATCGCAACGCATCATTTTGCACAAAATGGAATCGAATGAAAATGTGCCTTGTGTATTTACCGGGTCAGGTAATGAACCGACGCAACAAATCAAAAACTCGACTCACTAAGAAAAAACAGAATCTTAGCAAGTTTACAACTCGATAAGCAAAGTACAACAATGTTAACAACTCAATAAACAAGACTCAACAAAATCGCGTAAACAAAAAGTAAACAAAAAGTAATAACTCAAAACACAAAATGCAACAGCTCGACAAAACTTACAACTCGATAAACAAAACAACAACTCGACAAGCAAAAATACAACAAAGCGTACTTCGGACGGACGATCTGGATGATGGAACGTATCCGAAGTTGAGAGAAATGGAGGCCTTCGACGTTCCCGATGCGTGAAAGTGCCTCAAACTTCTTTCCGGAGGGCAAAACAGGACCAATGGGCATGGTGGGCCACATTTGCTTTTGGAGATTGGAGGATGGCCGGCCGGCCAGGCTTTTGAATCAAGGGTGGCCGGCCTGCTAGAATAGGTGGCCTACCGCCACCTCTCCTGCAGCCTTCGAGACCAGACACGTGTCCTTTGAATAGTGTTTCACCCTTTATAAAAGCCCCAACCTTGGAACTTATTCATTTCATCACTGTTTCTCACAAAAATGGAGGCATTTTTCGCAGAAAATCTCACATCTTGGATCTCTTCTCTAGACGGCTCGAAAAAGTTAAACTTTCGGGGTTTCGGCTTGAATGCACTATTCACGTTGGGCCGGACTCCGCTACATCTTCCTTTCCTCTATGCCGCGGCAAGGTTTTGGAACCCGGTGACGCATGTCTTTAGCTTCGACGGGCAAGAGGTATGTCCTACTTTTGAAGATTTTCAAGCCTTGATGGAATCCGAACGAGGCGAGGAAATCTTGCCCCAACTCAATTTTGGCTATGCCCAGACCTTAGGGCGGATGTGCGGACTCAACGCGCATGATGCTCGATCCCTGATTTGTGACGGAATGTTGGATATCCCGAGCCTGATTTACCGATTCTCCGATGCTGGTGACCGCAGCGACTATCATTGGCAAGGCTTCCGACGACATGCTCTCTGTTTGTGCCTGTTATCTCATTTTCTGTTTGCCTCAAGCTTCGGAGGGTCCGATGCCCGTCTGATTGAAGTTGCTCAAGGCTTGAAAGAGGGAAAGAGTTGCATTGCCATGACTCTGGCCGAGACACTGATGGGCTTGGATGCTTTCTCCGGAGACAACCAGTTCGCAGGGAGTCCACTATCGCCGCAGTAATGTTTCCCACCCAAGCTCACATATGTATTCGCCACATCACTCGGCCCTCGGCCCGCTTTTTCTCACAAAACCCTTATCTTACTTTTCTCTCATCGCACATCTCTATTCTTTATTCTCTCATTTTCATCCCTCCCCGATATGGTTGATGGATAGATTGCAAGTTGTGGACTCTTGCCCTACTTATCGAGCATGATTTACTTCTTCGACAACGCCTAGTCGATGCCCTTGATGAGGATGGTGGTTTGAATGGATGTGCAATTTGTCAGATCGCATTGCGTGGCGTTGTCCTTGGCTCAATCTCCCAAGAATGAGCTACGATGTCTGGCCTGGGATTCGACCGATTGGCTTGACTCATCGTGTATTCTATTTCCCATTCCGTATTCTGCGCCACCGCCATGATCGACTTGCCCACGAGGGGATAGAGTATCCGGCTACATTTCGATTCGAGGCGACAAATTGCTTTCAAGAAGCCATGGCGTGGAGAGAGTTAGAGAGCTCGCCCCGCCTTACTTTTAGTTGCACTTTGTCGGACGAGTGTTGGGATTGGCTTAATGAAGAAGCCTGAGTTGGGCCTAGGTTGGCATCGGAGGCTTCAACCACTGGAGGGGCGCAGGGACACCTGACTTGACTATGCCCCAGATTTATTGCTTTATTAGTACTTTCAAGTTTTCATTATGAGTGTAATAAAAAGCAACTTCAATTGTATGTAAGAGCAAGAGAACTCTGTTTTGAAATCAAAGAAATGGAAGGTTGTGGTACTGAAAATTCTCCGTTTTTGGTCCAAAAATGGTCTTAGTTGTGAAAAGATTAATTTGAACAAAGCCAACTTTTATTAAAACTTTTCAAAACTATTTTCGATATGGATCAGAACTGGACACGCCTGAGATCTGTCACTGAGATGCACAGCCCCGGATCCTAGCAACTGGAAAGTTGCCCTTAGTTTGAAAAGTGCCTCGGCGATTCATAGCAACGGAAAGTTGCCCCTAGTCTGGATGGTGCCGCAACACTTCATTGCAACGAAAAGTTGCCCCTAATCTGAATAACACTGTACCGGAGATCACGATAAATGCTGATGAATAGAGATGACTAAGATGATCAAATGGACAAAGTTGATCGGGGAAAAGATTGAAATTTGAATTTCGTGATGAAGTCGCCACGTATCCCATAGATGGGAATCAAGCCCACGTAGTTCGGGCTTGGGTTCGCCAGTATTTTTACTCTCCTTTTGCGCTCTAACTTTTGCCAAGGCCGCCTTTATGGTTTTCAACCTCTTGAGCTCGCTTTTTATAATTTCAAATTTTCTATGCTCTGAATTTTGCCTAGGTCGCCCTTTCGGTTTTCGCCTAGCGAGCCTCTCAGGTAATATTTCTTCAACTTGTCCGTGTTGATCGGTTGAGAAAACTTTAAGCCATCTAGGTCCATCGTAACCACAATTACCGACTGCATTGACTTGATAATATAGGGACCAGTCTAATTGGGTCTGAACTTACCCCTTGGGTCGTGGATGGGAGCTCGGTTGTCTTTGAATACCAAATCTCCTTCTTTCAAATTCCTGGACTTAACCTTCTTGTTAAAAGCCCGGGCAATTCTGCGGTGATAACCTTGGAGGTGGTATGATTTTCTTTCATCGAAAAGCATGAGTTCCTCAACTGCTTTTGTCGCCAACTGCCGCTATCCGCACTCGGCCAATACTCGTAATGACGGGACTTCAATCTCAATAGGTAGAATGGCTTCCATCCCATAAACCAATAAGTACGGAGTCGCCCCAGTAGAAGTTCTGATCGAAGTTCTATAGCCCCACAGAGCAAACGGTAGCTTATCTGGCCAGTCCCGATAGGTTTCCACCATCTTCTGTAGTATGCGCTTGATGTTCTTGTTGGTGGCCTCAACTGCTCCGTTGGTTTGCGGCCGGTAAGTAGACGACTTATGAAAAGCCACATTATATTTCTCCAACAAATCGATCACCTCCTTTTTGAAGTGGGAACCATTGTCTGAAACGATTTCATTTGGGACTCCGTAGCGACAGATAATGTTGTTTCTGATAAATTTTGCTACATGCGAAGCCTTCAACACCGCATAAGATTGGGCCTCAACCCACTTTGTGAAATAATCTATCGCTACTAAGATGAACTCATGCCCATTCGACCCCTTTGGCGTGACAGCTCCGATTACATCAATTCCCCAGACAGAAAACGGCCATGGGGAAGTCATGTTGTACAGCTTTGACGGCGGGATGTTCATGCGATTTGCATGAATTTGACACTTGTGACATCGCCGAACGAAGCCAATACAATCCTCCTCCATGGTGGACCAGTAATAACCTTGTCTAAAGATCTTCCGTGCCAACATTACCCCATTCATGTGTGCACCACATTCACTCCCGTGGATGGCTTCCATCAGACGCTTTGACTCTTCGGCATCAACGCACAGTTTATGCATTCCCAGATGACCCCGTTTATACAGTTTATCCCCGCAGATGATGAACTGAACTGCCATTCTTCTGATTGCCCTCTTGTCTTTGGCATTTACCCCTGGCGGGTATGCTTCTTTCTCCAAGAAGTTCCAGATGTCGTAATACCAGGGGTGTTCGTCCTGAACTTCATCTATGGCTGCAATCGACTCATAGGCAGGTGCAAATTTCTGGTCAATGATGACCGGACGCATTCAGACTCCACACGGGATGTCTATCATAGAAGATAGAGTTGCTAAAGAATCTGCGAACCTGTTGTTCTCTCTTAGTAGATGAGTAAAACTTAGCTTCTCAAACCGAGGAATCAACAAATCCAAGGTTTGGTGATACATCATCATCTTTTCCTCTTTTACTTTCCAGTCTCCTTTAGCTTGAGACACAACAAGGTTCGAATTCCCAATGACGCCCAAATTGCCTTGCCCCTAGTTCCAGGATGCTTCTAAACCAAAGAATGCACGCCTATATTCGCTTCATTGTTCGAGACTTTGAACCGGAGTTTGAAGGCTAGAGGATAGGAATTGTCGGGTTATCACAAGAACTCCTATCCCATACCCATGTTGATTTGACGCCCACAAAGTACATCGCCCAAGTTTCTTCGTTGATATGCGTAATTGATTCATCCGGAATAGGTACTCGACCGCTTCATCCCTCAACCGGTGGTCGGCAAGGAACTCGCCATCGCTTCTTCCTTTCATCGACTTGCGTCACGACGTGAGATCAAATTCGAGAGCAACAAAGAACCAACGAGCTAGCCTACCCAGAAGTTACCGGTTTCTCGAAGAGATATTTGATGGGATTAAGTCGTGAAACCAACATTACAAAGTGAGCTAACAGTAGTGCCGCAGACTTCCAGTAGCCCATACCGAGCTAAGCAAGTTTTTCCAAATGTGTATATCGAGTCTCATACTCCAAAGATCTTTTTGCTCAAATAATAGATGGCTTTTTCCACCTTAGCTTCTGATTCTTGTGCAAGCATGCAACCCATCGTGGTTTCAGTCACTGACAGATACAAAATCAACGGTTTCCCCGGCTCTGGTTGCGATAAAACGGGTGGGTTCTGTAGATATTCTTTAACTGCTCAAATGCGCTTTGACATCGGCCGTCCCATTGAACTTCTTTCTTTTCTTGAGGAGGCCAAAAAGTGGTTCACAAGTCAAGGTTACTTTTGAGATAAACCGTCTTATGAATTGCACTTTACCCAAAAAGCCTCACACCCCTTTTTCAGTCCTTGGTGGTGGCATTTCTAAGATGGCCTTGATTTTGGAAGGGTCGACCTCGATGCCCCTTTGTGTAATTAGAAACCCTAGCATTTTTCCTGCTGTAACACCGAATGTACATTTCTAAGGGTTTAGCCGCAACCGGAATTCCCTGATCCGTTGAAAGAACTTGTGCAAGGCAGTGTAGTGGCCCTCTCTTTCTTTGGATTTGACAATCATGTCGTCTACATACACCTCAACCTCCTTGTGGATCATATCATGTAGTATTGTGGTCGCGGCCCGTTGATAAGTAGCTCCAGCGTTCTTCAACCCAAACGGCATTACCCGGTAGCAATAAGTCCCCCACGGGTGGTGAATGCGCCTTTTCTCTATCTTCCGCGCCATCACTATCCGGTTGTATCCCGAGAAGCCATCCATGAATGAGAGCAATGCATGCCTGTTGTAAAATCTACCAACTCATCGATGCGGTAAGGGAAGTCGCCCTTCGGACTAGCTCGCTCAAATCCTCAAGTCTACACACACCGATCCCGCCATCTTTCTTCTAAGACGAACAATGTTGGCCAACCAAGTCGATATTCAGATACCGCCAGAAGCTCGCCGATTTGCTTGGTGACCTCTTCCTTAATCTTAAGAGCCCAATCCGGCGGATCCTTCGAAGTTTCGCTGATGTGTCGGCCTCGGGTCAAGGGGGATCCGATGTCAGACAATCTCAGATCGATTCTGCATGTCTTCGTAGGACCACGCGAAAACATCTTTGAAATCTTTTAATAAAGCGACTAAGCGCTGCGTTCCTCGAAGACAACGTGGACCCGATCCGACCAACCACGGTCATCCTCGCACTAATGTTCACGGTAATGATTTCATCCATCAATGGTTTGACAAATCTCTTGCTCTTGCTCAATTAAACGCTAAAAACCGAGGAACTTCGCTCGCTGCTTTTGATCAAAATTTTGAAAGTCTTAATTAATGGAATAAATTAGGGGCACAGAAAAGTACTGGGAAACCACAGATAGTTCATTCTCATTAGGCACATCCAAATCGTCCAATTCATTGGTTACAACAGACTCAAATGAAAAGGAAAAAGACGAGCTGGACAGGACTGTGGCATCCGGGTTAACATCCCCAGGAGTACCAGAATCAGACTTCCGAGCTGAACACGATTCCACTCACAGACTCGGTGGAATCGATTCGCCACTACCCCGACCTTGCTTGGACAAAAATCCTCCTCGCATCGCCAAGTGAGAGAAGGTGCAATTGATGCATCCAAGATAGCTGCTGGTGGGCCCACAGCCGTTCCATCCCCAATCATGGAAACCACGAAGTTATCCCCCAAGCACTCTTGGTCGATCGGAGGATCAAAGAGGAGACATGCCAGTGCTACCCTCATTTCCAACTCAGGCCCTCAGATCCACCGCTTTATTCTCGCTCAACCTCGCTTGTTGGGTCTGCTCGCCTGCGGGCAACGCTATCCCCGGATAGTTGCGTCGAAGAAGATTTCGAAACCGATGCACGCGCTTTCTCCGCGTTTAACCATGGCTCTGGGAAGCCGTAGAAATGGAAAGTCTCTCCCGGACGAAGGCCCTGCTCAGGTACTGGATGGGCTTGTGCATTAAGTCAAAAGGCTTCCCAGCCTGCTTCGCTCTGGCTCTACCGGCCATTTCCTTTCCTTTCCTCACCCAGTCTTCTTTGGTGGGCAGATAACCCAGCCCAAAGGTATGTGGGTTGTGTGGCACTTCGGCCAATGCTGCGACTCCTTTCCTGCCGCTCCTTCCTAATCCCATCCCAGGAATATGTTGTAGCTTGTTCATGAGGTAAACGGATTGAGCCCTGACGTACACACCTTCATTTACAGCCATAATATTCTGTACTACCCGGGCCTCTGCCAAAGTGAACCCCGATAAGAACACATCCTCCGTGCCGTGCTCGATCTCTAAAACTGGCGTAGACACTTCTGGCGGCGGATGGATGGATGAATTTCTGAAAAAAATTGCAACCCCCTTCCCGTGAGGGTATTTCAACATCTGGTGCAGAGTGGAAGAGACTGCTTTCACTTGGTGCAACCACGGCCGCCCCAAGAGCAAGTTGAAGGTTGCGGGAACGTCCAAGACATGAAATTCAATGTTGTGTTGTCCTGGACCAACCTGGGTCTGAACCTTGATAGTCCCCATCACTTCCCTACTGGTATTATCATAAGCTTTGATCACCTGAGTGGTTGGTATGAAGTCTGCGGGTTTTAATCCGATTGTATATGCCGTTCTGACTGGGCAGACATTGATAGCAGATCCGGTATCAACAAGTACCACCGGTATCCACTTATCTCTACACTCCACGGAGATATAGAGGGGTTTGTTATGATTCACACCCTCAGGCAGCAATTCCTTGTCTGAAAAGGTTAATGCCGGGAAACCTCCTCCGAAAAAATTTCAACCACCGCTTTCTGGCGTAGTTTCGATGGAGAGTTTGGCCTTGTCCATAGCAGATAGAGACACTGTCAGGCACCCTTGAAGCCATAAGCAGTCCCTCAGATGGAGATGTTCTGTCAGATTTTCTTTTAACTGCCTCAAGATGCCTTCTTCTTCAATTTGCTTCTCTCTCTGTTTCTCTGCCTCTTTATCTTTCCTGGATGTCTCGGGTTGGTCAAGATGTGGGGGCTTGAAATACCGCCCACCTCGGGTCATATGGTCTACCTCATCGAGGTACCAAGTATCATCTGGTTGAGCACCGCCCAATCTTCGCCTCAGGTGGGCAAGACATAAGTCATCGCCTTCCCACCACATCCCAATCGACATTCAACAAACACTTATCCGGTTTCGCAGTCCGCATTCTCGCACCTTCATCCCACATGCTCACAAAGATGTCCTGCTCTTGTGCTCGCAGCACTTTCAACCTCTTCATGGTTCTTGGCTTTCCGGATTCTCTCAGAATCCCACCTCTTCTCTTGCTCCTCCTGTGTTAGTAGGGTTTGTTGTTCGGTTTTCACAATATCTTGATCCCGAGCAAAATTCTTTGTACCGGCGCTCTCCGGCAATTCATTCTGACTCTTGGCCCTTCCGGCCATCATTGATACCCTCGCCGCTGGCCTTGCTCGTCAATTTCCACAACATCTGGCTGATCATCTAACCATCCGGCAATCTCTACCGACTCCCCATATTCAAACCAATTGATTGTTGCATCCCCTACTTCTTGGTCGTTGAAGAACTGGAGATTGGCAAAATCTTCTTCCACCGTTGTTAGATCATCTGCCACTTGTTCAAGTCCGTCCCCTCGAATCATACACAATTCAGCTTTTTCTGGCAGCCTCACACTCAGCTCAGACTGGCTCACTGATAAGATATATCCGCTTGGATCATAAGCTCTTCCAGCATAATTCCCAGGCTGTCTCATCCCAGACTCACCAATTCTACTCTCCTCTGAAACCTGCCCCGTTCCATCTTCGGAGGTCACCACCTCTAGCTCAGATTGGGTTGTGAAGGTGTCCAACATGCACAAGTCAGTGCAATCAGGAAGGATCACCTCCGGCTTGGGTAGGTGAGAGGGAGTAATATAGATACTAGGATCGTAGGAAACGACCCCAGTTTGGATGAGGTTGACTCTTTTGGGTGGTGGATCTTGGTTATGTGCGGGGAGTGGGTTAGTTGTGACGTTGGGTCTTTCGGGAGGTAGAATGATATTCTTGTCAATGAGGTCTTGAATCTCGTGACGCAAATTGGAAACATTGATTCAGATCATGACCATGTCAGCCGGTGGTACGACAAGATTTGGCCGGGTTGGGAATGGGGAGTGGATTTGGTAGTGGCCTTGGCTCTAGGGGTTTCAGATGCCCCTTTTGATTAGAACGAGAGCCTTGGACAAGGGCATGTATAGTGGAGTGAAGGTTCTTTGGCCTCGGATTGGTATCTCGGGCTTGGTTATCGCCTCCCGAGGTATCGAAAAGGGTGTGGCTGTGGGCCTTGGTTGGGAAGGGAGTGGTGGTGACCATGCCGACCTCTTGTGTAAAGCGTCTCTGGCAAATATTTCGCGGTGTTATTACGGTTGAATGTCCTTCGGGGCTGCTCTCGGTCCTAGTCGATCAAACCTTGCTTCATCTCATCCTCGATCTGTACCCCCATCTTGTGTAAATCTGAGAAGGTGGGAAAAGGGAGTACGATCATTTTCTACATTAACTTCGGTTGGAGATTGCGTACAATCATCCGAATTTGATCTTTATCTGTTGGCCACAAGGTCATCATCGATGCCTTTTGTTTCTACCGAAGTTACAAAATCGAGAAAGTCTCTTTTGTTCCTCGCCGATGTTTCGAGATCACGTGTTGTAATCTCGACCGTATTATATGAGTATCAGGTAACGAAGGCCTCACCAATTTCATCCCGCTTTCTTCACATCATCTTCTAACTTTATGCAGGATGGCCGCCACCCCGACAAAGTTCTCGCCAAACAAAGAAAGCTTTTGTGGCTCAAGTTAGGCCCATTGGTCTCAAGATGTCTAAAATAGCCAAGATGGACCATGGGATCTGACCCATCAAAACGGTCGATCTGTCGCATCTTGAATCTGTTTGGCAATGTTACGGCCACATCAGTGTACCCGTCTTCGATGTCTGGGATGGCCTTCACCCCCTGCGATTTCTTGAAGAGCTTTTCCACTTACCCGGCCAGAGTCAGAGGATCTACCTCGAACTCAAATGGAGAGTCCGGTGGTTGGGTGTAAGATTCTTGGACGATTCTTGGCAGTGGGGCGAGCCAGATTGGAAGACCTGTGTCCTCTTGAGTGTTCGGACATTGGGTAAGGTATTCGGTGTTCGGAGGATATTCCGAGGATTTGGCAGGTATTCGACCAAGAAGTGCCTCGCCAGTAGTGGAGCCGCTGGTGGAGAAGGCGCCTGATGTGAAGCAGACGCCGATTCTCGCTGCCCTTTAGTAATCAACTCGACCGGGCCGATCGCGCTTGTTGTTTAGAAAATTCCGCTTGGCAGACGGCATCATCTTGCATCTGTTTCATGCTCTCATGCATCTGGCGCATCATCGCCTCTATCCCTGGTGTAGTCTGTTGTTCCATCTGAATGACCGGTAAGTGTATCTCTATAGAAGACACAGAAATCTCAACCCGACTGTTTGTCACCAAGGTAGACTGCTGTTCCGATGATCCATGCTCTGACACACTGCGCCTCCTTAGCCTTCTTCTCGATAATCGGGGTAGAGAGGAACACCGATGTTCGGCTAACTAGATCCTCGGATCGATTGAGTCGGCGACCTCGTGTCCAAAGTGCTTGGGGAGTATCTATCGTTCGAAGCAATCGTGCTAAAATCGCCCTAGCAAAAGATAATAAAGCAAAAAGGAAATAAATGACCGTAAAAACGGGCAAAGATAACAAATTAAATTAAATACACACAACGACATCCGCATACAACACACAGCTTGATAAGTCAAAATACACTATCTCAATCATCGATCACTGTTCTCAGATCATCGTTTCAAAATCAATCTGATATCCGCAGACAACTGATTCTCATATACTGACTGATGCCCACAGGCCTGTTGCCCAAACTCAACTGATACATGCATTCCCTGTAGAGACACACTCTAACAAGCACATAGCAGATAAGTGAGAGCCAAAACACCCCTATGTTGGGGTAGGGTTTCGCCCTATTTTGTCGAACTAGGGTTTCACTACGACGCAATGCTTCAAACAACCTAAAACGGGGTAAGCACCCTGTCCTAGTTTGGAATGGCCACTATGGATCCAAATATGCACTAGGACGAATGGTCAAAAAGGGTGCCCCGGTGAAACCGGGGTTTGTGTTCCCATGCTGTCAGAGCCCAGAGCCGATCAAATTCTGGACATGACTTGACAAGACAAGCCTCCGCAAATCGCTCGGGAATGGCATATGGCAAACACGGTGTCCTAGGCGCATCAATGCAAATGCAATGCAAAGAAACACACAAAGGTAGCCAAAACTAGATATCACGAAGTTCGAAATAAGTTCTCTAAATCCTCAAAGAGTCGCCAGAAATCAGACGCCCCGAACGCATCCCGGGAAGGAGCGCGAGTCCCTCCGCTCTCGTTCGATATTGGGTCATTACATTCAAGGACTCAAATGTCACTTCTCAATCTTGAACCGAAGAGCCCAAATCCGCAAATCGCTTGAAAATGATTTTTGAAAGAAGTGCCAAACATGGATCGCCAGATACGTAGTCGCCACCTAAATATTTTTAAATGGGAAATTTAAGAAACCCCGACTCGTGCCAAAGGCCACGGTCCGCTATCACCAAAGTTGCTCGCTCGAACTTGGGTACGATTGGGAAGGTCACTGCGTGAGCATTCGCCGCCGGCCAAAGACCGGCCTCTACTAACCATGATATCTGATTTTGAAAACAATGTGAGTTCTTATTCCGGTTATTAGCCTAGGTTACTATGTGATGCACACAGCATACAAGTATAGACTGAATTGCCTGAATTGGAACAAAACATTTCATGTTTGTTTGTTTGAAAATGGTTTGATGGTGCTACCCGCAGGTAGGCTAAGACGTGGATTTGCCACCCTCGGATGGGCTTAAGAAAATATGACTTTGCCACTATCTAGTGGGCTTAAAACAAGCATTTGATGAATTGTTCCAATTCAAGTAACTCAACCTCCACCCACAGGCATTCAAGGCAGTTATATCACATAAGCACATAGCTTCATGGTAAGCATGCTGTTCATGGCAGTCACTCACACGCATGCAAGGATGCTAAAACATAAAACTCACCGAGTACTCCAAGCCAAAATAGAAATTCGTTAGAAATCATGCATGATCCTAGATACACAGAAATGCCTACTGCAACACATGCAAAGATGCAAACTATAGCAGGCTCGGCTATTCTAAACATGGCATATGAAATGCTACAATTATCAAGTATTCAATTTGGAATTGAAATACAAATGCAGTTTGTATGATGCGCCGAGTCTTAATGCCAAAACAGATGAATGATGCAAACATGCTATCATACTGTATGCTAATTGAAACATGCCATAATCTAACCATCGTAAGCAGGTAAATAAAAGGGAAGAAAGACGTGGGGTTGGAAGACATACATCACACTCACCCACACTTACTACAATTTTGCCCTCGCACAGAGGGTCCGAATAAATAATAATACAGTTCGAAATAAAAGAATAATACAGTCCTGAATAAATATACAGATTCCTAATTAATTAATAAATTAACTAAGAAAAACTGTAAATTGGCATGCAAGCCGGGGGCTGCCTCGATTCTGATGAATGATATATACTAGGCTGCCTTGCGCGGAAATCCACTGGGATGCCCCAATTAGCCTCTGTTTACAGTGTTTCTCGAAATGCGTGCCAAGCTCCGAAAAGTTGTTGATTCTTCATTTTTGCAGCAACAACTGCAATAGAGAGCAGGAAAGGGGCATAGCAATGTATTTCACAAATATATGCATGCCTCGATTCTCGTGCCACCAATCACGCATCTCGATGCATGATGGCCGAGGAGTCGGATTTGCACAACTCAATATAAGGTGAATGCAGATGAACGATACAACAAAACCTAACTCCATCATGGGTAATCCGGAGTGTCAGTGACTTGGGAATTGAGACCCGTTCCGTCACTCAGAGTACGGAACGTGCCTCGTTTCCCGTGTCTGGGCTAACTCCTATCCCGAACACGATGCAATATGCATGATATGCATGAAATATAGCTAATATGCAATCCTAACATACATAATGCTATGAAAATGAGATGCCTCGAAATGCGTGCACGCGGGCACGCAAACCGAGGCGATGATCCTAAGGCATGAAATGGCATACGTAATGCAAATTGGACTTACACTAACACGAGTGGACCTCAGCCACACTCACATAAGAGGCTGATAGATGAAAATGAGATGCCTCGAAATGCGTGCACACAGGCACGCAAACCGAGGCAGTGGCATACGCAATGCAATGAGACTAAAATGGCATACAGAATGCAAAAATGGACTTATACTAACATGAGTGAGCCTCAGCCACACTCACATAAAAGGCCGGGAGATGAAAAATGAGATGTCTCGAAATGCGTGCACACGGGCACGCGAACCGAGGCAATGGCCCTAAGGCATGAAATGGCATGGAATATGATATGTAAACATACAAATAGAATTTCAGCACTGAAAGGTGGGGGGAAACAGTCCCAAAACATGGCCAAAGTGCACCCGAAGCATGGAATGATCCCGAAATGCGATATTAGGCGCCCGAAATGGCCTATAGCTATGCAATGCATGCACAATATGGTCATGGAATGAAAATGCAGTAGCAAGAAAGCCCCAAGAAAATCATTTTTCAGTCATAAAAAGGGCTAAACAGCAAGCACACATAGGATTAGGCAAGTATGCAAAAATGGCTCCGCTAGAGGGGCATTGAAGCAAGTGATACATGCGATGCCCAAATGGAAAAATATCCTTCTACAACACTGATGAGAGACTAAAAATATGAACATTTACAGTAGATGACATCCCCCAAATCAATATGAAAACATGCTAAAAACGTCATGCAAGAACTAGGATACATAAGGCTATAACATGAGGTACCCCAAACATTCATCAAACCAGAAAAGACCCTTAATGAAATATGTCCAAGGGGTCAAAACATGACTCCTTCCAGTTCTGATCATGGCTGAAAACAGAAGCTAGATAAGCTTAAAAAAGCAAGCAAAAATGGGGGCCAAAGAGGGGTATAATGGTAGGTACAACATGGAGGCCCCCAACAGGGTTGATCCCTTCTAAAATGTTGTATAGGGACACAAAATAAGCTTACTCACAGTTCATGACATGCTCCAAAACAATTTACATATAGGCCAAACAAATCATGCAAATTTACGGTAAATAGGAGAGATTATGAAGTAAGTGCAAGATAGGGGGCCCAAACAAGGTTGATCCCTTCTTCAATGTTGAAGAGGGGCTCAAAATAGGCCCACTTACAGTTTACATTATTCTCTAAAACAGATCACACATAGGCTATAAATTTCATGCAAAAATGTGACATACCAAGGGGTATTGAAGCAAGTGCACTATAGAGGGCTCAAACAGGGTTGAGCCCTTCAACAAACATGAAGAATAGCTCAAAAGAGTGACCCTTTAAGTTTGGGTCGGAGCCTAAAACAGTGAGCAAATAGGCTTAAGAAATGAGGCAAGAAAATGCTACAAAAGAGGGAGATGGCAACTTACCCTTGTAGACAAGTCTTGGCTGCCTTTTTGCTTGAAGAATGGATGCCTCCTAGCTTCTGGAAAGCTCTCCTAGCTGCTGGAAATAGAGTAGTGGTGGTGGTGCTTGATGATGATGAAGAAATGGAACCAAAACTTGAGAATTTGAGAGAGATGGAGAGAGATATCCTTAAACCAATTCTTGGAACCTCTCTTCTTGAGTTGGGAGGACAACAATATAGACAAGAGAGGGAGAGAAGAGTCCTTGCCAAAGTGGAGGGAAATGAGCCCTTATTTCCCTCCAAAAGGTTCCCCCGGATAGAGATATTTTTTGGGGAAAACCAAGACACAGTTGGAATGGACTCACACTCAGGTTGTGCCGGCCATCTACTTTTTGCCGCAGTGGCGGCCGACTAGGGGTCAAAATGGAAAGTGGATTTTCTGGCCGGCCACCAGATATTGGTGTCCTCCCAGGTCTCCTCAACAAGGCCCTGTGGTTGGAAATTGGCAATCAGAAACAGAGAGACAACAAGCCACTTTTAGGAGAGGTTCAAAAGTGAAAAAAGAATTACTTGGCCATGTGTTTTAGGATCCTCCCATGTGTGTACAACACAAATATGTGGTTTTGGCTCAAGAAAATGGCCCTAGGTGTTCAACATTAGCTTAAGTGAGAAAAAGCATGGGGGCGCCGGAGGAGCATAATCGTTATCGAGACAATTGTTGGCCTCCCACCCTCCAAAGGATCTTCCCGGTGATAAAACAGAGGTACCGCCAAAAATGAACAAAACCGATGCAAAACGTAATGCTCGGGGCCAAAACACGCAGCCGGTCCCAAAACCCCATTACAATCGAAGTGGTGTTTGGCCACAAAGTGGGTATTTAAGACCCAAGTGTCCTCGAAGGGAGTAAATGAGATGCATGCCAAAAACGGGGAATCGGAGATGGTTGGGTGGTCCCAACCGAGGCACACGGCCCGACGGGTTCAAAAACCGGAACCGCCCGAATGGCAAATGGCCTACGGCCACGAAATGTAGCCCACGGCCACCGAGAGATGGTCTACGGACCTTTCCCTCAGAAAGAAAACAGAGAAAATCGAGTCCGCTCGCAAACCGGCAAGGCACGTAAGAGAGTTCGGCGGAGGCAGGCGACGGCCGCGACTCTGAGACTTCTGAACGAGCACAACATGCAACATCACCAAGCGCTCAATCGGTGACGTCTGAGTCTTAAGGTCGGTCAAAAATAAGGTGTCTACACATATCATTCTAAAGGAGAATTATGGGCCGATGCTCTGCCCAACTCACTTAACTCGGCTCGATTTTTAGGGCTTAAAAAAATTAGCCCTTAAGATCAAGCTAGACTAAGATTTTGTGTCCATTTAATATTCAGGTTGAACTTGAGATAAGAAGTTTTAGCCCATTCTGGCTTGGCCTGATCATTTATAAAATATTAATTATAATTTAATATTATTTTACTTATAAAATAAAGTAGAAAAATTATAAAATACAAAATATATATGTAATTCTTTCTAGGAAAAGTTGTGTCATTTGTGAATTTGATCATTACAAATAGCAAAATTTAATACTATGAAAGTCATAATTAAAAAAAAAAAAATTGAGTTATAACCAAACATCACATGAGATATAACTAAACAACTCTTACATCAAAATCAAATAATGTCATAATTAATAGCATTATGTGTCATAACTAACAATATAGTATGTCATAATGAAGAACAAAAAGATCGTAACTAAAAGTGCATATAGTACACACTTTAGACAGGATGTACCATAGAATTTCCCTTCTTTCTAAGACTTATATTAAAATATTTGTTAAAAGATCATATCCATTTTACCATTAGGTTTGCTAATGTTCTAAATTTAGGACTGGACTTGGAATAGTTAGATTAGGCTCAATCGGGACAAAAGGAATTTGGAATGACATATATCTTCATATGATATAATGCAAGCCTTGGCCTAAGAGCATCTCCAATGGAGCTGCTATATCAGTTGCCAAAGCTAAAAAATGACAGGAATGACAAAAATGAATCTCCAACGTCTCATTATTTCACTTGCCAAAGATGGCGATGCCATATGTGTCCTCAAATTTGGCAAGTGAAATGGCAGATGCCAACCTTGCCAGATCAGCAAAATCAACAGGAATTTGGCACCAAATTCGGTTGAGAAAACAACAGAATTAATCCAGTAGGGAAGCTATTTACCAAAATCAAACCCAATTTTCACAATCAAGCAAATTTCAGAACGAAATTGACAAAACACAGAAGACATATCGTATATATATATATATGATCAAAATCAAACCCAAAACACATATATATATATGATCAAACCCATGAAGTCATAGCAGACCGTATATATATATATATATATATATATAATCAAAATCAAACCCAAAACACATGCACAGATTTTTGATGGAGATCAAAACACATGAACACAGATTTTTTTGATGGAGATCAACACAGATCAAAACATATATATATGCAGACAGATCAAAACATATATCATCATCAGATGAAGATCGTATCAGATCGGAGGAAGATAGAGTCAAACCAGAAAGAGAGGGTTCCCATCTTAAAGGAGAAGGGGGAGATCGGGTCCGATCATGGAGGAGATCATGGAGGAGAAGGGTTCCGATCTCGGAGGACATCATGGAGGAGGGGGTTCCGATCTTGGAGGAGAATGGGAGATCGGGTTCCGGTCATGTGCTCTATTTGGTTTGTGGTCTGTTTGATTTCGGCCATGGAGGAGAAGAAAGAGTGAGAATGAGAGGGAGTGGAAGAGCCGTGGAACCGTGGAGGAGATGAGAGTGAGGATAGTGACAAATTGTAGATAGATGTATGGGTACAGATAGTGATGCCTCTGTGTAAACAAAGAGCCGTTCGGCTCTGTTTGGTTTGTTTAACCAAAAAAAAAAAAATGAAATTATTGGTGGGTAATTGGTGAAAAATTATTTTTTATGTGTAGTTAAAAAAATTTATTAAATATGTAGTGATATATTTTTTTGTGGGGTGAATTAATAATATATATATATATATATTTTTTTTTTCCAATTTTTCATTTTTTTTTTTAATTTTTTATATTTGTCTAAGAATAATATAAATATATAATTTTTTTAACAAACAGGTAAAAAAATGTCACAAAAGACAAAAAATAAATAAAAATAAAATCACAAAAAACTTATATCCAAACAACACCTACAAACTTGGAGGAAAAATTGGTTGAGATTTGCCAAAAATAGCAAATGACCATTGGAGCATCATTGCTATAATTTGGCAAAATAACACGATTCATTACCAAATTATAACAATAGCAACCCCAATATAGCAATAACCATTGGAGATGCTGTTTGTCCACCCCTAATTCTTGTAAATTTTTTTGTACAAGGCTTACTTTGTTTAGAATAAAATAGGTAGAAAGGGAGGAAAATAGGAGATTAGCCATCAACGAATCAATAATCCAAAGAGGGAAATTTATGAGTTTGTTTAACTTGAAAGTGGTAAAAAGTAAGAAGAAAAAAAATTAAAAATAAAAAAAAATCAAGTAACGTTTTTATTTGCTTTTGGAATCATGATCTGGATCAGAAAATTTTAAAACTCATAATCAAAGAAAATTTTCAAACTCTTTTCAAAAAAATCATAATCAAATAAATTTTCAAAACTCTATTTCTTTTATAAAAAAAATTCAACAAATTTTTTTTATAATTTTTTTCTTTAAAAATATTTTTATTTATTATTTCTTTGAAAAAATATTATTTTTATTTTTATTTTTAAAAAAATTTAATTTTTAAAGTATTGGCCAAATAATTTGTTATAATTTAGATATATATGGGCAATCCAAAAAAATTTAAAATTTAAAAAATTAAAATATTTAAAAATATTTTTAAAATAAAAATAATCAAAATTTTAAATATTTAAAATATATATTTTGTGCTTGTGGAGCTGAGCCCATGCAAAAATGGATGGCACGAATGAAAGCGAATTACGATCGTTACTTTTACCAATGTCTAAATGGTCATAACTATAATGCTCCAAAAATATAATAAAGGAGTAAATCCAATTATTTCATTTAATCCTCATAATCTCAATTCAAGAAAGCCAAATCTCAGATTTGCATTTTATTCATGTTAGAGGTTTACAAAAGAAATTCACATACAATACATATTCAATCTTAACAAAGTTGAATTCATAGCATGTGAGACAATTAAGATAAAGGAATATAACAACAAACCAAACAAAAAGAATGTCTCAAGATTACAAGTTCCAAGGTTTAAGTACGATTATACAAAAGGTGGTTATCCAACCCATATAAGTATAGCCATTGGCTTGTTAAAATAATCAACAAAAAAAAAGAAAGCTTCATGCTCTCAAAACACATCTCACACCTTTAATTAGGCGGGATCGCCACGTCTTTTCATGCACAATCCACTAGGGGTAAACATAAAACTTAGTTAAAAATTCTTAACAAAGTATATATGTGTAAGCAATCTCACAGTATGAATGTCATGCGATGCCATGCTTTAAAATCCATGACTTACTCTTTTTATTGAGAAACCTTATGTCAATGTTAATATCAAAAGTCATCATCTTATTTCAATTCAAAATGTACAAACAGGGCGGCAAATACAACTCAGGTAATCTCTAAGTTGGTGTCTGCAAGTAGGCATATTAAACACTACCAATCCCCACTTTACTGGCTTCTAATCAGAAGGCACATAGTATCTCCTTCACATATGTTTTCGGTCTTTTACCCTGGACACTCATGTTAACTTAAACAATACCAATCTACACCCCCTATTCGAATTTATCAACGTATTTACCTCAAAATATCTTCAAGATTTATAATTGTTTTAACAACAATCATTCAATTTCCAAAATATAGCAACAATAATCAATTCACTAAGCTATGCAAATGCAAATGTATAAATGCTATTTTACAATTTTCATATTCCTCAAGACTTTACCATACCACAATACACACCTCACCATTTCAATGTTTTTCAAATAAAATAAAATAAAATAATCATAACCATGGGACACAAGACCCAATCCATAATCACCACACTTTACAAATTTTCAATTTTTCCATAATTCCAAGTATTTCAACCATACTATCCGTGGCAATTCCTCAACAAAATTTTATCCCTTAAATGGATGTTTCAACAATGTAATCATGCATAATTTTTCTCATCTTTTTCAACAAAAATCTCATGATCCCATGAGTTTTCTCTCAACAATTTCAACTTTCCCCAAATTTTAAATTCTAGGGTTTTCACCCAACAGGATTTCATTTGTTCTCAAGGGTGTTTTATCCATGAACTTTAAATAGTCATACATTTCATAAATTAAACCAATTTGATGAGAGGGATGAGAAATTTCTACTTTTAAGAGGAAAAAAAATTCAAAAACCTAACTCAAAATTCAAGGATTTCATCAAGAAAAACTAAGACATGTTACAATCATATATATAACTCAAAGAAACTCCCTACCTCAAGTTTTAGAGAAAAAAATGTGAGAAAGCCCTAAAATTGATGATGTTGAAATCCGATCTCCATCGCACAAAATGCAGCCCTTGATGAGCTCTCCAAAATTAATGAGGAGGTTAGGTCAAATCTTGAATGGGTTGAAAGAAATCAAGATTTTATGGTTGTGGGTGGAAGTTTGTAGAGAGAATGAAGAGGAAATGTGTTTTAGAGATAGGGAGATGAAAGGAAAATGAGATACACTTAGCCCAAGGAGAAGAAAATGGAAAAATTTTGACTCAGAAATGAGATACAATGCTAAGCGACTCCACGCCGCATGTGTGATACGCCTCAAGACGTGTCTCCGCCAGGTAATTAGAATAGAAGCAACGCCTGAAGCACCCTTCACGAACGTGCGGCACACTTCTCGAAGCGTAGGGCGCTTCTCCAAGACGCAAGCTTCATATCCCACTAGATTTTTGCAAGCTCATCCAACTCACAACTACCCCGGCTCCGACTACACTACCGACACAAGAAAAATCCAACTTTGGAACAAAATTGGAGGTGTATAATCGAAAAGTTTCAAGAGCGATGGATCTAAACAACTAACAAGACCTTAGATTAGTTCTAGACATCCCCAACACAAGAAAGATAAACACAATTAAAAGAGAATAAGACGAGTTATGTACGCGGGCATTACAATAACCACGTGGATTTGCATTCGATAAACCGATGTAGAATTTTAAGTTGGTTTTAAGTATTGGCAAAATAATTTATTATGTTTTAGATATGTATTAGCTAATCAAAATTATACTTAACCAGTACAAAAATTATAAAGAAATGAAAAACAAATGTAGTAAATACAAAGCACATTAAAATAATTAATTAATTATTTACAATAAAAAATATTTACCCTAAAAAATGAAATTAAGAAAAATTTTAAATATTTAAAAAAAAATAAACCCAAAACAATTTCAAAATATAACCCAAAAGATCTTTTCAAAACTCATAATCAATCAAATTTTCTCTTTTTAAAACTCATTTCAAAAACTTATCTTTCAAAACACAACTCACAACTCAAATCTCATTTCAAAAACTAAACCAAATGCAACCGTAATTTTCTTGTACAATTTATACTAGCATTGTAACTAATTTTAATTTCTTACCAAAAAAAAAACATAATAAAAATTGAATGTGTAAGTTATTTATAATTAAAATTTTAAATTTTCCTATCTTTTTCTTACAAAATCTTTATATACTTGCCATTTTTTTTTTTTTCTTTTTTTCCTTTCACTTTCACTTTCACTTTCACTTTCACTTTCACATTCACATTCTACCCAATTTTCTTTCTGACCAGAGGAGCCTAAGAGTTTTGTTTGCAAATTATTTTCCTTCCAAAAAATTCTCGATATGTAATATTACTGATAAGGTAAAACATTTATCCCACTGATACTAGAATGAGCTTTCCTAGTAGATGAAATAATAATTTAAAAAGGGTTAATTACACTTTATACTTTTAAACTATCCTCGAATTATCTATTTAGTCATTAAACTATTAATTGAGTCTACTTAGTCCCTAAAGTACTTAAATTAAAATATATTTAGTCCATAAACTATTGATTGAATCTATTAAGTTCAAAATATTTAATTCAAAATTTATTTAGTCATTGAAAAGATTGTAAAATAAAATATATATCCATAAGTATTATAAATTAATAAAAACCCTATTAAGTTAAGATTTTATTTTAGATAGATCTTAAATTTCTCTTTTGTCTTTAAAAAGTATTTTTTTTCATTGTGTATTTGAATTAATATTAGAGTTCGGTTTCTCAATCTTGCCAATAAAATTATGCGAGTATTAAGATTTACTGAACAAGTAGAATTAAATAATTTAAATAATAATCTTTCACTACAAATTATAATAGAACAAAATAATACATTAATTAACTTATAAAAAGAATTTAATTAAACAATTAAAAATAATTAATTTAAAATTATAAACAAAATTCGGTATATAATAATAAATAAAGCTAAGCAAGTAGCTATTATAAAATATAAGTAAAAAAATATTACAAATAATTATCCTTACCTTTAAAGAAAATTTACCAAAAGAATTGACGTGCCTTAATTGACGTGCACTTTTCAAAGGCAGAATACAAATTTAAATTTTTTTAAAATAAAATTTTAACTAAATAGGTTATTTTGCTAATTTATAAGATAAATTATAAATACATTCTCGAAATTTGTTTAAAATATAAATTGCCTCGTGGTTTAAAAATTACAAATACATCATTGTTAGAATTTTTATTTAACAAAATTAATTGAAAAAGTAAAATTTCTAACTGTTATTTATACAATAATAAAATTATCCTAATTATTAATTGAAATAAAATTTAACATTATTAAAAACTATTAATTAACTTCATGATTATTAATAACATAATTTATTTGTTATGAAATGAGAAATCTTGTGTCCATGATGGAGTTTTTATAGTTACAAGAAATAATTTCTAATTTAGGTAAACTTCAGGTGGTGTGTTTAGAATTTATCTTAATTCATAATACTTATGGATATATATTTTATTTTTATAATTTTTTTAATAACTAAATATGTTTAAATTAAATATTTTAGGAATAGTTTTGGAATAAAAAGTGTAATAAAACCTTAAAAAAATAAAACCATGCCCCTAGGCTTTCTTCATACAAACCCTAGCAGTATAAATCCTTCTATTTCCCAAACCAAAAAAAAAAAAACTCTAAACTCCAAAGATTCAAAGAAGAAGAAGAAGAAGAGGAGGAAGATGGAGGAGAGTACAGAAGAAACAAAGAATTCAATCCCTCAAGATATTATCTTCCAAGTACTGAAAGAACTTCCTGCAAAATCCTTACTCAGATTCAGGTGCGTTTCAAAGCTATGGTGCTCCATAGTAGACAGCCCACTGTTCATCAACTCCCACCGTGGTCGATCCCATACTCGACAAGGCGGAATCACAATCCTTATGCTTGCACAGCCTTATCCTTATGGTCCTGACGGTGAGCATGTTACTCACTTTTTTTCAATAAACCCACAGGGAATAGAACCGCCTTGTCCCGTTCAAACACTGCCCTTCGCCGATAATTTCAGTCTCATACAGTTCGTTAATGGCTTAGTCTGTTACGGCAACAATGTGTGGAACCCTAGCACAAGAGAGATCTTGACCCTTCCACCTGTACCTTGTGAACTAGTTTCCAATTACACCAAATGGACTTTTTTTAGTTATTGCTTTTTAGGGTTTGCTCCCAATAGTAATGAATACAAAGTAGTCAACATATGTCAAAAATATAGAAAAGGACTTAACGGAGACAAGGAAACTGGAGCATCGCAGTGTAAGATTTTGACTCTGGGTCTCGGCACTGGAAGCATGTGGAGAGATATTGATTCTGATTCTGATGATTGTCTCATAAGTCAGTTGAGCAATTTTTGTATGTCAAGAGTGTGTTGTGTTAATGGAACTATATATTGCTGGGGACGAGTCAGGTAAGATTTTGGCTTTTGATGTTGAACAAGAGAAGTTCAGATATATTTATCATCCAGATGATGCAAATTTTTCAACCAAGCTCATACAAGTCAGAGATTGTTTGGCATTGATAAACACCGAACTCGACAAGTTTTGGATGTTAGATGAAAGTTTGGGGTAAATTGGAAGACGGAGAGTTTGATCATTCCACATATTTACAAGACTCATGGTCCTTGGCGAATGTTGATTCCTGTTGGTTCAATTCATAGAGGTGATGAGATTTTACTACATTGGCGGAGAGAAAGTGATGAAATTTTACATATACCGGAGGACGAGTACAAAGGAAGGAATTCTTAGAATTATTTTACTACGAGTTGTAAGGCAAAAGTTTGAGGAAGATTTGTTTTATTAGTCATCTACCGGGTCTACCTAACTCATTTGTCGACACAACATCTCAAATCTCTTTCGCCAAACAAGTGGAATGCTTGTTCCGGTTCAAGGGATGCAGTATCTCAAAAATAAAATAAAATAAAAACATTGTTAGTAATTTTTCTACAATTTAGCATTTCAGCCTCTTTGTTATTTTAAAGGTTTATTTTCATTTGAAGGCATATTTAGAAGTTTTATGGTAGCGACAATAAGATTTGGTTGTAAATGAACCATTTTATAAGCAAAATGATTTATTGATGTATCTTCAAAAGGAGAATGCAAGTAATTCTACAAAAAGATACATCAAGGAACAGACATTTTAATGAAAAAAAAAGTCAACAAGTTTTCTGGTTGTATGTTATGATCTTAATGGGGCTTTATTTATGTTTCTTTACTTTTAAGTGACTTTTGTGTAACACCCTAGTAAGGAAATCAATCATCATGTTTTTTGGTGATTTATATATATGTATATATATGATCTGGTTGGTTCTCTGAAGGAACTAGTTGAATGAAACCTGGTGTTGCAACTATCTAAAGTCCAAGAAGTGTGTTCCCAACAACAGAGTGACTCTGCAATGGAGACCTATATTTCTGTTTTGTTGGAGTGATTTGGAAAAAGAAATGAAAAATGTGAAACTAGGTGAAATATAGGCATGCTTTATTCACATTTCACCTACCTTTTCATTTCCTCTTCAAATCCCCAAACCAAACACAAAGACTAGAGTTGTATTTTGTTATCAAACTCACGATTCGGTGAATTAACTTTTGATATTGAAATAAATTTGTATTCAATTGTGCTCAACCAAATTCAAATTGGGAAGAGTTGATTGAGTTAATCAAGTATATTGTTAGCATAGGTGGTTTTTTTGTTGAAGACTAATTAATCACTCTGGTTATTGAGTTTTTTGGGCCGAGGTATTAGTTTCAGTAGTTTTTCATGTCCTCAGGAGATTCAATGATTGGTTCTTGGTATTGTTTTGCTTGTCATTTGCTGAATTTCATAGGGGTAGTTCTGGTATGTTATTTGGGTCTGTTTTGGGTTCCGACATTTGAGAGAGAGAGCGAGAGAGAAGGGGTTGGGTGTGGTTGAAAGGACCAAAAATGTTGTTGAATTGTTCTGTTAATTGTTGTTGATTTGTTTGTAATGAAAGAATTTGTAGAGTTTCTTTCAGTTATTATTATTATTATTACTTTTTTACCTGATCTTCAAAAAAAATAAAGACAGTAAAGTAAAGTATTATTTTGGTAATCAAAGAAGATAAAAGTATTATTTTGATAATCTGTAATATTTTACTGTTAAACAAACTGAAATGTTATTATCAAGGGGAGTAAAATATTATTATTTACATCAATTTTAGCGGTATTTTAAAAAAAAAAATTCATAATCAATCTTATTTAATCGATGTTAATGAGATGATTCTAAAAATATTAATTTTATTAAAATATTCGGATCCAAAATTATATCATTTTAAAATTTATAATATTAAATTAATCACTAAGAATATTTTGATAATAATAATAATATATGCTGCACTTGTCAAAAAATAATATTTTGTGTTTGTCCTTTTTTTTTTAAATTGAGGAAAAAAATATTTATTATAAAATTAATAAAATATCAAATTAATCTAATACGATAGTATTATAACATTTCAAAAAGAGATAGACGACCTTCGTATAGAAGCGAGAATCCAAATAGATAAGGGGAAAGGGCTCCCACAAAAGAGGAAAGCATACATTTAATTATTACATCAATAAATTAAAAATTAAAACACCAAATAAAAAAATTAAATCCAACCTCACTTCAAAATATGAAGACTTCCCCTCTACTGGTGTGTGACTAAATGTCTAAAAATTGACTCACACAAAGTGATCTCATGTGATCCTCCGCTGAGGTGAGCACGATAAAAATTTAATAATTTTTTTACGGCCACACATTATTTTAATTTTTAATCCCATAATTCTTTTAAATTTTAAATTAAAAAAAATTCAAACGACTTGTCATTTCAATATTAAAAATTTAAGAGTTTTTTAGTGTGACAAATCATTTTCCGTTTCTTATTTCTATTTTTATATTTTTTGCATCTAGCATTTTTGTTTCTCTTAAAATCAGTCTTAGAAGATCTTTGTACAGCAATGGCAGCAGCGAAGCCCTCTTTCTCTCTTCATCGTCTCAGTGTTCCTCCCACTGAACCGCTGTGTCCTGACCGATTTCATCGAACCTTGCTTTAACCTTGCCTTCTTCAATGACCCTCTGACTCCCAGGCTCGTCTCAGTTTCTGCCTCTGGAAACTTCTCGCCTGTCTCGAGCGTAGATGGCTTTGAATCTGGGTCTGCTACACAAGCTTCGTCCTCTTCCTCGGCTATCGACTTCCTCACATTGTGCCATCGCCTTAAGGTAATGTTTATATAAAATATGGAAATTTGTTTTGATTGTATTGAGTGTGTTTTCATGATGGCTTTGGATATATGAATTATGATTGAGGATTAGTTTTTTTTTTTTTTTTTTTTTTAAATAGCTTTAGAAAGTTTTTATTTTCCAAAAAAAACATACCCCACTTTATTCTTCTCAAAAAAACACATTCCACATATAATTCTTAGTTCATTGTTCTTTGTTAATTGTATTGCTTTTAAGTTTATATTGCTCAAAATTATCATATAAAAAATTAATTAATAGTTATTCAATACAGTTATAATATGGAAACACCCCCAATTTTTAATTTCAAAGATTAACCACTCAATCATTTGCAAAAAAAAAATGCATTCCACGCATAATCCTAATCAGTTCACTGCTCATTATTAATTTATATATCATATATTGTACATACATGTGCTTGTGTATATGGTAAAAACATTATTCACCTTGACCCCCTTTTGATGACAAAATCATGGTTTCCATCCAATGTATTTCTCTTAAGTTTGTATTGCTCAAAATTGCCATATAAAAAATAATCAATAGTTATAATTAAGTGCACACAGTGCGCACACCACCCTTCTAGTGTTGTATGGTGTTCACTGTTCACTTGAGTGTCCATGTTGTGATAATTGACAGATTTAATGAGGGGGGTTTCCAGTACTTTCCAAATTTGAGGCACAAAATTGAGCATGTGTGATATGATGAAAAAAAAATTGGCTGGTTTTGTGTTTGTATTGAACAATCAAGTCAATGTTGGTTAGGGGATGTTGAACAAAAAAAATTAACACAAACAAAAAAATTTGGCTGAGTTTTGTTTGTGTTAAAATGTATTGCCTCAGACTGCTATGATTTTTTCCATGAAGCATTTGTTGTTTGGAAGATTTTATTGGTTCTTTTATGGTATTGTTTGATCTCTCTTCCCCCATTTTGTAGACCACAAAGCGGAAGGGATGGATCAATCATGGGATAAAGGGTCCTGAGTCTATTGCTGATCATATGTATCGCATGGCATTGATGGCTTTGATTGCCGGTGACCTTCCTGGTGTGAACAGGGAAAGGTTAGCCTTGTAAAATTAATCTGAACTTTTGCTTTATTTGGATACTCCTAGCTAGTTACCATAACATTTATATTGGTTTACGTGTCAAGTAATATATTTTTATTTATTTATTTTTTTTTAAAATTTTTTTGACAACTTATCTTGTGAGTTTGTCTGTATTAAAAAAGTGAACAAACATGCTTTATCATTATTTGTGTGTCAAGGTAAATATTTATTTTCCTAATCAAATTGATGTTTATTTTTACCCTAAAAGGCTTATCAATATTGTACAAAAAAAGGAAGATATCTTTCTACTTTTGTCTGACTAAACACCTCGTGTCACTCCCCGGATTTAAGAGGTCCGGCCCACATGTGTAAACCACCCAACAATAGACAATAACTAACAACACTCATGCAGATGTATATAATATAGGCATACACTACATGTGTTACTCCAATTTTATGCATTCTTAGATACAACATCTAAGTCAAATGGATGCGTTGTAACAAAAATATACAAAGATGTTATAAATCAAATTAAAATACCCAAAGGCTTACATCATATACAAAGGGTGTAACCCTTACAAGAATGGCACACGGCCAACAAACACATATATGGCCCTTGGCCGACAAGTAAAGGAACCACCCTACACAGTTCCAAACACAACTTCAATGTCTCAGTTTACATCCACATAAGCATCCCTGAAAAACATTTTCAGCTACGTAGGGTGAACATAAAGCCTAGTAGGAAATATTTCAAAAACTAAATATGCTCCACCAGTGTAAATGATCATGAATGCAATACATACATATATACATACATAATATGCTCAATGCATTCTCAAATCATTTATTTCTCAATAAAAACCCTTTCTTTTCGGGCTTCCAAATGTTTAGTTTATTCAAGCGTTTTCTAATTCAATACATTAGTTTGATATAAAAATCTATTTCCACAAGTCAATCCAGGTATCTCAATACCAACTAACAATTTCATTGCCAATACAAATACAAATACAAATACAAATACATCGTTAACCAACAACAATTACATTGCTAAAACTGTTTTAAAATCATTTCTTTTTTAAACCAAATGATAATAAATAAAATGGGTAAATCTCCGAAACCAATACAACCTTTCACTGAAATTTCATCCGTGGGAAACCGTTAAACGGGACCCGTGTAAACGTAGATTATACAAGCACTACCATTGCCATCTTACGGAAATTTTGTCTGCAAGAACCGGCACCCATGTATACACGTGTTTTTTGGGACTTTCACCCTGGACATACAGGACAACTTAATTCAGTAGAGTCCATCCCCTTTCTCCTCCCAAATATCATACATATACAACGTACTACAACACAGTCATATTCAATGACAACCGATAAGAGATTATTTTCAATCCACCTCATCTGCATACAATGTTCTACAACAACTATTTCTCAAATTTACTATTTTATTTACTCTTTCCAAATAACACAATACATGTGATCCAAAATATGATTCTCAAAATGAAATAAATGCCTTTAAAACATAACACAAGAATTTCTAAAATCTCTTTCCAAAATATACAGTTTAAATCCTCAAAATCTATTATCTGCTCCATGATATGCATGATTTATAAACAGTCTAGTTTGCATAGTCAACATGTAATTTCTACAACAATCATAGTTATCCTTCCCCGATAGCCCAAAACAAATATATTTAAACAGATAAATAAATTCCATTAAAGATACACTTTTTCAAAATCTCAAATGGGAGTGATAATACATATCTAACTCCACCTTTATCCTTAATCATCATTTCAATTTCACATTTCTCAACATTTATTCCCTTTCCTCTTTACAAGCTCAAAATTTACATTTTTGGGCATAACTCCCTTCCTCTTTGAAAATTCATTTCAATGAAAGAAATATCTCATTTCAACAAATATCAACTCTAATTTCATCATCACAATCATTTTCAAGAAAACATTTAAAAACCCCTCTTTTACATTTTGATTTAATAATCCAACCATTTTTCAAGAAGACCAACATTTTAGGGTTTCTTCAAATTAGGGTTTTTCACTTTTAAAGACTCATATACATTCTTTATGAGTAGAAAATAAACTTTTGTAGCTAAACCATAGCTCAACAATCCCATTTGGAACAAACCCCAACTACGAACAAATTATCAAAAATCAATCCAAGAACAATGGAATCTATATATTTAAAATACACCACAACACACCCATACACCAAGTGTTGTGGCGTTAAAAGCATACGCTAGGTGCAAAGCGCATCGGTATGTTGTCTGACGACACCCAGGTGCAGGCATGCATCGAGGCGCAGTCAGGCGCCCCAACCGCGTTGTGTTGCGCTACTTAAATCCCAAAGTGGTCGAGGCACTTTGAAGAAGTTCTGGCGCCTTAGGCGCGACTTGAAGCAAGCGAGAGAGGCCAAGGCTCGAGCCTAGGCGCGATTGATGGTTTGGCTTCCCTAATTACGATCTAACTTGGTGTGATGTGTGTTGAATGGCTCTAACCACAGAGAATTACAACTCATATACAATCCAACCCCAATACGACTAAAATGCAATCCCTAATCTGTGTCATCTCTCTCTCTCGACTTATTTGACCGGGCCGCTAAACTCGACTTCAACATTCTAGGTGCGCTATGACTTCTTCTTCTTCTTCCCCTAACTGCGGTCATCTTTTTTCTTTTTTTTTTTCCGGTCTCTCTCTCTCTCTCTCTCTCTCCCTTCTACTTCTTCTTCTACAACCGACATTTTAGGTCTTTTTTTTTTCTTCTCTCCTTCTTCTTCTCTTCTTCGTTGCTTGATCTCTTCCGCTTTACTCATGTTTTTTTTTTTTTTTTTGGTTCAATTATGCTTTTGAGTCTCTGTTAGAAACAAAAAAACAAAAAAAATACAAATACAAAAAAAGACTTATATTATTGATTGATTAACTAAAAAAATACACTAAATTTTTTTTTACAAATAATTAATTAATACACTGCTATTGGTCTCGGTTTTTTTTTACACTGAAAATGACACATTACATTACATTATTTTCCATTACATTACATTACATTACATTACTGTGAGTGTAATTTTCCATTACATTGTATTAATTAATTTTCTATTAATTAATACACTATGCTAATGTGTAATTTTCCATTACACATTATTTTCCATTACATTACACAATTAATCACACATTACATTACAATCGAAATTGTTTTCCATTTATTAAATTTGTTGTATAGAAAATGACATCGAAAGTAATAAAAAAATCCCAAGATGGCAACATGCCCATTTAGTAGAGGAGAATAATTTAAACAAGTTTGAGTGTAATTTTTGTTGTAAAAGTATCAAATGGAGGTGTTTATCGGGTGAAACAACACCTCGGGAGGTTATAGGAATGTCATTGCTTGGTTCAAGTGTCCAACTCATGTAAGAGAAGAGATTAAAGAGTTCATGTCAAAAAGAAGACAAAAGAAGAAATGAACATATTGTCGATTATGATATGGACATGGAAGATGAAGATGATGATGATGATGATGGTTGAGATCAATGCCAATCAATGCCGTGAAGTTGACAAGTAGCGCCCAAGGTTCATCCAAATCCAAATCCAAATCCAAATCCAAATCCAAATGCCAAAGAGAAAAGGACCTATGGATGTTTACTTCACACCAAATCCTCGAATTAGTAGTGAAAAATCAAAGAGACCAAGCAAAAGGGAAGCAAACCAAAATTGATCACGAATGACTCTTACAAAAATGAAATGAGAGCTCAAAGGCGGTCTGAAAGATTTGCAAGGTGGATGTATGATCTTTGGTATTCCTTTTAATGCAAAGAAATTATGAGAGTTTGGACCAATGATTGAAGCCATTGGATAATATGGTCCCGCATGAAGCCACCAACTTACCATGAAGTAGGTTACAGAGCTCAAAAAAGAGGTGAAACATACTAAAGATTTGATGAAGAATCATAAAGAAGATTGTGCAAAATCGAAAAAGTGTGTTCCATAATGGCCGATGGTCGGTGATAAGATAGGGAAGGACATTGATTAACTTTTAGTTAATTGTCTAAGAGGAACCATGTTTGTTGAGGGTTGATGCTTCTAGCTATTCAAAGGATGGGCGAAGCTATTTGAATTACTAGACAAGTTTGTTGAGAAAGTTAGAAAAGAGAATATGGTGCAAGTTATCACTAATAGTGTGAGCCTAATGTGTTGGCGGTAAGAATATTTCCTCCTCCTTACGTCAAAATTGTTTACTCAGAATTTGTTTTGTATTTAAAGTTTAAAAACTTGAAAATAATCATTCTTCGTAATTGTTACATTATAGGAGGTTTTGGAAGCCAAGTATGAACACTTGTATTGGACATTATGCTGTGCCGCTTTCATTGCTTGGACTTGATGTTAGAATATTTTCAAGATACCTAGACCTAAAAAGACATTTGAAAGGGTATTAAAGACATGGCTACATTTACAACGCCTACGTTGCTAAACATGACGAGTAGCTACAAAAATCTAAAAAATTTGATCAAGCCTGCAAAAACTAGATTTGCAACCGCCTTTCTGACTTTGTCTAGGATGCATCAACAAAAAAACAATTTAAGAAAGATGGTCACCTCTGAAATTTGGACCATTACTCAAGCAAATGGGCAAAGGAGCCAAGGTAAAAGAATGGCACAAACTTTGTTGATGCCTTCATTTTGGAATCTTATTGTGTTTGCCCTTAAGGTCTCAAGTCCTCTCGTCCAAAGTGGTTAGATTGGTTGATACTGAGAAGAAACCTCGATGGGATACATTTATGGGCAATGGATAGGGCAAAAGAATGCATTGCAAGTTCATTTGGTCATAAAGAAGAGAAGTATAATGAAATCTTCAAATCATCGACAAAAGATAGGATGTCCAGTGCATGTGACCTTTACATGCAACAAGACTTTCTTAACCTGAATTCTTTTACCCAAAAGCGTTAGAGGTGCAAAAAGATCATGAAGTGATGAATGGGTTTTATGAATGCACATGCTGCAAAGGTTGGTCCGGATATTCTTGTTCAAGATTTGATCACTAATGAGATGAGTATTTATATGAAGGTCGAGAGTCTTTTGGCAAGTCTCATATGCTGATTAGGCAAAGAAATACAAGGGTACTGTGTAATATATTATAGACTCATAGAGTTTATTTTTAGTAATACTTTTAGTAAAACTCGATACTTGGTAACAATTATTTCTAACTAGTGATTATCGAACCATTGGTGGGCATCATATGGTTCTCTAAAACTCCAAACTTGCAAACTTTTGCCATAAAAGTTTTTAGCCTAACACGTAGTTCATCGGGTTGTGAACGAAATTGGAATGTATTTGAACATGTGAGTATTTAACATTCTAACTAATTTTTTGTTCAATTCAAATATTTTTAATTCTCATTATATAGAATTTAATATCTTTTTAAAACTTGCAGCTTCATAGCAAGAAAAGAAATAGATTGGAACATCATCTCAATGATTTAGTGTTTGTCAAATATAATAGAGCATTGAGATTTAGGTATGACATGCGCAACACTCTTGATCCCATATCTTTGCAAAATATTGATGAAAGCAATGAATGGTTGCTTGGGAGGATGGATGGAGAGTCGGATGAAGATAATGAGCTTTGTGTTTGATGATGATGATGGCTTGGCGTGGGCCAAGCTTAGAGCTTCTGGAGTATAAGAAAGTAGCCATGCAAGTAGAGCAACAAGTTCACGCTCAAAGGCACAACCGATGATAGCTAAATCATCAAGATTAACTCCACTTCAATTAATAGATGAAGATGAAGCGGGCTCAGATGACACAGAGGAGGAAGATGTTGAGGGATATAAATCAACTGATGGAGAAGAAGATAATAGTTTGCTTGCCATTGATGTTGAGGAAGATGATTGACTGACCGACCTAACCTACCCTTTCTTTTGATATTGATGTTTTTAAGTGTTAAGACATATATTAGTATTTATTGGATATTTATGTTTTGGATGTTTGTGTTTATGTTTTTATTTTTATTTTTATTTTTATTTTATTGAATGTGGATTATTTTATCTTTGAAAATTGAAATGTTATGTAATATGGACTTTCATGGCTTTGAGAATTATTCTATATTTTGTCTTGAATCTTGATTATTTTTTATTTTTAAAAAAATTGTCTTAGTACTATGAATGATTAGTCTATGTTAATTTTTTTATTTTTTACTAAGACTGTGCATTACTAAATAAAGCCCGGCATACCAGCCTCGCGCCTCGCTCGAGAAACCTTGGTGCCAAGGCTTTAATGCACCTTGAGCCTTTAAAAACATTGAAATACACTACTAAACTCATATTGAGTTTAAGAAATAGACCCTACCTCTTGAAGTAAGAAGGAAACAAATTGGAAAAATCACTGGCGACGAAACAACGATCCGTTGAGATTAAATGGAAGTTCTCGTCGTGCTCTATGTTTTGGTATATGGAACTAGGGGTCAAAGATGTATAGAAATAGATGAAATCAAGCCTACAGAGCTTGAGAAACCAAACATGGCGGAAGGAGATAGAAAGGGGAGTGAGAAATGAAGAGATTTGATCCAAAAAGTGGTTGTTAAAGATTTGATTCTACGCCATACGCTCGAGCGTCGAAAGTTGCACTCGAGCGCACTATGCTCACCTATGAAGCATGGACACTCCAAAATTGATGCCGTAGCAGTGTCCGACACGCGGACACGCCGGGGACATGGGGACACGCCATGGACACGTACGGGACACGCCAGATGGCGTGTCCCTTTAATTTAATGATTTTTTTGGAAGGGGACACGGTGGGGACACGGCGGGGACACGACGGGGACACGCGTGTCCATTTCTGGACACGCCATGGGACACGGCGGGGCTCGTTTTTGAATTTTTTATATTTATTTGGGGTCAAAGTATAATATTTGTAAAGTAAAGAAAAAAAAAACAACGGGCAAAGCCCTAAATTGAACAAGCTGAAAGTAAAGGGAGTAAAAATCAGGACTACCGCAAAGACTTCTCTCTCTCGATTCGAAGCCTGCTCTCTCTCGATTGAGCCCTCTTTGAAGTCGATCGAGCTCTGTCTCGATCGCTGACGCAGCCTCCGACGCGTCGATCGAAGCCCTCGATCCGAGTCGTCTCATTCCTGTTTACGATCGATCCGATCGTCTTGAAGGTAAGACCCTCTGCAAATCGTCTTCCTCGCTCTCTTTCTCTTTCGCCTCTGTCTTCTTCTCTTTCGCTCTCTCTCTCTCTCTCTCTCTCTCTCTCTGGCCGAGATGGGGGCTGATTTTTATTTTTTTTATTTTTTTCACGTTTATATATGTTATATGTACAATAGACTATTTTCTTTATTTTTTTTATTTTGATATATATTAATAAGACTTCTTGGTTTTATTTTATTTTTATTTTGATATATATTATATGTAAGACTCTTTTTATTTTTATTTGTTTTATCGTTTATGGAGCTTGCTTAATCACACGCAGCGAGCTCTTCTAAGGAAAGGCGGGGGAGCAGGCCTCGAGGCGAAGGTGAAGGCCTGCAGTTGGGGAAATCGAAGATGGAGAAGAGCAAGTTGGGCCGAATGCCGGTGATGGTTCGATTAAAATCTGGTGAATGGGTTAGACCAGATCCAAAGCTCCTCCGACTCCACCAGATAACACGCAAAGCAAGTTCAATCGGGGAGCAGGAGTAGTCCCCGGCGAATTCCTCGGGTGTGTGAATTAGAAAGGGGTGATAGACCAAAAATGTAGAGAGAGATGGAGATAGAAAGGCTTAACCTTCTTCTTGTCTTCAAGCTTTGCTTATATCCTTTGGTAATCATTTCGATGTCTTCACTGTCAATTCTCCCGTTCGACCTCAAAAGTCTTGTAGTGGTTCGAAATCTTTTGTTCAGGGGTAGAGGGTGCTTGAATTCCTTTGAGGGGTGTTGTCACAATAAATGCCTTGTGATGGAGTTTGCATTAGATGAGGTGATGTGTCAGTGCAATAACTTTTGCAGCGGATGAACTTTGCCGACGCGGGTCTGATTCAAGACCTTTTGCCACGTGTCCGAGCATCATCAGCCTTTCTCGCTTTCAGTTGGCCTCAATTGTACCGCACTGGTTTTACCAACCGGGTTATGTAATGGGGTTTTAAATGGTGGGCACTGGGTTTACTTTACATGGTGGTACATGGCCGCCTTGTGGAGCCTATCCATGTCAATGAGTCCCAGATTCCCGAGTGCAATTTTAGTCCAATCTTATGAATAGTAACATGGAAGACGGATCCTAATTTGCAGGGGAGACCAACCGCCGAGGGTGACCGGACGGAGAGGCCGAGGCATGTCGAAGTAAGTAGTTTACCGCGAGAAGCATCGAATGGGAGGCTTCTAGAAAAGGAAGACCGATCAAGGAGGGTGATTCCAAATAGAGGTAGAGGCTTAACGCGTGAGGTGACCCGAGCTGGGAGAGGCCGAATGTAGAGCGCTTGAGAAAGGCCCGAGGAGGCCGATGCGGCAGGCCAACAGAGGCATGACTGCAGCTGAGAGTCGACTGCAGGAGTCGAGTACCAGGGCACTGTGCCGAGGCCGAAGGAGGGCCAAGCGACCATGGTGGCCGACCGAATGGGCGAGGCTGACCAGCAGAAGTACTCAAGGTGAGGGCACTGGCGATGAGGGTGGCCAGGCGGAGGCAGTGATGAGGCGCGGCCGGCGTGAGGGAGGCCAGCGGGTGAAAGCCGGCCGTGGGGCGACCCAGCGGGAGGCCGACCGTGAGGGAGGCCAGAGCATGAGGGCGGCCGGCCCAGGGGGAGGCAGCGTGAAATTAACCCGACCTTGGTAGCAATGAAGCTGATGATGGGGGTGACTAAGCGGGGAGGGCAGGGAATTTCGAAGAGGCGCACAGGTCACGTGATGATTTGGAAGTGGAAAGACAAGACAAAATGCGTAAAAGGTGCATCAGGTCGCATCGAGCGATACACGTGGTAGAATTTCTCGGGGAGGGAGGAGGTCAAACGATTGGATCGAGTGAAACGTGGAGTGGCATTATTATGGGCATTGGGAGGCGCTTTTGGCGATTATTTGAAAAAGTTTTCAAAGCTGGCGAGTGGTGGATCCTAATTTGATCCCCAAATACGGGTAAACCAGTGGCTGGTATTATTCGGTACATAATGGTTACTTTTTGTTTTCAGAACCCAGAAAACATTCTGCAAGTATTACACCATTTGTTACATGGCGATACACCATTAGAGCATTTCTTAAACTTCTTAGTTACTGCCTCGAGAAGCGATCATCCGTACATACTTTTAGAAATGGCGCAGAAAGAGAATGTGAATGTGAGGGTGGATCCTGCTCGAGACTGACGATTTACGTAGAATTAGCCTGCAGACAAAGATGCATTCTGAGAGGCGAGGAGCCAAATGATGTCGTTTCCATGGTTCCACCTTGGTGGCGCCTCGACGACGTCGGTAGAGGCGCGAGCCAGGATCCATTGGCACACAAAGGGCGGACAAATCGACAATAACAGAGAAGCGAGGGCTTGGGAGGCAATCCGCGATGAAGTACCAAATTTCCGGGAAGATGGAGTTGTAGTTGCCAACGCCGAATTTTAGGAAAAGTGCCATCGGACGCTATGAGCTAGAGGGTTTTCTCACATGCACGAGGAGGCTCGGTAAATGAATTTGGGTTGCCACCTTGCCTCGAAATAGTGGTGGGCGATGCTTCAAGCCACCTAGAAGTAGCCCCGGCCACCACGCCCAGGCGATGCTGATGCCGGAAGATCCTCGTGGCCCGTGCAGATTAGTGGCCAAAAAGGCAAATGAGAATGCAGGAGCCGATGGCGGTGGAGGAGTTCTTAAACTTGTTACAAGGCCTCGGGCGCTGACAGGAGGCGTGGGTCACCCCGTTTTCAGCAACATTGTGGGGAAGGGTTGGTCAGCATTTGGTCTACCCACGCCGATCGGGCGATAATGGCTACGCTGTGGTTTTATGTCTCGCAGTGAACGTGGGGCTGCGCGCACTCCATCGTGGAAGGTGCCAATCCAGGCAGCGGAGGCAAAGCTGAGACTGCGGCAAGGGAGAGGAGTGAAGAGGGTGAAAAGAGTGGAGGAGAAAGAAAAGGCGACGACCTCAGATCTACCCTCTCTGCCTCAAGCTTGAGTAAGTTTGTGGCTGGGTCTCACCGATGCGGTGGGGATCTTGATCGAGCTGGAGTTGGAGGCGGAGGAGGAGAGTTCTCAGAGGCCGGGAGAGATCAGGCCCCCATTCTTGCAGAAAGCCACTATGTTTCAGAAGAGGCACAGACTTAATTCCACCTTCACAACCGATCGCGAAGGGAGAGGATCGAGCCTGCGCCGAAGCAGCTGTGGAGAAGGACTTAAGTAAGTTTGAACCACTTAAAGCTCCTGGAAGTGGATCTTGTGAAATGAGGGCTGGGGTGGGGAGGGAGGCTCTGAGAGAGGAAGCAGGAAGAAGAGAAGTGCCCTCACAGTAAAGTCCGCAGGAGCTTCTGGGCCCAAGAAGGTGAAGGAGGGCCCCACTGTGAGTGGAGACTCTTTCTTGTGAAGGATACCCCAGAAAAGTAGCAAGGAGTCATCCCAAAGATCGCCAGAGTGCATGGAGGTTGTCTCAAAGAATTCAAGCTGGCAACGAACAGAGGCGATCTTGAGCCAAGTGGCTGGGGCAACAAACCCAAAGAATTACCCTTACGCCTGGAAGCGATAGGGAGCGGGTCTGAACACCGCCTTCTACCATGCTCACATGCAGTGGTCAGGGAGACATGGAAGGGCCGTGGGGACCAGGCTAGTAAGGCGGGCCGACCGTCTGTTGAAGTGATGCATGGGTGGTCGGACTGCTGGCCGCCAGATTCACAATGAGGTCGACTACTTCGAGGGTTATGTCTGGCATTCGGGGATGAGGTAATCGGCTTCTGGCGAGGACTCTCTTCTAAGGAAGGCGCGGAGCCAAAGCTCAAGCGAGAGAGAAAGGTCGAGGCACGGTTAGGCGAAACTGGATGACGAGAAAGGCAAGTCGGACTTAAGCTGTGGTAAGAACATGCAGAGAGTGATCGGCTCGATTGGGAGGAAAGTATGGGATGTTGGCGGTTACCGACATCAGATACCGCATTTAATGGCGAAATGTCGGTGGCATCTTTGTTGAGGGTCGGCCGGAAGTAGCCTCGTATCGTAAGTACTTTGAGGCGAGACCTGCCACCCGAATGATTGCCATTGCATTCCTTCATTGGATCTCTTGCATTACATAGGTTGCTACGGGCCGAGGCATCGCCAGTACGGTCGTGGCCTTGGCAATCATTAGAGAGAGATGCCGCCGACTGCAATGTAGTTAGCCGACCGAGCTCTGACCTTCGGCGCCTCGCTTCTTTGTTGATCATCTCGGGGAGTTCTCCGCTGGTCAAGAAAAAGGAAGATGTCGGATGCCATGGATGGGTTCCGGCTCGGAGAATTGCTTGACTTCTGCGAATTTTCCGGGTGAGATGGCGGGTGAAAGTTAGGCATTCGAGGCTTAACTCATACTACGAGGAGTCAGTTAATTGCTCACGGAGGCCACCGGGCCATCTCATCTCGCTGGAGTTTTCCGCCCCTAGGTATGGGGCTCCCGACCTCGGAGAAAGTGTTGGAAGAAATAGCCGAACAAGTGGTGAGCGCATGTCCCCTCAGTAAGTTCGGGATTGTGGGTATCCCGCTTTGCGGCCGAATTCCACACCCGCGATCACGCCGGCAGCGATAAGTTTAGGAGTCCTTGAACACGCGGATGTAGCTAACACCAATGTCTTTGGCCGTGACTGAAGCCCCGCTTATCAATGCGCCGTATTCGGCCTCATTGTTGCCGCACAGTTTGCAAACAAAGAGGCCGGAGAGCATATTTGAAATAACGCCGGAGATGCTTGAGAGGAATGAGCCAGCCTCTTCCTTCTCGCGAGACGAGCCGTCAACATTGAGTGTCCAACTGATGAGGATCTTCAAAGCTCACGGCAGTGGAGTTGGTGGGGTGGAGGAGTATAGTGGTCATCGAATTTGGTTGTGAATTCCAAGATGAAATCAAGCACTCGGCTTGCCCACGATTGCTATCCGGGCGATAAAGAGATGCTTAATCAAGCTGGAAGTTCTACCGACTGACCCTTTGCATTAGTCTTCAGAGGAGCTCTGGGCCGCCGTGATGACCTTCTTTCAAGGGCCGTCGGTGAGAACCACTATGGAATGGGCTTGGGAAGTAAGGGCGAATTAAATGCCCGAGGCCAGTGACCAAAGCCAGGTGATGCTTTTCTAATAGGGGTAGTTCTCGCCTCAAGCTCCGGAGAGCCCGACCGATGTAGTAGACCGGCCGTTAATTTGAAGCCAGCCCTCTCATTCGGCGAGGGTCGGTGACCGGGACAATTCGCGGTGCTTGATCACTCTTCAGGTAGAGTAAGAAAGGGCTCACCCCCAGTAATTGCCTCGTGAGAGAAGGGAGGATTAGCCGTGTATTTTACCTGCTTTTGAATCATGAAAGGCTTCTTCGGATTGAGTTGTCTATTCAAAAAGTGCTCGAAGGACTTCTGAAAAAATGGTAGGCACTTATCCGTTCTATACGTGAGATGAAAGCGGTTGAGGGCCTCTGCCACTCTGCGTTAGTCTTTTGAACTCTCTTTAACGGTTTTGGGTGATCGCGATCTCAATCAAGGCCTTGATCTTCTCGTATTAATACTTTGCCGATGCACGACTAACCATAAAACCTAGAACTTGCTGGATCCTACGCCAGCGTGACTTCTCTATGGGTTGAAGCTCATCCGATATTCTGGCGAAAAGGTGGCAAAAGTCTCAGAGAAATTAAATCTGCCAATTGGTATTTAGGTAGAGTTTGCTCCTTAACTAGCATGTCATCCACATACACTTCCATGTTAAAATCTCGATCCGATGGTGGGAAGATCAGACGATGATGACCTAAAGCGTTGGTAAAAGTGGCCTCAAAGGCATTCCCCGTAGTCAAGCGGCATGACCTGCGGTTAGTGGCAGAGTCACAGTCGGTGGATGAAGAGACGCAGTGTTCCGGTCGGATGAGTGCATCCGCGATTTGGTTGTACCCTAAAAGCAGCATCCATGGAAAATTTTAGCATCTGGCGACCGGCCGTCGGCTGGCCGCACCGCGATGGATCTAACGCGGGGAGGGATAGCTATCTTTGGGGCAAGCATTTCGGGTTCAAGTCGCGGAGATAATCGTATGACGCAGACGCCACTTGCCATTGTTTTTCGCGTAACCAGAGGACCCACGCTCGATGACCCAGCTTAGGATAATCCACATTACTGGGTAAACCCCGGGCCTCGAGGAGTTTGTTCACCTCTGCAGACTTGCGAGAGATTGTTGCCGCTCTGGATGTGAAAAATCACCTTTGCCGCTTTATGGTTGGCAGAAGGCTCTGGGGCCAAGGCTCGACATCTGGAGGCGGTGAGTTATGAAAGAATTGATCGATGCCCCGGTATGTTCAAAAGATGGAGTCCAGGCGTAAAGACGTCTCTGGTGGTCTTGGCCATCGGAGAAGGCGGTATAGGTCCCGCCTTGGTTTGGATGGGTAATCAGTGGCTGATCACGATTTTAGCGTTTTGAGTGGTTAGTGGGATCAATGTTAATCTCGACGAAGTTCTGCTCCACAGTTACGCCTCTTTGATCAATTAAACGCCCTGCATCTCGGACGTCAGAGTCCTTTAATGATCATTTGCTTCCGACGGTTTGACTTCTTAAGTGAGGCCACATAACATTCTCTCAAAGCGACGCACCGCATTTCTCTCTTCTTGTTCCTACCGTTCGACCCCGAATCGAGAGAGAACTTGAGAGGAGCAAGTGCCAGAGTGGTAGGCCGGTAGGTGGATGTGGATGATGGCTTGGCAAGGCGTTGAAATGAAGGTAAAGGACCGAGGGGATGATAAGTAGAAGGCAGAGGCGATGATACAACAAAGGAAAAGTAAGCAACTTCGTGGGTTCACGTGGGTATTCTCCAATGGTGATGGGGAGATCAATGGAGCCGATAGAGGTCACTCCGGCCGCCGGAAACCAACCAAGAATATTGAAGGAAGTTTGGAGTGAGAATGCTTTCTTCCCGATACCCGGTTAGCGAATAAGGGCGATTGAGAAGATGATGTCCGACGAGCTATTGTCGGCGGATGAGAACTCGTCTGCGACCTTTTATAATAATTGGAAGGGGCCGATTGGAGATGACAAGGATTGGATCATCAATGAGGATAACGGATGCTGTCTGATCGTGATACCAAGGCCCAGAAGGTAATGGCCTCGCCCACCGCTTGGAGTCAAGCTGGGGGTTACGATTCTGCGATCGCTCTGCCCTGAGCTCCCGCCAGATTTTCGTACTTCCTAAATTCTCGCCTCTGGTGGAGCGTGAAGCGAGATGGTCCCTGTGACAAGCAAGACCACTGAAATGACTTTGACAATTAATCAAGTGCCGGAGTGGATTACCTTGAGGCCGAGGCGGTTGTTGGGGCCGATTGCCTCCCCTCGTCGATCATGCCTGAAATGCGGGTCAATTTGAAAGTCCGTGGAGGGTGTGTACTGTGGATTGTCTCTGTGGGCTCGGTCCTTTGCCTCTGCCAGAAGCGTAGTATGCGTAGATAAGCTTAGAGCGCCCTGGCGAATGAGGATCTCCACTTCGATCCTTGAGGCTGATGGTCGTATTGCTTGTTGTGGCTATGGTCCTCGTGAAACGGCAATATTTGGACTGATATTTCACGGTTGGAAGGGTTCCGAAGTGGAGCGAAGAGGCCACTTGAGGGGGTAGTCCGTTGGATCCGGGTTAAGAACTTGTTCCACGGGAGTATTGAGGTGAGTATCGCCGAATCCCATCGGGTTCGACAGTGTCAACGGCTCGGGCGAACCGACGGGGAGTCTGACGAGTCTTGACAGTCCGGCGCAAAGGTCGGTCGGCATAAGCGGACATGTGTGGATTATGATCTTGGGGTGTTACTTTGGGTTTCTAGGGTCTTTTTCTCTTTTCTCTCTCAAGGGTGAGAGTATTTAGTTGTTGAAGTCCTGCCCGAAATGGCTAGAAGAATCCTCGGCTGTTCAGTGTACTGGAGCTTTGGAAGCAATTTGCCGCCACGGATGTCCGGGGGTTCTTAGAGAGGGAGAAGAGGAAATCGGATGACATGCAGACCGCGTACATGAAGGTCGAAGTGATGACTTTTATCGCCATGTTTCAAGAACTTGTAAGGCCGGTGGAAGAAGCGCAGGTGAGTCAAAGTGGCAAAGTGACTCACTCAGTCCGGACGGGGTGGGGATGTTAAGGAGTTAGGTGTGAGCGCCGCCTGGCGTTGGGCTCACAGATGCGAAGTGGCTCGGGAATGGAGGAGTCAATGAGGTGTTGAAATGTGGAGACCGGAATCACGAAATTGTATTGCATTTGGAACCGTAGCGGTTGAATTGATAGCTTTAGCCGACCCTTCAGTTGTCAATGGGAAAGGCTCTTGGGCACATGATTTCGCTGGAGGTGAAAGTAATGGAGGATCATGAGTGTGGCTGATGAGGTCTCCGTGTGGTCGACTTGGCCTGGCCGTTCAAATCAAAGGGTTCGATGATAGGCATTTTTGAACTTGGGGGTAGGGGTTTGTCTCTGGGATGGAGGCGACTAAATGGGGAGTTCTTTGTCAGAGTGGAGGAGCTTATGTTGGATATTCGCATAACCCCTTGTGAGTTGGAGTTTCATGGCTCGAGTTCCGCTGGTCCCCAAGGGGAATGTTGTCACCGCCAGAGGAGACAGAGCAAGTTGGGTGTGCTGCTAGCTTCTCCTGAAATTTGCCGAGCTATGACTCACTGGGACGCGGGGGTGGAGGAGGTGGATGTAAATGTGGGTGAGGGTTCTGAGAAGGTGCCAGAGTTGGTCGAGGGATTGGGGTGAGAGGACAAGTATGGGCCCTAACTTGTTCCGGATAAGGGTGGAATAATCCATGCAGGTGGTGGAGAATAGGGAGGTTCAAATTGGAGCAGAAAGCATTGACATAGCTGGTTTTGTCTATTGCCTGATACGGCTGGCGTCTTGTTGGTGAGCTCGATGTGAAGCATCTTACATGGTGGGTTGTTTGATTGGGGGGATCGGAGTCTCGGTGTGATCGGCAGGCATTATAGTGGGAAGCATGCGGATACTGTGCCGTTACCCATCTGGCAGATGGACGGATGAGGAATTGGAAAAAGTTCTTTGGAAAAAGGGTCTCCTGCTGACAATGAACACCTAACTCGGCGCATGCAGACAAACCCGATGCCAGCCTCCTACAGACGGCCAGCACCATGGCTGATGATTCGGTTAAATCCCTGGTGAGATAAAGGTTAGGACCGATCCAAGCCTCGTCAAGCTTCCACCAGATAACATCAAGTATAGAAGTTCAATGTCCGAGGCATGGGTAGTCCCCGGCCAAAACTTCTCCCGTGTTAATGAATTTAGGGAAAGGTGATAGACCAAAAATCGTCGTAGAGAGAGAGAGAGAGGGAGATAGAAAAAGACTTAACGCTTTCTTCTTGTACCTTCAAGCTTTGCTTATATCCTTTAGTAATCATTTACATTGTCTCACCATTCTGATTCTCCCACCGAAAGTCACTGTGTCTGCCGCCTTTTGTTCAGCAAGTGAGGGTGCACATTCATACTGAGGGTGTGCTTGCGATAAATCTTTGCCGTATGGGTTGCATTAGAATGGAACAGAGATGTGTTGTGGCAATAACTGTAATAATCGAGATCTTTACAATGATTTTATTCTGGCGGTGGCACATTACGTGGCACCTTGCAGTGTCAAGAGCATCATGGTCCGGAAAGACATACTTCTGCCTTTCAGGTTGGCCTCAGGAACAGATTGGGTTTTACAAATGGGAGTTATGCAATGAGGAGGGTTTAAATGGTGGGCCCGGGTTTACTCAGCGGTGAAATTTTGTCAGGCCTCTTGTGTAGGCCCTATCCATGTCAAATATATATATATGTAAAGTACTTTTTTTTTTTTAATTATATGTTTATATATATGTATATATAAAAACTGTATTTAAATTTTGTTTTTTTATTTAAACTCTTTATTTAGATGAGACCTGTTTTTTTAATTATAGTGTTTAAATTCTGTTTTATTTAGAAATTCTATTTAGCTTTTTTTTGTTTTTTTTTTTTTATCCTACTGAATGTTAATAAACTGAATTTATAGTAGGAAAATGTTCTAATGTTCAAGTAAATTGGATCTACTTGAAGTTTTGAAAGGCCTACTTCTTTTCTTTTTCTTTTTTTTTTCTTCTTCTTTGTTCTCTTTATTTAGTGTTTTGTGAAGAATATTTGTTGGATGTTAAATGTTGGATGTTTTCCCTTATATATTTATTATTTGGATGTTGGATGTTAAATCTTTTTGCCTCTCTTATATTTATTATTGAATTAATGGTACTATATTAGTGTTTGTTAATTTTGATTTAGAATGAATGTAATATGTAAATCTACATAACTTACATAAAAATAAAAAAAAAAAAAAAATCGCTTGCGTGGTCTCCTCGCCAGTGTCTCATGTCCCCTATTTTTCGAAATGCCGTAATCCCGTGTCCGTGTTGTCCTGTGGTCATAGATGCTCACAACATAAGATTTGCAAATTTCAAACAAGTATATCTCTTCGCCTGACTCCGCGAGGGTCGCTCTTGTGTCCAAATTAGCTCCCCCAAGCTTTCCATTGGTTCTAGCCTCACACTGTATCCAAAGTGTGGAGAGAGAAGATGATAAAAGAGTGGGACACCATCAATAACAATTGTCTGAATTCTTGGAGTTTTTGATTCAATCTCACCAAACCACTCTGCGGCAATTGACCTCAATCAAGGCTCAAAACATTGACTAAGAAGATTCCAAATTAAGATAATCAAAGAGTCAAATATAATTCCATTATAAAGTGTAGCGAAAGTGCTACATCTGCCTCTTTTTTATTATTGATGGACCACTGCCTCTTTCTGACTCAAAAAACCCATACCAAAATTTTGAGCTTTATCAAAATCATTACTTTTTTCTTCCACGACCTCTTTGTTTAACAGTACATGCACATGGATTATAACATCTTCCTCTGTATTATTTTTTTTTGAGTAAGGATGTGATTGTAGTTCCATAATCAAGGTTTTGATATTGGTGGATCAGAGAACTTGCTTTCTGGGAAGAGGAATAGTAACTTCCTTTGGCTGTTTTAAAAGATGATTACAAAAATGTGGTTGTGTACATGAGGGTCCAAGAGTACCGCCGAAAGTCAATGAATCTTCAAAGGCCTGCCAAACTTTTGAATGTCCTAGAAATGAGTGGTGAGGTTAAGATTCTTCAATGGCCACAAATAAGTGGAAGCTACATAGAGAAGAGATGATGAGAAAGAGTCAGAAGAAGAATGTAAATAGGCTAGAGATAGGAAACCATTGCATGCTTCTATAGATCCCACTTTCAATCTTAAGGAAGGAAGATGAGAACCTAAAAGCATCTCTCTCTCTTGAAATCCTCCTCCTTAAAAGCTACGGGGAGTGCTCTATTTATAGGTGGCAACTATGTGAATTCCCATTTTATGGAAAGTACACAAATATTCTCTAACTCATGAACTGAGGAGGGACTCCGAGCATGAGAAAAGTCTCAAGATGAGATCAATCCTCGCAAACTCCTCTTTCTTAGCGCCACACCAAACCAATGCCCTAACCATCCTGTGAGGGTCTGAGAGAGAACCTAGAGAACCCCCGCCATTATTGCCGAAGTCTCATAGACCCCATGAGATTTGCATACCTTGATCTGTGTATAGACTGAATTAACCGATGAGGAATCTATCTCCACCCATCATCCTCGAGATTTAGGCCCCTTTGTCTCGAGCTCTAACCCCACCTATGTTTCTGTGGATTGATCCCGAATGCTCCAAGTCTCAAGAACAAGCGGGGATTTATCAATGGAGCGACTTCTAGATTGCGATCTAATCCATTCAAAGCCCCAGTGCCCCAAATCTCTAGGCTTACTCAATGCCCTTGAGTCCCCAAACCGAATAAGTCTTTAGATTCTTCAGGAAACCAAACCCTCTTGAGGCTTAGAGCCATCTGGCCCTGTTTGATGGCGATAAATCCGACTCCATTTCAATCTTGGACTCTCCTATTGGGGCCACCACATGGCCTAAATTCACCCCTCCTACAGGTTGTTGATGGAATAGATTATTGGTAGATTAGCAGCAATATCTTCTATACTAAGGTTGCCAACATTTGAATTTGTGGCCAGCAGCCAGACCCTCTACCAGACATTATTGTACCCTGATTTGCTTTTGACTGACCTGCTCGATTATACATCAGGCCAGTGTTAATTCTATATGCCTCACTTGTGCCAGCAGACTTTAATTAATCTACGTGAAATGTATCTAGCATGCTAAGAAGTATGGATGAGATAACACGGACATTCCGACACGGCAAGTTTTAAGGACATGACATCTAGAGGACACACGCAAAATATATTGTGGCGTCATATATATGAATATTCCATTCAAGATAATAAAAGAAATGCAAATATAACACTAATTTCCCTAAAATTTAAAGGATGTGGTATTAATAGGTAAAAACCACGCTATTTCTCTTTATCATTGTATCTTATAAGTTAATTTGTTCATAATTGCATGTGTTTTATATGTGTCTAAGGATGGAAATATGTGTCACCCAAGTGTCCACAAAACATGTCCGGTCAAAAATATTAAAAATAACTAAAAACATTGGAATGTGTTTGACATGTGTATGAAATGCTTGATTAGTGTCAATGTTCGACATGTGCATGGGACACGCACATTGTTAGGAATATGAATCTCTTGTGTTTTACCAGTTGGAGCATAAAATTGTCAAATTCGACATTGAAGTAAACTAGATTAAAAAATAAATACAACAGCCTTTTAGATCCTGGCACCCCGGTAGTCTGCTTAGTTTTGGGGATCTGGAAATTATGGAAGTTGTTAAAGTTTCTAGATAGATTAAATTTAGGTAGATCAAGTTCTCGATGTAGAAAAAAGAATTTCTACCATCTACGCTTCTTGGAGTGTATCTCTTGCCACCACCAAATAGAAATGTGGGAAAAAAATCAGAAACCTAAAAGAACAAAGTTTTGTTGAGAAAGTTAATAAGATGCCTTGTTCTCAATTTTGTTGTAATCTAAGCTGATAGCGAGGAAAAGGACGGTGTCTAATTTAGCTGATATAGTCTCCTGAAGTGCCTATTTGCTTTGTCAAATACACCTGCCCTTCTGGATTTTTCTTCAGCCTGTCAGCATTAAATCTGGTCAGTACATTTCTGTTATGCTTATTTATGTTAGTACTCAAATTTTCATGTATATGATATTTGTAACTGCTGTTTTATCCAAAAATTAAAAAAAAATTAAGGAAAGAAAGAAAGAAAGAGAACCTTTTCAATCAGTTATTCTTACAGCACTGATGCAGTGTTTCAATTTGTGGTACTAATGCTGCCTCTAATGAGCTGGCAGTGCAAGAAAAACAAACAAACAAACAAACAAAGGCCAAACTATCACATCGATAGTAGGTCCACATGGTGTCACGCTATTAGTGTTAATTAGTGATCTTTCAATTAGTGGTCTAAAGCATTTTTCTATTATTTATTGAAGTGCTTTCCTAGTCAGCTGTACCAAATTTGTTATTCTAATTAAACAGGTATCAAGATATGAGAAAAGAGACAGAAGGTATTCTTTAAATCTATTTTATTTCTTGATGTTCTGGTATCAATTAAAAGGAGCCATCTTCAAAGAGAGAATTCATCAAGATGAAGATGTTTAGACCGAACTCTAAAATGAAGATCAGTATTTATTGCTTGTTTCTACAGTTCTAGAGGGATTAGGTTTTGAACATTTGCCGTCAAGTATGTAAAATCAA